>QEPC01007745.1:819515-865564 GCA_003113815.1 Sphenodon punctatus | reverse complement strand
CCTCCACACCCAGGAGCAGGCTGCTGTGCTCCACAGGATGGCCAGCCGGCTCCAGTGGCAGAGGGAGACCATGGGGCACGCAGCCCTGCTCACTATGCCCATTTACCAGAGGGTATGGGTCACAGAGCGGGCACAGGCGTGGTGGTCCAGGGCGCTGGCTCAGTGGAACAAGTCCACCTGGAGACAGCACTTTCGGATGGACCGCTGCATTCTCCTGTGACTTGCGGAGCTGTTAACTCCATGGCTAGAGTGGCAGCACACCCCCATGTGGGCCCCCATTCCCATGGTCCAGTGCGTGGCCATCGAGGTCTGAGCCCTAGCAACGCCTGACTCCTGCCGGTTCATCTTACAACACTTCGGTGTTGGGCTGAGCACCATTGCAGGGATCCTGCGGGATGTCTGTGAGGTGGTCGATGTCATGCTCCTGGACTGAGCAATCCAACTGGTGGACCAGACGGCACCCACATAGAGATCCTGCGCCCATGTCAACCGACACGGGTACCACTCCCTGCAGCTTCAGGCGGTCGTGGACCACCTGGGTCAGTTCATAAACATTTACACGGGCCATTCTGGTCACAGCCATGATGCCCGGATCATGAACATCTCTCCCTTCTATGCCCAGATGTACCACAGAGACTTCGCGGACATGGGAATGACCCGGATCGAGGGGGTGATGATGCCCCCCTGCATCCTGGGGGACCCATCCTATCCACTTACCCACTGACTGATGAAGGTGTACCCAGTTGCCAGGAACCCTGCGGAGGCACTCTTAAATACTCGCCTGTGTGCAAGCAGGACCGTGGTTGAGAGGGCCTTCAGGGCCCTCAAGCAGCACTGAAGGAGCCTCACGGGCTGCCTGGACTACACGGTGGAGACTTCCTCCCTCATGATCAGAGCCTGCTGTGTACTGCACAATGTGTGCGAGACCGAGGGGACTGCCCTCGACCATCCCATGCCCCAGAGCCCTCCTGGCCCCGTGCCTCTCTATGTGAACGCAGAGAACCCGTGGGAGTACCGATACGCAAAGTACATCCATGCCACCCTGGCAAGGCAGATCAGTTGGGAGACCAAGGGCTGAGGCCGCACATTCCCCCCCATCACCACTCCGGGGAATCCAGCAGTGCCCTGGCTGCGCCCCTACATGCTCCCGACCCCGGGCCCATGAACTGACACATGGAGGCAACTCTGGTGCCCGTGCACTTATTGTGTCACCCTTCTCCCACCACGTGCTCCCACCAAGTGCTCCCACCACCTCACCCACTCCCCACCTCCCAGTCATACCCTCCCTCAGGCCACCCTCCCCCTTCCCCGCTTTCCCCCCATTCCCCCTCATCTCCGGGACCTCCTTTTCAGCCGCCCAATGGGCACCGTGGAGCTCTGGGAGCTCCCCCCCACTGTCTGTGTCCCCAAAAATGTCCTAGGAGACCTTGATGTTCTGAGGGTCCGGCAGTGGTGGGAGGGTGGGCAGGCCCGGGGGTGGAGTCCCCCCCTGGCTGGCAGCTTTCTCCAGAGGCCTACAGCAACCAGTAGGTGGAAGCGCGGCCCCATCAAGCACGCCAGCAGCAGGGGCGGTGGCAGAGGCGGTGGGGGTGCCTGACCTCGGGGCTGGGGAAGGCAGGTTGCCCAGCAGGGCAGCTGCCATCACATAGGCACTCATAATGCCCGTGTGTAGGAGCAGCGAGGTGCCTATGTCGTATGACCAGTCCATCTTTGCTGAGTACTCCTTGATCATCTAGTCTATGGCCTGTTCCAGCTGCTTGAATGCCTCCACCTGCCTGCTATGCTCCCGGCACTCCCGCCTCCATTCAAGGTGCACCTCCACCTACAGCCTCTGGTCCCTGGCCTCTGCCTGCTGCATAGCCATTTCATTGGCTGCTTCCATGTGGTTAATGGCCTCAATCATCCACTCCCCCTGCTCTGTGGTGGAGAGGACTATGTCTTCTGACTGTTCCTCTCTGCGGCACCATACCCATACCCTGTGCTCCCTCATTCGTTGGGCCAGTGGAACGGGTTCTTCCTCTGGTCCCCAGCAGGTTGCCCTGTTGGGGTGCATGGTAGGGGATGGTAAGCCACCCCAGCCGCCCTCCCCCCTCCCGTGCCACAGATGGGGGTCCCTGTCCCCCCTTCAGGAGGGCAGCTGGTTCCCTCCCCCGACTGCCCCCTACAGCCGCCCTGAACCCAGGGTCTGGTTTCCCCACCCTGGCTCCTCACCCCACCCCCCTTGTCATGTTGCCTCACCTGGGGCCTCTGGTTGCTCTGGGGGCTGCTCACCTCCATCCCCCTCACCAGGCTGTCACAGGTGCTTGGGCGTGCCACAACCCGTGCGGTAATGAGAAGAGGTGGTTGGGGGTTGGTGGTCCATGTCCCCTGGAGGCCTCTGGACCCCTTCTTCGGGGTCCGGGGTGTAAGGAGGTTGCTGCGGCCGGGTCCATGGCCCATGTGCCCCCTTCCCCCCAAGGGCCTCCCCCCATGGGCCTTCCCCCCCAGTCTATGTCCCATCCCATCCACCTGCTTACCCTCTATGTTGGTCTCGGAGCCCTCCGAGTCTGGCCTCTCGGTGTGGCTGAGGTCCCCGTGTCCACTGGCTGATGGTGACCAGGGTGCCGGCCTCGAATCCTCCCACCACAGACATTGGCTGGGTGCTCTTGGGGCTGGTGCAAGAGGGGGGCCTGCTGGTCCACGAGGTCCTTGGGTGTTTGTCTTGGGGGGGGCTCCTGGAGCTGGTGTCTTCACTGGGGGCAATGAGGGGAGGGGGTACCTCAGTCTGTTCCCTGCCCTGGACCACTGCGCTCCCCACGAGGTGCAGGGCAACTATGGACCCCTTCATGTGTTGGATGCGGTCCAAGGTGTCATAGTAGGGGGCGGTCCGGGCTCTGTGGCTAAACCACAGGTAGTTGTCTTTAATGGCCTTGTACCCCCTCTTCAGCTCCTTGGTCTTCGACCAGCACTGGACCACTGTCCTATGATGGCCTGCCACCTCCATTTCCCACAAGATCTCCTTGATGACATGCTCNGCTCCAGATGAATTCCTGTGTTTCCCTGTGCCCCCACCGCCCCCCTCGATGGTACGGCCATCTCTCGCGGGTGCCCTCCCAGTCGCGGTCTTCCCCCTCCTCCTCCTCCTGCCCTCCGGCCGTCTTCTCCGGGGGCTCGGGCTCCCGGGCCCGTTTCCATGTCTGCGGGTCGTGAGGGGGGGTTGGTTACCGGATTTCCACAGCCCCGTGCCCTTCCCCCCCACGCCAGCCTGCCCACCTGCCTTGGTGCCCCTGCGCTGCTGCCCCCCCTTTGGTCCTCTTACCCATTTCTGGGGTGCCTTGTACCCCAGGCAGGAAGGAGGCACCGGGTCGGCCTATCCCTGCTGCTGCTACTGTCCCTGCTCCGCCACCTGGTGTAGCACGACCACCTCCTGCGCCTCCACCACCACCTCCTCCTCCTCCACCTCCCCTTACAAATCCCTCAAGCAGTTTCCTGGTCACTTTCAGGCTGACATTGACCAGGCAGCAGCTTTGCAAGGGGCTGCCCTGGCTAGAGCTGAATAGTAGCTCTTTGCATAGCTGGCTTCCTAAGGGGCTGCCCTGGGAAAAGCTCCCCAAACCTTACACAGGGGGGTGGGCAGAGACAGCTGGGAATGGATCATGGCTCCCTCTGCCCCTTGCTCGGGGCTTTTTAAATTGCAAACTGCCCAGAGCAGCTTGGGAGGATATTTTCCAGGGGTCACTCACACCCGCTGACAGGGCAGCCCCTCGGCAGTCTCCCCCAAGCCACTCTGAGCAGCTTGAAAGCCCCGTGCATGAAGGCAGGCAGATCTGGGATCCAATCCTGGCTTTCTCTACCTCCTGTGTAAGTTCTCGGGGGCTTTTGTCGAGGAGCTGCCCTGCCAGTAGGGGGTCCCGAATGGCAGGGCAGCTTCGCAGAAACACCCCCAAGCTTCTTTGCAAACAGAGAGGGAGGGTTGTCTCAACATTCTCGCCTTCCTCAGAAAGAATCCAGCAGTTTCTTGGCTCATTCTTGTTTTCAAGAACAAGCTGAGAACCCCTATTTTCACTGAGAAAGGCAAGAATCCAAGAATCAAGTTTTAGCCCTCGTCCCGATGGAGGAAAGACAGCTCTGACATCCACTAGGGACAGTGGATTCCCACATCACAATGCTGCTTCTATCAATCATTCCAGTTTATTCCATTTTATCCCTTGGTAGCACAGGACTACTGCCACAATGAGCAGACAGAATTGCTTATCATGCTCACCTCACCCAAAAAACCCCGTTAATTGATGTTTCCCTAGACTGATTCTAAACTAATGACAGCACTGAAGTGCCATCCAGATACAGGTCCTAAACTTTGGCGGATAAACCGAGCTGGCCCCAGGGTTTGAGAAATGTGAGGGAGGTCATTCTTGCCAAGGTGAATTACTATAACATTATTAACATTTGGGGGAGCCCTGGCTTGCATACTCATGTGCATAAGCTTATCCCATAATATACCATTTCCCCCATACCAAATTAACTTTGCCTTCCCACTCAAACCAAGCTGTGACCCCCCCCTCCCCCCTCTGTGCTGCGTGCTGTTTCTGCTGCCCAATAGAAAATGTTAATCTCCAGGATCCACACCAACATCCTCGGAGCTCTGACCCTCTGTCCTGAAGGTGCCTAAAGAAAGAAGCATTAAGACCTAATTGGGCATGGAAAGCACCCTCAAACTCCTGAGCATGGCATTGACACAAGGAGACTAATGTAGGATCGAAAGGCACTCAAGCACCTGTGTCCAATGGTGCAAATATCACCCTGGACGTGGCTGCAGAAGATGCCGCACCAATCCTGAAAGAGTAGAACCCAAAGCACTCTGCTGGTAGACTGAGGTCATGGAGGCACCATCTCATGTCTGCTAGGGATGAGATAATAGCAAGTGTTCCTGTTCTGAAAGGGAACATTGCCCTTTTAGGAGTGCTTAAGAGTGTCCATTGGTATTTCATAAGTTTCTGTCAATTCCACACTTCTGCAAAATATTTTGGTCATTTTTGTCACTTTCTGGGACTTTTCATCACTTTTTATCAGCTTCCATGACTTTTTGTCAGCTTCCATTACTTTTTGTCAGTTTCCCGGACATTTATGACAGTTTTACAATAGTTTTACGTATGACAATTTCCAGTACATCTCAGGTACTTAAAGATGTGCACAGTAACTCTCTTTACTGTTTGTTATTATTTTCATTTTCATTATTAAAATGTCACCCTTTAAAAAAAAGTTTCGTTAGTCTTTGTTTCGTTTTCATTTTTACTTTTCTTTTTATTTCCATTGGTTTCAATGGAAAACACATTTTCAGCTGTAACATTTTTGTTTTTCATCTGATGTGGATGAAGCTTAGCAGGAGTATGCCCCCAATGGAGGTCATTATATGTGAGAAATATAAGAAATATTGGATAAAGAGATCCAATTTTATAAGCAGTTGAAATTTGTTAGTTTATGAAAATCTACATACATATTCCTGGCTGTATCTCATCTTCATCTCCCATCTGACTTAGATTAAACTTGGCAAGCTTATACCTCTCTCAAAGGTTAATAACTCTGCCAAATTGCAGAGTGATTGACTAAAGGGTCTTGATGATATTATTTCTTTATATTTATATTTCTTTCTTTATATTTATTGGCCACCCCCTCATGCCTACGGCATCCTGGGGTAACTAAAAACTAATCATATAACCAATTAACTTCTATATGTATTTCTGGAGGTAATGTCTATGTATACCAGCCAGTTTTCATAAAGTTTGGCAAGATTATAACTCTGACCTTCAGGATCATCTCTAACAAATATAAGAAAGGTGTGATAATGGGTTCCAATTTTATAAGCCTTGACAGCAACTTCAAATTACAATTCTATGCCAGGGATTCACTTATGTTTGTCACTGAGGTACCAGATGTGTTTGTGATGCCAATTAGTCAGCATAAATGTCACCCATATATATTTTTGTGCTGTGACCACCCCAACCCCTCTCCCTCACTTGTTACTGGGAAGTTGGAAGCATCTGCTTAGGAAAGAGCCAATAAGAGACTCTCTTATGTCCTTTTTCACAGTGCTGCAGGATGTGATTGTGATGACAATTAGCCATCCTAGATGTGTAAACCACGTCTCCCGATTTCTGAGATTCTATCCCCCTGCCCTCTGCCTTGCCACCTGAAGTAGAAGTTATGTCCCTTCTATGCCTGCCTCAGAGCCACCAGGATTGTTCTTGAAAAACTGGAAGCATGCAGTAAGAGAGGCAATCACATATCTGTCCCAACCAGGGTGTCTTTGAAATGTGAAGCCAATTGACTATAGGAGTTTTATGTCATCTCTCTTGTTTGACACAGGCTTCCGTCTGGGTGGGCACCCCAGGTGCATGGGGGTATCCATGAAATTGCAGACAATGCCCCAGTAGGGGGCAGGAGGATGTTGGGAAGCACTCCACGTGCGTGGGGATTTGATTTATGTAGCTAGCTGAACTCTTGCAGTGAGCTCTAGCACACACACAAACACCTTGAGGCGGGGGGTCCGGTTGTGGGGGAGGTGACAGCGGTGCCCTTGTCGTGGACGGACCATTACCTCCTTCAGGCCGGCCTTTTAGCGCGCCTCCTCCAGAAGGGGAAGGGACCAGTTAGGATGGTCCGCCCTCGGAGGCTGATGGAACCCCAGCGGTTCCAGGAGGTCCTGAGGGAGCTTACCCTGGATGTGGACGGTCATTCTGTGGATGAGCTGGTCCAGCATTGGAACATCTTGCTGGAGGAGGCCATTGACAGGGTGGCTCCGAGGCGCCTTCTGCCTCGGTCTCGTCACCGCAGGACCCCTTGGTTTACTGAGGGGCTGCGGTGTATGAAGCGTGTGGGCAGGAGGCTAGAGCGACGCTGGCGTCGGACTCGGTCTGTCTCCGATCGTCTTCTCCATAGGGCCCATTTGCGGTCCTATGTGGAGGCTGTGAGGACGGCGAGGAAGGAATTCCTCGCCGTCCTCATAGCGTCTGCGAAGTCGCGTCCAGCGGAGCTGTTTCGGGTGGTGCGGGGGCTGGTGAGTCCGGCCTCCCTCCGCCTGGATGGGGACTTGTCCCGGGCCCGCTGTGAGGAGTTTGTCATCTACTTCGCAGACAAGATCGCTCGGATTCAGGCCGATTTCGACGCTGGGTTGATAGCAGTAGGGGAAGAGCGCGGGGGGGCGGAGGGTCCGTCTGGTCCATCTTTATGGGGTGAGTTTCAGGAAGTGACGCCAGCCGATGTGGTGGATGTCCTGGGGTCTGTGAGGGCCACGTGTTGTCAACTAGATCCATGCCCGTCCTGGTTAATAAAAGCTTCCGGGGAGACGTTGGGGACGGTGCTGGCGAGGGTGGTGAATGCGTCCCTTCGGCAGGGGAGGTTGTCGCCTTGCTTAAAAGAGGCTGTGGTGCGCCCCCTGCTGAAAAAACCATCGTTGGACGTAGACGCGCTCGCCAGCTACCGACCTGTCTCTAACCTTCCCTTTTTAGGGAAGGTTATTGAGCGGGCAGTGGCGCTCCAGCTCCAGGGTCATCTAGATAATATCGGGCTCCTTGACCCGTTTCAATCTGGGTTCCGCCCCGGCTATGGCACCGAGACGGCGTTGGTGGCCTTGGTGGACGACCTCCGCCGGGAGATGGATGCGGGATGTTCGACATTTCTCATCCTGCTCGATCTCTCGGCCGCTTTTGACACCGTGGACCATGGGCTGCTGTTGAGACGACTGCGTGACCGGGGGGGTCTGGACGGGACTGTTCTTGAATGGTTCCGTTCATTCCTCTCGGGGAGGAGCCAGCGGGTGGTGTTGGGGGAGGAAACATCGAGCCCCCGCGCCTTACCGTGTGGCGTTCCGCAGGGATCGATCTTGTCTCCATTATTATTTAACATCTATATGCAGCCCTTGGGGGAGGTCGTGAGAGGGTTCGGGGTGCGATGTCACCAGTATGCTGATGATACTCAGCTGTACCTCTCGTTTTCTACCGACCCAGACCCTGCTGTCTCGGTGCTATCCCAATGTTTGGAGGCCGTGGCGGATTGGATGCGGCGGAGCAGACTGAAGCTCAACCCAGATAAGACGGAGGTGATGGTGGTGGGGAGGGCGAAGGGGGTGGTGGCCCCCCTGATTGGGGGGGTTTGCCCCCCTGTAGCTCAGCAGGTCCGGAGTCTGGGGGTCATATTGGACGCAGACCTGCGGCTGGAGCGGCAGGTGGAGGCAGTCGCTAAGGCTGCCTTCCGCCAGCTTTATCTGGTACGTAGGCTGCGTCCGTATGTCTCTGGCCCGGACCTGGCCTCCCTCATCCATGCCTTCGTCACCTCGCGGCTCGACTACTGTAACGCGCTCTACGTGGGGCTTCCCTTGTTCTTGGCCCGGAGGCTGCAGCTGGTGCAGAATGCGGCGGCCCGTCTTCTTACGGGGACGGGTCGCCGGGAGCACATTACACCGGTGCTCCGAGCGCTGCACTGGCTGCCGATAGTGTGCCGGGCCAAGTTCAAGGTCCTAGTAATGATCTATAAAGCCCTATACGGCCTTGGCCCCTCTTACCTTAGGGACCGCCTCGCCCTTCGCGCCCCGGAACGACTCCTGCGGTCTGCCGGGGGTGCCCGCTTGGAGGTCCCCCGTGTGAAGCGGGGGGCCACGATGGAGCGGGCATTCTCGGTGGTAGGGCCGCGGCTGTGGAACTCCCTTCCGGAGGAAGCTCGCCTGGCCCCAAGCCTTTTGATATTTCGGCGGAACTGTAAGACCTGGCTGTTTGCCCAGGCCTTTGGGAGGGGGGGGGGGGGGGTGATTTTTAATCCCCCACCTTATATATTTATTTATGATTGTACTATGCCCTGTTTTATTGATATATTTTATATTTGTTTTAAATGTTTTTATACTGTTTTTATTGTTGTTAACCGCCCCGAGCTGCATGGCAGGATGGGGCGGTATAGAAATCTAGAAAATAAATAAAATAAAATAAATAAAAAGCCTGCCTGAAAATATGAGAAAATGCTCTGACCAAACCCAGAACTAACCACAGACAAAGAGCAGGCCCAAAGAACAGCAGCTTATATCTACTCTCTATGCCCGCCTTGAAGCCACCACTGATTGGTCCTCCTGTAAAGGTAGA
Organism: Sphenodon punctatus; assembly: GCA_003113815.1. Lineage (NCBI taxonomy): Eukaryota > Metazoa > Chordata > Lepidosauria > Sphenodontia > Sphenodontidae > Sphenodon > Sphenodon punctatus. The sequence goes on along the minus strand of QEPC01007745.1, from coordinate 856,460 downwards.
AGCATGCAGTAATTGGCCAGTGAATGTGTCTGTCAGTCTGTTGGACTTCTCCCCGTCCATTCTACAGCCCCTCCCCCCTTCCATGCTTGTCTCTGAATGGCACTACATGTGCTACTTACCTGAATAAGAAAAGTCTTCAAGAGGAAAACCTGAATTGCTTATAAAAATTGATACCATTTGTCAAATCATTCTACAGTTTGGCAGAGAGGGTCCTGATGGTCTGAGATACAATTATACCAAATGCTGTGTAAGCTGGATGGAATAAAGTAATGTTACAACCAGAAATGCATTTAAAAGTAAATTGCTTATAACATCAGGACCCTTTATTTAATCTTTTTGAAATTTGGCAGATATAGTAAACCTGTGGAGGGGCATAATCTTGCCAATTTTTGTACACATTGGATAGAGAAAAAAGAAGCTGGAGCCAGGAATGTGTACACAGCTTTTCTTAAAAATCACACAATTTAATTGCATATAAAATCGTTAATCTTTAGTAAATCTTTCTTAAATTTGGTTACCATAATGCCCTCCACTGGGTGTACAATCTCCCCAAGTTTCATCAAAGTCTAATACAAAACAACAATGTTCAAGCTGAAAATATATTTTCAATTTTTTCTTATTTACTCATAATAACAAAACAAAATTATTTCATGATTTTGTTATTATGTTCTTTCAGTTTCTTTTCTCAATAAGGAAAATGAGAGCACACTCTTTCATTTTATTTATTAAAATAACAAAAATGAAATGTACACCCCTACCGGTGCTTAACCAGCAAGTGTTCATCTCCACAGTCCCTAGGTGTGCACACTGGGGAGAGCAGCCCATATCAACCCCCTTCAACTTGGGGGGGGGGGATGGGGGACACAGAGAATGGCAAAGCATTGGTAAAGTTAGTAAGTTTCTCCATTGCACAAATCTTGGCTAATGCCCTGCTTCCACTGGAAGCTGCACTCATCAATATTTCAAGCCTAATGACTACCATAAATTGGTACCTCATCAGTGTGGCACCTGAAATATGAACAAACTATCATTCCTATTGTGCATGCCAAGCCATGTAAGCCAAATTGGCCCCAAGAGGCGGGTGTCGTGGTCCCTTAGCTATGTAGTGTAGTGACCAATCCCTTTTTGGTCTGTTTTTGATTGCCCGACCTTCAATAGCCACTGAGTTCCTACCCTCTATAGTTCCTGCAATTGGAGGGCTCACCGTGATAAGTCAGTCCTGGAACACAACCCTGAAGGTGCCAAAAAAGACAGCTTTAAAGGCTCTGTTAAATACCCTTGCTTTTGCTTCAGAGGAACAAATGCTAGGCAGCTTGGTTGACAAGTCTGTGATAATTAGGGATGGGCAAATACGGTTCAGAAGTTCGGAGTTCAGACCGAACTCAATCACTTCGGTCGACCAAACCGAACTTCCAAACCGAACTCGATTTTTGAACCAAACCGAACCAAATTTCCATACTCAGTTCTGTTTGCCCATCCCCATAAGATAATATTCCATTTAGTTCAATGGAGTTTAAATTTCCGAACTCTGTTTGGAAGTTTGGCGTTCGGACAGATCTTGAATAGTTTGGATGACCAAACCGAACTTCTGAACCGAACTCGATTTTTGAACCGAACCAAATTTCTGAACTATTTTATTTATTTATTTTTTATTTATTTAATAGATTTTTATACCGCCCGATCCTGCTATGCAGCTCGGGGCGGTTTACAACAATAAAACAATTTAAAATCTTTAAAATACAAATATAAAACATATAAAACAGGGCAACATATAATCATGAGTAAATAAAAGGTGGGGGATTAAAAATCACCCCCCCCTCCCTCCCTCCCAAAGGCCTGGGCAAACAGCCAGGTCTTACAGTTTCGCCGAAATGTCAAAAGGCTTGGGGCCAGGCGAGCTTCCTCCGGAAGGGAGTTCCACAGCCGCGGCCCTACCACCGAGAATGCCCGCTCCATCGTGGCCCCCCGCTTAACACGGGGGACCTCCAGGAGGGCACCCCCGGCAGACCGCAGGAGTCGTTCCGGGGCGCGAAGGGCGAGGCGGTCCCTAAGGTAAGAGGGGCCAAGGCCGTATAGGGCTTTATAGATCATTACTAGGACCTTGAACCTGGCCCGGCACACTATCGGCAGCCAGTGCAGCGCTCGGAGCACCGGTGTAATGTGCTCCCGGCGACCCGTCCCCGTAAGAAGACGGGCCGCCGCATTCTGCACCAGCTGCAGCCTCCGGGCCAAGAACAAGGGAAGCCCCACGTAGAGCGCGTTACAGTAGTCGAGCCGCGAGGTGACGAAGGCATGGATGAGGGAGGCCAGGTCCGGGCCAGAGACATACGGACGCAGCCTACGTACCAGATAAAGCTGGCGGAAGGCAGCCTTAGCGACTGCCTCCACCTGCCGCTCCAGCCGCAGGTCTGCGTCCAATATGACCCCCAGACTCCGGACCTGCTGAGCTACAGGGGGGCAAACCCCCCCAATCAGGGGGGCCACCACCCCCTTCGCCCTCCCCACCACCATCACCTCCGTCTTATCTGGGTTGAGCTTCAGTCTGCTCCGCCGCATCCAATCCGCCACGGCCTCCAAACATTGGGATAGCACCGAGACAGCAGGGTCTGGGTCGGTAGAAAACGAGAGGTACAGCTGAGTATCATCAGCATACTGGTGACATCGCACCCCGAACCCTCTCACGACCTCCCCCAAGGGCTGCATATAGATGTTAAATAATAATGGAGACAAGATCGATCCCTGCGGAACGCCACACGGTAAGGCGCGGGGGCTCGATGTTTCCTCCCCCAACACCACCCGCTGGCTCCTCCCCGAGAGGAATGAACGGAACCATTCAAGAACAGTCCCGTCCAGACCCCCCCGGTCACGCAGTCGTCTCAACAGCAGCCCATGGTCCACGGTGTCAAAAGCGGCCGAGAGATCGAGCAGGATGAGAAATGTCGAACATCCCGCATCCATCTCCCGGCGGAGGTCGTCCACCAAGGCCACCAACGCCGTCTCGGTGCCATAGCCGGGGCGGAACCCAGATTGAAACGGGTCAAGGAGCCCGATATTATCTAGATGACCCTGGAGCTGGAGCGCCACTGCCCGCTCAATAACCTTCCCTAAAAAGGGAAGGTTAGAGACAGGTCGGTAGCTGGCGAGCGCGTCTACGTCCAACGATGGTTTTTTCAGCAGGGGGCGCACCACAGCCTCTTTTAAGCAAGGCGACAACCTCCCCTGCCGAAGGGACGCATTCACCACCCTCGCCAGCACCGTCCCCAACGTCTCCCCGGAAGCTTTTATTAACCAGGACGGGCATGGATCTAGTTGACAACACGTGGCCCTCACAGACCCCAGGACATCCACCACATCGGCTGGCGTCACTTCCTGAAACTCACCCCATAAAGATGGACCAGACGGACCCTCCGCCCCCCCGCGCTCTTCCCCTACTGCTATCAACCCAGCGTCGAAATCGGCCTGAATCCGAGCGATCTTGTCTGCGAAGTAGATGACAAACTCCTCACAGCGGGCCCGGGACAAGTCCCCATCCAGGCGGAGGGAGGCCGGACTAACCAGCCCCCGCACCACCCGAAACAGCTCCGCTGGACGCGACTTCGCAGACGCTATGAGGACGGCGAGGAATTCCTTCCTCGCCGTCCTCACAGCCTCCACATAGGACCGCAAATGGGCCCTATGGAGAAGACGATCGGAGACAGACCGAGTCCGACGCCAGCGTCGCTCTAGCCTCCTGCCCACACGCTTCATACACCGCAGCCCCTCAGTAAACCAAGGGGTCCTGCGGTGACGAGACCGAGGCAGAAGGCGCCTCGGAGCCACCCTGTCAATGGCCTCCTCCAGCAAGATGTTCCAATGCCGGACCAGCTCATCCACAGAGTGACCGTCCACATCCAGGGTAAGCTCCCTCAGGACCTCCTGGAACCGCTGGGGTTCCATCAGCCTCCGAGGGCGGACCATCCTAACTGGTCCCTTCCCCTTCTGGAGGGGGCGCGCTAAAAGACTGGCCTGAAGGAGGCCCTGAACATATTTAAATCCCTAGTGATAATACGTTGCAATGGTGGCAGCTGGGAATCTGGGTCAAGGCTGACTATTTAAAGCCCTGAACATTTAAAGCCCTGAACATATTTAAAGCCTTAGTGATAATACGTTGCAATGGTGGCAGCCGGGAATCTGGGTCAAGGCTGATCAAGAACCATTTCTGGTTCTCACAAGATTCTCAAGAGAATCAAGAAGCATTACCGAGATTTCAACAAGATCTTGGCAACATTCTGAGATGGCCCAAAAATCTAGAGAAAATTCAAAAAACGGTTTGTGCATGCACAAAATGACCACTGTTGACTTTTTCTACATGTGTGACCCCAGTAGCCATTTTGCACATGTGCAGTGATTTTTAAATGTTTTATGAGAGGTGGCCGTTTCCTCAGTGAACTTACCTCCTTGCCTTTCCCCCACAGAGAAATGAGGAGGGTGTGGAGCAACCCTGGACTAGGAGAGAGGCAGCTAGGTGAGTACAAGGATATTTTTAACAAGTGCGGGGGAGGGCAAGATTCTTGCTTTTCTTGGTGAGAGTCAAGACAATTTTTGGCTTGTTCTCATTTTCAAGAACAAGCTGAGAGAACCTATTCTTGTCGAGAAAAGTGAGGAGCCAAAAACGAGTATCAGCCCTAATCTGGGGCCTGCCCATGTCGCCTCTGCCATGCCTACTTGATCCTCTTCAATGGGTCATATTTCCCCAGGTCCTCCTGGTCCATTAATCTACAAAAGAAGGAAATAGCTGGCCATTTCGTTGCTATCGTGCCAGGCATTATATCTTGCCACCGCAGGTGAAGGCCAAACTGAATAACCAATGGCGTGAGTAGTCACTGTGAATTGCCCCATCCTTTGCCTCCCCAAAGTCCAGAAATGCCATGAAGGATTTTTCATAAGAAAAATGAATTTTTCTTTTGCATAAGAAAAATGCTGCGTGTGCAATGGAACGCCGTACGGTATTATACAGGTCTGTGACCCCAGGCTCCACAGTGATGATGGAACTGCTTCTGGCATTGTGCTCAGTTTTGGGGCAAGTACCTGAAAGCAGTTCAACTGAAAGCAAGAGAGGGTGTCTGCTATGCCATTGCTGGTCATAAGGACGTGATTGGCAGAAACGACAATGTTATACTGCAGACACATGACCACAAATGACTTCACCAGAGGTATCACCCTGGATGATTTAAGTGACCTGCTGTTAATGACATGGACAACTACCAAGTTATTACACTAGAACCAGACAGATCTATCCCAAACTCCTCATCTCACAGATAGACAGCAAACACAATAGGAAAAATGTCTAAGAATGTGAGGTCCCTAGCGATGTCATGATCTACCCACACAGTGAGCCATGGTGCTGCACACCAGTGGCAGCCCTTGAAAAAGAGCCCCATTTTGCAGCTCCCCACAGCGTCTGACTGGGCTTGGAGTTCAGCTTCCAAAAGGAGCTTCTCCCACCACAGGCTCACCCCATTGTAGCCCTTCAGGAATGAAACCCACACTCCCCAAAGTCCTCCTTTCATGTCCTGTGAAATCACAATGTGGCGACTGGGGCCTGCAAATTGGCAGTTTTTGCATACAGGTGTGAAAGCAACACACTGCCTGGATTAACAACTCAACAGGCAAAATTAAGGCTGTCAAGGAGGGATTGTAGCTCATGCAATGTGACCTTCTGATGCTAATGCACCTCTGGAGGTCAGCTAGCAAATATGCTAGCTTGTCTCCTGGTGAGAAATGGCACACTTGGAATTGAGTTCGATACCCATGGTGAGAGGGACCTCCATTTTCTCCTCGGCCAGCGGGACCCCTAGGTCCCAGGTGGTTTTCCTGAATGCCTGTAAAAAATGTGAGCAGTGGCCTGACCTGGTCCCCCCACAAAACAGAAAGTTGTTGAGATGAGTGATTTGACTCTGCCCCATCTGCCACTGAACCACCCACTTGAGGATGGAGCTAAATTTTTCCACAGCCGCATGTGGGTTGGAACATCTCATTGGCCTGACTTAAAATTCATCATAGAAAGAGAACCCTAACAGGGTAAATTCTCCAGGATGAATAGGTAGAAAGCCAACTTGATATCACTCCTTGCCATGTGTGTCCCTTTTCCGTATCCCCTGACCAGCTAAACAGCCATGTCAAAGGATGCACAATGCACCGTGCAGAGGTTGTGGGGGATCACATCATTCACAGATCTCCTAGGGGTAGGACAAATGAGGAATGGAGTATTTCTCGCTGGATGCCTTCTTTGTCATCACACCCAATGGCAAAATCTGAAGGTTCTCCTTCTCCATGGGCAGAGTGTCAAACAGCCCGGACACTCTCCCTTTGAGCAGATCTTTATATATTTTCACTTGGACAACTCCCTCCGAACCCAGTACTAACGTCAAACTTGATTCCATTCTCTGTCCCCTCTTCCTTTTGAATGGAATCCTAAACCCCAATGCAAAACCAGCCACTACATAATCCAAATGAGGCCACATCATATCGCAACCAGCCCAGCCCATTTCGAGAGTTACACCGCTTTTAAACAAGGTGCGCTGAAGCGCCTCCTGAATGCTGCTTTAAAGCAAAGCCACCGGACGTGACGTTCTCCCCATTGCCGGTGGCAGCGGCTGGCGACACGGGGCTTTGGAGCTGCGCCTTCTGAAAGCCTGAAAATTGAAGTCATAAGAACGCGTCACTCCAAAGCCCCGTGTCGCCAGCCGCCGCCACCGCCGGCAACGGTAAGAACGTCATTTCTGGCAACTTTGCTTTAACGTGGCATTCAGGAGGCGCTTCAGCGCCCTCATTTAAAAGTGCCCTATAAGGCCCTGAACACTATATAGGAGTAGGTTATCACTTCCATAGCACACCCTAGGTAAACTTGTAACATGATTCCCATGTAAACGGTATAGGTAGTGGACAAATTCTTCCAATTCCTATCCATTTTAATGCTCTTAAGATGTTCAGTATACTTTGATTCTGATTTATCAGTTGGGTCCGGGATGGGTTTGCTAAAGGAGGGGGGAAATATCAATATATTCCCACCCCCCTCACCAGATCTCCACCCTGGTGGCCTGCAATACCACTGTTGAGACTGAGGGTGATTTCAGACATGACAGGGTGAATATTCACCCCACCATGACCACAATCAAATGCAGCCCGCGTTTGACTGTGGTGAACATCTGTTTGCTACCCGCCAGATGTTCACCACAGTCAAACGTGGAACTCATTTGCATTCACCACACTTCTGAACCCGAGGACTTGAGCGGGTCCAGAAGTGTGGTGAATGGCCACCACGGCAGGGGTGAATGAAACATAACATCTGTTCACTCACCCCTGCCGGTGGTGGAATCCATTCCCCACTGAACGCGGTGGTGAGTGTGGCCAGATTTGCCGCTCACGCTGCCCATCCGGCAGGGGGAGGGCCATTGTGGAACGCAGGGGGCAGGGCCATGCAGCAGCATGCTGCGCCGCATGGCTCCACCCCCACCACGATCCGCGGTTCAACAGCAGATGTGACGCCGGGCCCCATTCACCACGGGCCGTGGTTTGCCGGTCCCCGCGGCCCGGGGTGAAGTGGCGCATGTCTGTTGGTGCGCCCCTTCACCCTGGGCCGTGATCTGAACCACCCCATGGCCCATGGTGAATGGGACCCGGCATAACGTCTGAAATCACCCTGAGACTACTTTCCACCCCCTTGAAGCAGTGGCGGCTGGTGTGTTCTAAGGCTGGTGAGACAGAGGGTGGGGTCAGAAGTGGGAGGGGCCAATGCAATGGTAGGCAGAGTCAATGCAATGATTAAGCCAGTGGTGTGGCTTAACCCAGCAGCAAGGAGTTCCCAGGGTTAACATTGGAGGGAGATCAAATTAGTTAACTTTAGGAACTCCTTGCTGCCATGTAAAGCCCTGCCGCTGCGGGATAGAAAGTCCCATCCATTGTCTCTCTCCCACTGGGTCCCATTTCTCCCTTGAAGTGTAAAACAATTGATCACGTTGCCATCACCTACCTTTATCTTGAACCCTCGCATCCTTGATTTTCATGCCCTCCTTGGCCACCTTTAGTCTTCTGAAGGTGTAGGTTTTGCGACAAGCCTTCCTTCTGACTTGGAGAATTGGGAGGACTGAGTTAACTCCCTGTAAGAAGAGTCCAATAAGAAGAGATGAAAAGGAAGAGAAGGACAGGACAGAGGAGATATAGGAGGGAAAGGGTTTTGTTTTGATGCACAAGAAGAGGAAGGGGAAGATGCCGGGTTTCAGTGTGGGACAGGGGAAAATGGGATTCCATTTTTGTCTCCAGCCTTCCTTCTGCCAGGCTCCTACTTTCTCCACAGTCAACAAAGTGAGTGAGGTGAGGTTTGGAATCATGCCAGATCTCAGACAAACTAAATAGAAAAAAGAAGCAAACCACATCATTGCCACTGTAGTGAATCACTATTCCAGAAGAAGATGGAACAGATCTTCTTCTCCAAATCTCTTCCAATTTGGGAATAATTTCACATGATCTCATTCCTCCTTTTTCAAACCAGACGATTTTATAAATTTGGTTGTCAGAGGAAAAGTCAAGCCTCTCTTCCCTGACAAACTGCTGCAATTGTCTAATATAAATTCCCAACAATCCAGATTACTTTCTCCATACTTTCTGTAGTGATGATGATGACGCAATTTGATTTGTAATGAGTTCACCACAACAATTCGGAGTTCACACTCAGACACACTAACTCCAAGGTAATGTAGAGAAATAGTACAGAATCTGAGGCATTACTTACTACTACTGTTTCTAGGTAAGCTCAGGGCAGAGACTTGGGGAAGAAGTCCCTGAATGAATCTGGAGCAGCCTCTCCCTGCCTGGGCCTGGAACTGAAAAAAAAAAAAGCAATTCAAACCATGCATTTTTTGTTCCACACAAAACCTTGACCCCCAAGACCCCAACCATGATACACACACACACCATAAAAGCAGCAGCATAGAGTTCCACTTGTCCCACAGACCCCCAACCATGCTACACATTTCTGTTGCAGTGTAAAAGACAGCAACTGCTGCAACCAAGGATGCTGGTAGACTAGCCATTAGTGAACCAACCAACATGTGGCATGGCCTTCTTGGAGAGGAGCCTGCCACAACATCTCACCAAACTGCAAAGGGTGTGGCCATTTTAAAATGCAAGGAACATTCCAGAAAATATTCCATTGAAAAACCTTTCTTCCATAAAAGCCCCTAGGTCCCTCTAACCCCCCCCCCCAAAAAAAAAAAAGAAATGAGACAGTTTAGGTGGAAAACAGCAAAGAAAAGAACCATTTTAACCAAAAGTAACCATGGCCAATGGGGGGCCCCCAAAAAGGTCACAGCCTTTGTACATGCTTGGGGGGCTTGGGAGAGGAGGGGGGGAATCGCAGTGCACATGCAAACACAGAGCAAGCAAAACAAAACAGATCTTGAGCCAACAACATTATGTGAAGTCCTTAGCACACCACAAAAGCAGCCACATGGAGTTCCACTTGTCCCCCAAACATGCTAGACAGTTCTTTTGCAATGTAAGATGCAACTGTTGCAACCAGACAGGGAGGTTTCATGCAAAAACTAGCCATTAGTGAACCAATATGTGACATGGCCTTGGCAACAAAGAAACAAACAAACCCATGTTGGCAAAATACAGATCCACCAGCTCACCCCCATCCCCATTCCACAGCATCCCCCAATTCACCCCTCCCCCAGACCCATCACCCAGTGTCTCCCAGTCCACCCCAGGACCATTCCCCAGTGTTCCCCAGTCCACCCCTCCCCCAGACCGATTCCCCAGTATCTCCCAGTCCAGCCCAATTCTCCAGTGTCTCCCACTGCACCCCATCCCAATTCCCCAGCTCACCCCTCCCCCACTCCCATTCCCCAGTGTCTCCCAGTCCACTCCTCCCCCAGGCCCATTCCCCATTGTCTTCCAGTCCACCCCTCTCCCAGACCCATTGCCAAATGTCTCCCAGTCCACCACCAGCTGCATTCCCGTATCTCCCAGTCCACCCCTCCCCCTAGCTCCATTCCCCAGTTTCTCCCAGGCAACCTCCCTCCACTCCCTCCCATCCCACAGTGACTCCCAGTCAACCCCTCCCCCTATCCCCATTCCCCAGGGTCTCCCAGTTAGTCTTCCCCCACTCCTCCCGAGCCCCATTCTCCAGTGTCTCCCCAGTCCACCCCTCCTCCTAGACCCATTCCCCAGTGCCTCCTAGTTCACCCCTCCCCTTAGACCCATTACCCAGTTTCTCTCAGTCCACCCCATCCCCATTCCCCAATGTCTCCCAGTCAGCCTCCCTCCCCAATGCCATTCCCCAGTGGCCGTTTCCTGGTCCACCTCCCCTCCACTCTCCCCAGCACAGATCTATTTTCCCCAGTGTCTCCAATCACCCCCCCCCCAAAGCAATTTAGTACTCACCACTTCACTCAGGTAGCAGGCTTCACAGCAACAGAAGTCTCTGTCCCTTGGGGCCAGGTAAAGGGAGCCGGAGGGGTGGGGGTGTCCAGCAACAGCACATTTGAGAGCAACAAGTAGAGAGAGTCCCAACCATGCCAGGACACTGAGACTCGCTCTCCACAAAATGACTCCAAGAATCTCAGCAGAGCAAAAACAGCTTGCACACTCACTGCAAATGCGCACCACAGCCAGAACCGGCCCGGTGTCTCCCTCAATCAAATCCCAGGCCTTTGCTTTGTTTTATTTCAATTGTGGCACAGCTGCACACCCTCCTCGGAATCCCCCAGGTTTCCCGGCTGTCTACTATGAGGAGGGCATAATCTGTGGTTGCGGCTTGGCTGTGGAACTCCTTCCTGTTGGAGATCCGCTTGGCTGCCAACCCCCCCTCTTTCCGCAGACAATGTAAGACCTGGCTGTTCCACCAGGCCTTTCTGGAGGGAGATGAGGTGGGTGGGGGATGGGGCTTTACACTGTTTTAATTGAAATGATTATGGTTTATTTTAATGTTTTAATGTTTTGCAGTGTTTTCATATGTTATGAGCCGCACCGAAATGCCTGAGGCAGGAGGGGGCAGCATATAAATTGTAAAAATAAATAAATAAATAAATAAATACTGCCATCAGCACTCTATCTGAGTCCATCTCCCTCGAGGTGTTAGGAACATGATCACCCCTTGGGGGTTCCTCACTGGGGTGGGGTGTCAAGGCCCTTATGTGCCACAGTTCCTTGTCCCTTAGGTAGTTTTGTGATGTGCTGTGGTGTCTGTGGGCCTGAAATGACAAATCACAGTGACTATATATGCTGCACACCCACCCATACTTGCCTTGGCATCTACAATTGTCACCCAGGTGCATTTTAAAAAATTGAGCCCATAGGGCTCTATGAAATCCTGCCCCCAGTGTATCCTTATAAGAATTGCACCTCCCCATGCAGCGTGCTTGGACTTTACCTCCAGCCGTCCAAATCGCATTCTACTATTTTTGTTCCTGGGGACTCCCCCTCCAATAACCAGCCTGCTTGCCTGATTGATCACTAGCTGCACAGTCAGGCCCTGCCCCCAGTGTACCAGGTGGCCAGCTCCAGAGCAGCCACCTCAACTTTCTCATCCACAGTTTCCCAGCATGCCCCCCACTTGGAAGTTTCAATTGTGCCCCTGCCGCAGGGGTCCAACAACACTTCTGTGACTGCATTGGGTCAGAAATTGGTCCAGATCATCGGACTGACTGCCTTACAGGTAAATTGAGAGGTGAGAACATCAGGAGAGACAGTGTCCCTGAGCATTAGCTGTGCATGACGCCTGCCTTGAAGGGGAGGTGCCTCCACCCTTGAGCCCTGTGAAGGTTGGCCATACATTACAATGTTGCCTGAACCATTTTGCAAAAGGGAAAGCATGTGCAGAATGAATCCAGTAGATTTAGGATCTAGGACAGGAAAATAGGGGTAAAGCGTTGTTGTTGTTCAATGTGTGAATGATATAATTTGTCTATGAATATGATTGTTGACTGGCTATTGCCATTTTATTTAATGTGGTGGATTATGGTGGCTCCCTTTGTTGGAAGCTATGGGATGACCCCCTTTTGTATATTGGATATTCTGTCTTTTGTGTTTTATTCGTATTTTATTTTATTTATTTGTAACTTGTTTTAAATGGCTATGGCAAAAGCTATTTTGCCAAATAAATACATACACATGCACAGTGATAATTTTTTTCTTAATTTTGTGTTTAATTTACTTTAAAAAACAAAACAAACTGCATGCGCAGAATGACCCCGGTGACCATTTGTCACTCTTTTATTATTATTTTTATTAAATAAAAAAAAAAAAATGAAGAAAAACAGGTATTTTATAAAACTCCCTGAAAACAGATGGGTTTTTAACCCATATATGAAAATGAAATATGTAAGTGCTGCACACTACCAGAAACCTGACCTGGGCCTCCCATACAGCTGAAGACCACACGGATGGAGGTGCCTCTCTGTCAATTCCCAGGCCTGCGGCACTCCACTTTTCCACTGGCAGCCAGGTCCAAAGCTTCTCCCCCTCTACACTCATACTTCTCCTGTTTGTCTGGATTGGTGCATGTTTTTACTCCTCGCTGACTTCTGTTTTGCCTCACCTCCTCCCAAGCTCTCCTATTTAGGGTTGATACTCGATTCTTGCTTTTCTTGATGAGAATCGTGGTTCTCTGCTCATTCTTGCAAATGAGAAAATCTCAAGAATTGTCGTCTTGACTCGCTGAGAAAAGCGATAATCTCACCCTCCACCCACACTTTTTTTGTTTAAACCAACCTTCACTTACCTGGATGCCTCTCTCCCCAAGTCCAGAGCTGCTCTGGGACTCCTTTCCACCCTCTCTGCTTCTCTGTGGGGGCAGGCAAGGGGGTGAGTTTGCTGAGGAGGCAGCTGTTTCACAGCAAAATAAATAAATAAATAAAAAGATACTGTGCATGTGAAAAATGGCCACCAGCAGCATTCTGCACATGCACAGCCCTTTCCCAAAATCGCACCAGCAGCTGGACTGTGCATACAAAATACTGCTGGAGCCATTTTGGTAAAGGGCTGCACATGTGCTGAATGGCCAGGGTGGCCATTTTGTGTACACACAGACCGGGTTTTGAAATTTTCTTGAGATTCTCATGAGAGATCTCAGAACGGTACTGAGATCCTGTCGAGATGTCGGTAACATTTCTTGATTCTCGCAAGCATCTTGTGAGAACCAGGAAAGATTCTCGATTCAGCCCTACTCATATTTGTAAACGTGGGGTGGGGGGGGGAAGGGCATGTTTCCCACAACCCCTTTCCATCCTTTCCATCTGGAAATGTGGCATCTGGCAGTTTGAATTCTCCCTCCAGGGGGGGAGGGGGAAATGGGGTAGCCACCCTGAGCTGCTCTGTGAGCAGGAGGGTTGCGGGGTAGAAGAATACTAATTAAATAAATAAATAAACCCTTGCCTGCTGAGGCAGGCTCCTGCCCTGCTCCTTCCCTGTTCCTATGTTAGCAACGAACCTAGGCCACACATCCTACTTCCTCTTCCTTCAGAGGTAAGTGAGAACAACAGCCTGTCCCCCAACCCAGACTCAGAGGGTGTGGGATGCAAATTAGGGAACAGAAATCCCGATTAAACTTTCCAGCGATTTAAACTCAGCAAATAAAAATGGTATTTCGCTTAAAAATAGATTTAGGCCCTTTTTATATGGGTGTCACACACACATGCACACCCAAGAATTTGGATATGATGCGTGGGTGAGTCTCGTGTGTAAAGCGGTGCGGTGGCAATGAGTGGGCATGCGTGTGTGCTCCCACAAAACATGCATGCCCACCCATCTCCACCCATCACCCACGTGCGGAGCAACCGGTGAGAATCCAGGTTGCACCATGCGTGGGGGATGGTTGGAAATGGGTGTGTGCCTGTGTACGCCTGTCCCCACCCACTGCCCACCCACCAGCACTCACACCACCCACCCCACCAGCACGGCCAGTGTAAAAAGGGTCATAGTTACACGTGCATGTGAGCATGGGTGCGCGTGGGTTCAAGTGTGCGAGAGAGAGCTCTTTGACTTGTGTTCTGTTCAAAGTCCATCTCTTATTTTCATTCTCTCTCTTTTTTGCTACTCTGGGTTGAAGTGCTTAGCCTTCAGCCATCTGTACCTAGAAGACCACTCACATATTTATAGCCTGACAAATTGATTCATTCACGGATCTGAAAGAGTGGCTGCCAGCGTCTCTATCGGCTTGCCAGAAAAGGATAGCTTTTGTTGGAATGCATAGCAGCAAGTGGTAGCAGGGATTTTACATGCTGAAGGACACATTATTTCTCTTGTGTTGGCAAGTTTGTGTGGGGTGGGGTGTAAGGTGTACATGATTTTACATATGTTAGCTAAACAGACTCCTGCGGCTCTTTATGTTCTTTTGTGAGTTGTCCATTACTTGGGAAATAAAGCCTGATTTGCCCATGTTCCAGTAAGTGCCTACTTTGTGGGCGTGTGGGTGGTCTCCATTAATATGCTTTCTGTGGTCTTTGGAAAATGTCTCCCAGTTTCCACGAGTTCATGCAAAACAATGAGCAAAAGAAAGTAAAAGCAAATGACTTGTTCTCAGACAATGATCTCTGATCTTCATTTCTGACTCCAACTTAGCAGGAGTATTTAGGAATCATGGCAAGGTTACTCCTGTCTAAAGAGAAATGAACAATGGACTGAACCAAACCCTGTACGGATGAAAGAAAAACAAATCTTAATCACCAGTGCGGCCAGGCATCCTTTGCAGGACTGGAGTCTCCTTCTGCTAGGCATTATGAAAACACACAAGGCGACTCAATTCCCATCTCAAAGAGACTGAAACGGTTATAGAAGACAGGGTAGTAACTGCTGTAAATACATTGCCCCACATTTTCCATCACAAAGAATCCTGGCAGGGCTAACACACTTCTATTGTTTGCAGAAGACTCTTGACATTTGCTGGGAGGATTGCCCTTGCCTTAGGAAAATACCTTTTGTTTGGGCCAAAGCTGAAGCAGCGGGTCTCAATTCACTACAGGGGACATCGGAAAGCTCCCGGATCATCTGCAATGAAGAGACAGAGAGTGCAGAGGAAAATGGTTAAGCTTGGCTCTTGACCCTGCCTCAGATGCAGAATAGGCCTAGTGTCTTGTGCTCCTCTCAGACTGGTAAGTTATTAAGTTTCCTATGCAGGAGCATAGGTGGTGAATGAGTTTATTGTCTGGCAAGGGTATAAGTCACACCCTGGCTTCTGGCCTCTAAACCGTAACTCTCTGGTCTCTGGTAACATCAGGGAATGTGATATTTTAGAGACCGGAAAGTCTGGTTGCTGTTGCTGCACCATTATTTTATTTTTTATTTGTTTTATTGAATCCCATTTTTATTGCTTCCCTTCCCATAAGCTCAGGGTGCCTCACAAATCAAAAACAGTAAAATACAAAACCAACCCTCCAAGCCCAACCCCATACCATCTCCCCATTCCCCACAGCCAAACCTCCCTCACACCCTGCCACAAGGACCCTTCTATAAAATCAGTTTCTCAACCTCAAAAAATTCCAAACCACAAACATTAAAACAGACACATAATGGAGCAGAGAGGCAAGCATGCACACAAAGGTAGGGGACAGATCCACAGCAAAGATCCATGATCTGGGACCTCCTTTTTTTTTTCTTTTTTCTTTAGTACACCTTTTAAGTACACCTCTGTGTGGCCCTCGGAGCTTGTACTAATATTCAACGTGGCCCCCAGCACAGAAAAGTTTCCCCACCCCTGACCTAAACACTCAACTATTCTTCTCATTAAATTAAAAACACAAACAAAAAATTCCTTAAAACATACTTTCTTCCAAGAGTCAAAAGCAACAAGGGAAGTGAGTGTCGCTCAGATCACTCACTCACAAATGGAAACCATTTCAAAACAAAACTGCAGGCAGAGGAAAAAGAACATATACACAAGTGTGTTCTTAAATACTTAACTCAAATCACCTCGCCTTGTCATTTTTAATTACCACCAGACTTGCTAACCTTTCTTCTCCATGTGGGACACAGGGCCTAATTTCAGTTTCGGTTCTAGTTCCCTGAGTTTTGGCAAGGTGGTCGGTTTAAGTTCTCGATCTCTTTCCCATTGAAGTGAATGGGTAATTGACTTCAATGGGAAAGAGAACAGAGGACAAAAACACAGAGGTCTGGAACTAAAATAAAACCCTGGGCAGGTTATCCCTACCCCCCACCTCCCATTTCCTGGTGCCCACTCTCGGCCTTCGAGGGTGGGAGTGCAGATTCATGTCCCTACCCCTCCCAGGGCCTGGATTTACCCCCACCTACAAAGGCACTACACTTACTACCGCTTATCTGGGTCTGAAGGATGGGGGTAAGGAGGAGTCACTGGCTCCACTGCTGGCAGCCAGGTGTCCTCTGCTGCTCAGTGGTGGCGAGAACTTGCTCCTGCTGCCAGGCCACTGGGACTTCTCTGCTGCAGGGCAGTGGTGAAGGTCTGGCCATCCAGCAGTGGAGCCAGCTCCATAGACCAGCAGGGGGTAGGCCTGGCCACCCGGAAACGGATCCAGCTCTGCTGCCAGACCTTCTCCCCTGACAGGTGTCAGTGTCAAGCAGTGATGGGAGACCTCTTCTTTTTTCTTGGTCTGACGCTGGTCGAGAAATGCTGCTGGAGCTCCCTGCTCTGGCAGCACAGATACGCAAAATGGCCGCTGAGGCCATTCTGTGTATGTGTAATAGAGATGTGTGAACAGAACGCAGTTTGGATGTTTGGCCGTTTGGTCATTCGGTTTGGAAACCAAGTTCAGGTTCAGTCATTCAGTTCGGGATCTGAGTTCGGGTTTGGTTGTTCGGTTCGGTGGAGTTCGGTTCGGCCAAACATTCAAAAATCGGTATCAGTATCAATATGGTACTGATATTGATACTGATTTCAAAGTTTTTATTTTCGGTATCAGTATTGTTTGGCCCTGAGACACTTAAGTTTGATATTTTTATGTCTTGTTATACTGTTAATTAAATGGAATATCTAATAACACAAAGGCCTAGTCCTACAAACACACTATAAAACTGAATCACTACACATGATCTCTATCTATCTGTATAACTAAGCTAACTCCTACATCTATCTATCTATCTATCACACAGGGATGGGGGGGAATACAGACAGCTCACAACAAACAACACAGGGAGGGGTAAAAACTGAAATGAAAGCTAAATCAATCTAACGCTACTCAAAATAAATCCAAAAATGGGGGAAGGGAATCAGGTGTGGAATATATAGTGGGAGGAAGGGAAGGATGGAATGGAGGGTAGGGAGAAAGAACACAGGGATGGGTAAAAAATAAAAATAATGCCTAAATCTATCTAATTTAATCTAAATAAATCATAATAGGGAGGTAAATGTGTGGGATGAGTGAAAAAGGAGGAGGATGGCAATGGATTGGGAGGAACACAAACTGTTTGGAGAGCGAGACTTCTGAAAATGCCTGCTGACAGGATCAGTGGCTAGCTCAGAAGGTGTTGGAAGGGGGGAGGGCAATTACTTTTGTTACTTGCTGTGCCTGCCTTACCACAAGCCCCATTGGCTCTGTGCAGCCTAGCCCCCCCTTCCCCCCATGTCCAATCGAGACTGCAAAGCCAGTGCTCTGAGGAGAAAAGGGGTGGTGATTGGGCAGGCTGGCTGATACGCCAAGTCTCTCCACCTCTTGTGCCTGGAAGTCTGCTCCTCAGCTGCCCCGCCTCCCTGTGCCTGCCTGTACCTGGCACTCATGTTTTTCCCACCCAAACTCATCCGAACTCACCCGAACGGTACCAAACGTTTCGGTAATTTTTGAGTTCGGATCGAGTTCGGTTCGGTCGGTTCGGGTTCGGAAGTTCGGTTTGGTCATTCGAACAGACCGAGTTCGGTCCGAACTCAAAACATCCAAACCGCGTTCGCACATCCCTAATGTGTAACCCTTTTCCAAAATGGCGCCGGCAGCATTGGCACCATTTTGGAGGAGGGCAGCCATTCTGTGCATACATGAAATGGTTGCACCCATGTGCAGAACAGCTGCCCTCTTGCTGTTGGCACCATTTTGGCAAAGGCTTGCAAATGCACAGAATGGCCTTGGTGGCCATTTTTCACATGTGCGCTGCCAGAGCAGGGAACTCCAGCAGTGTTTCCTGACCGGTGGTGGACCAAGAAAGAAGAAGACTCAGAAGAGGCCACCACTGCTGCCCTGACCCCAGGAAATGGGGATGGGGGAGGTTTTCCCTTCCCATTGACTTATTTGGGAACATACAGATCTGAAAATCAGGAACCAAGATGGCCCAATTTTTTTATACTTTGGTTTTAAACTAAATATTTTAAGACTGTTTCATTTAAAAATGAAACTGAAAATCCTACCTCTAAGAACATAAGAAGTGCCATACTGGGTCAGACCAATGGTCCATCTAGCCCAGCATCCTGTCTCTGACAGCGACCAAACACAGTGGCTTGGGAGAAGCACCCAACAGGTCATAATGGGGGCTCCATTCCCTGTTGTTTCCCCCCCATCTCCCATCACGTTCCCTGATCCTGTCTAGCTAATAGCTGCTAATAGATCTATCTTCCAGAAACTTGTCCAAACCTCTTTTAAACTCTGCTATAGTACTGACCCTTACCCACAGCCTGTGGCAGTAGATTCCACAACCCAATTATACGCTGAGTGAAAAAAATATTTTCTTTTATTTTTTTAAACTTGCCACCCATGAGTTTCATGGATTGTCCCCTAGTTCTAGTACTAGCTGAGAGGGTAAATAACTGTTCCTTGTTTATTAGTTCCACCCCACTCATGATTTTAGAGACTTCTATCCTATCTCCTCTCAGTCGTCTATTCTCCAAACTAAAGAGCCCCAACCTACCAAGTTCTCCTCATACGAGAGCCCTTCCATGCCCTTGATCATCTTTGTTGCCCTTCTCTTTTCTAGTTCAGCTATGTCTTTTTTGAGATGGGGCAACCAGAACTGCATACAATATTCGAGGTGCAGTCGCACCATTGATTTGTATAGAGACATTTGTATAGAGATGGTTGCGAGATCTGGGGGGTCTGAGCGGGGGCCCTTGGGTGGCTCCGCTCATTCCTCTTGGGTAGAAGCCAGCGGGTGGTGCTGGGGGCTGAAACATCTAGCCCCCAGGCCTTGATCTGCAGCATTCCACAGGGTTCAATTCTGTCTCCACTATTATTTAATGTTTATATACAGCCCCTGGGGGAGATCGTGAGAGGGTTCGGGGTGTGATGTCACTAATATGCTGATGATACTCAGCTGTACTTCTCGTTTTCAACTGACCTAGGTCCTGCTGTCTTGTTACTTTCCCAATGTTTGGAGGCCATGGCGGATTGGATGCAGCAGAGCAGACTGAAGGTCAATCCCGATAAGACAGAGGTGATGGTGATGGAGTGAGGGAGGTGCTGGCCCCTCTGATGGGGGGGCGGTGTTCGGCCTCCTGTTGCTCATCAGGTTTGGAGTCTAGGGTGGTTTTGGATTCGGGCCTCCGTCTGGATTGGCAGGTGGAGGCGGTGGATAAAGTGGCCTTTCGCCAGCTGTATCTGGTACGGAGGCTTCGGCCATACATCTCCGGGCCCGACTTGGCCACTCTCATTCACGCCTTCATCACCTCGAGGCTAGACTACTGCAATGCACTCTATGTAGGGCTTACCTTCTTTCTGGTTCAGAGTCTTTAGCTAGTGCAGAATGCGGTGGCCTGTCTCCTTACGGGGACGGGGCGGTGTGAGCACATAACACCTGTGCTCCGCGCTCTGCACTGGCTGCCTATAATGTACCGAGCCAGATTCAGGTTGTTAGTATTGATCTATAAAGCACTGCACGGTCTGGTCCCCTCATATCTCAGGGACCACCTCGCCCTCTGTGCCTCATAGTGATCCCTTCGGTCTACCAGGGGCGCCTTTCTGGAAGTCCCCCGTGTAAAACAGGGGGACACAACGGAGATGGTGTTCTCGGTGGCCGGGCCGCATTTATGGAACTCCCTTCCAGAGGAGGCTCACCTGGTCCCAGATTTGTTGGCATTTTGATGAGTTTGCAAGACCTGGCTGTTCTCCCAGGCCTTCGGAGGGGAGGGTGGGAGAGTGGGGTAGGGAGGAGGGTTTGGGGTTTTAGTGATGTTTTATAAATTGTTGTGGGTTTTGTGTGACTTTTTATTGTTGATGATTTTATGAGTATGTGTTTTTATGATATTGTAAGCTGCCCCAAGATGCCGTAGGCATGAGTGGGTGGTCAATAAATTTAACTATATAAAAAATAAATAAATAAATTAACCTCCTCATTTTCATTCTCTATTCCCTTCTGAATAATTCCTAACATTCTTTTTGAATTTTGGTTTGCTGCTGCACACTGTGCTGTGGATTTATTGTCCACAACCACCCGCAGATCCTTTTCTTGAGTGGTAACTCTTAACTTAGTACCCAGCATTGTGTATGCATAATTTGGATTATTTTTCCCTACATGCATCACTTTACACTTGTCCACATTAAATCTCGTTTGCCTTTTAGATGCCCAGGCACCCAGTGTCGTAAGATCCTGTTGCAGTTCCTCACAGTCTGCTCATGTTTACAATGGCACCTGACTGACTTACGAGAGGGGGAGGGAAATGTCTGAACTACCTATGCATAAGTTCACTGAACCTGGACTTTGAAGTCCGAGAAAAATCAGGTGTGTGTAAAAACGCCCAATGTCTCTCAAACGCCTGAATGTTTCTTTATATTTCTTCTCATGCTTTGCTTGTTTTAGGAGATCAGTTTTCCATAGAGCAAAAAAAAGTTACACAGATAGCTCAGCTGTGAGTTAAACAAATGTTAGGAAATACACATCTCCGAAACAGATCTTAAGCTTTACAGCAGCTTTCCCAGTAATTCTTTCTGAGGAAAATTACCACCCCCCTTTTTTTTCTTTTTAAAAGCAATAGTACTGTTATTCTGCTCAAACGTGCATCTTCATTCCATCTGTGGGCTCCTCTGATGACTGTTATTATCTTTCATGGAACAAAACTCCTTCGTTTTCCTGTCACTCACATGAAGAATTCCTCACACACATTTGCTAAAGGGAGAGCTCCATAATTTGAGGTGGAATTTATTTTTGGACGAAAGAAGAAGCAAACATTGCTTGCCATGCCTATCAAGAGGAAAACACATCCATTTTTTTTATCAAATAGAACACACCCACATTGGTGTAAATAAGAGATGGTAGTAGTTGATAGTTTGCATGATGCTAAATTTCCTGCTATTTAATGGACAGGTCCATAAGATACAGCTCTATCTTGATGTCTGAAGAGTGCAGAATGGATGGACTAAGATTGGCCCCAATGAATGAACGGACAGGAACAGAAAGATATGTCATGTAGCAAAGCTATGGAGGGCTTGGGTTCATGTCCCAACTATGGACCCTCTAAGGTCAAGGGTTGGGAAGGTGTTTCCTAAACTGCATCCCTATCAAGGCTCCGGGCCAGCCTTGACCTGGCCTCCCACAGCAAAGGTTATGGTGATGTCTTGGCTCCTAGCCAAGTCCCTAGAACTGGCAGCAACCGCACCAGGAAAGAAGATTTAAGAGTCAGCAACATTCCCTATCTGCCCATTCTGAAACTTTACTTCTTGGTGGGACCCATTGCAAGCACCCATAGAGCCACTAGAAAATCTTCAGAGTGGGTAGGGACTCAGCTTCCTCTCCCACCCACCCTGAAAATGTCATTGCATGTGGCATGAGTGCAGCTGAGGTCCCCGCTAGAGTCCAGGGTCCATACTCAACTGTGTTCCCTTGTTTCATGGTAGCTATGCCAAGGGGTGGACCCCTTGGCAGAACACATGCTTTTCATCTATAAGGTCCCAAGTTCAATCCCAGAAATCTCTGATTCAGGATCTCTGGTACTACGTCTGGGTGAGGCCTCTTCCGGGGATCCTGGAGGGTCTCAGGTAGCACGCATGGGTGAGGCCTCTGCCAGAGACCCTGATGCCGTTTCAGGTTGTGACAATACTGGGCTAAGATGGACCGTTGGTCTGACTCAGTTAGGTAGCTCCTTATATCCTCATTTTGATGGCAACCTGTTCAAATTCTTTACATGAGCAGAATGAATATGAGAATATGTACTATGGGTGAAACTTGCCCTCACATTCTTGCCAAATCTTGGTGAGAATTGGCTTTTTGCCGAGATTTGCAAGAATGAGAATGGGTTGAGAATCAACCTATTCTCGACCTCTTTTCGCTCAAAACTCGACCGGCCAAAAACTGGCTCTGTGCATGCACAAAATGGCTGCCATGACCATTTCTGCATATGTGCACACCCCATGCCAGTGGCCCTTTTGCACAAGTTCAGATCATTTTAAGGTTTTGAGAATCTTGTGAGATTCCTGAGAACCCTAAAAAAATGCTCTGCACATGTGCAAAAATGTCCACAGCAGCCATTTTATGCGTGCACAAAGCACATCTGAGATTTGAGAATCTCGCGACATTCTCAAAAATCTCAACGAGATCTCAAGACAGGCTGTGAGAATCTTACCCATTCTCGCAAGAACGCATACAAGTCTCGTTTCATCCCTAATATGTACTCAGGACGATTATTTGCATCTTTGGATAAGCAGCCCAGTAACTGAGCAAGTCTTTGCCAGCCATGTAGTATTTACGTATTTGCTATTTTGTTAACTTCTCTTTGGTATTCCAGGCACTCCATGATTTCATTTTGGTATTGAAGTGACTTCAGTATTTTGGTGTTTCATTGTTGGTACTTTGCTCTCGTTGTTCTGATATTATACCATGGCCACAGTGTGGTGTGCAGTCGTGCTAGTGAGCTCACCTGAAGTACTGTGTCCAGTTTTGGTAATCTGGAGGAATTGGAATGTCACCCAGCCTGGAGATGATGATCCGGAATCTCTGGGTCATACGCAGGGTGGTAATCCTAGTCTCACTCCCTGTGAAAGACATTGTTTCAAGGTTTTAAGCCTCTGCCACCATATCCTCATTTCCTGAGGACAGTTTACCCATGCCGTGCTCTGCTCCATAATGGAGCAAAGCTTTCCAGCTGTCCAATATGCAGACACCTTATTTGAGTAAACTAATAGCCATACCAGATATCAATGAAAAAGACTTTCAAGAACAAATTTCAGCCTCACTTATCTCCCCTTCTTCAAATGATGCTAATCAGAGCTGTATGAAATGTCTCGGTACAGCTTCCTTCTCATCTGTAATTATTAAAGCAAATTGCAGACGCAAAACCCCAGATGTTTTCACCAAAGTAACGAAGCTTTGGCTGAGGCCTTGTTCTGCCTCTTAGCTTTCCTGCGACTCTTTGTGTTACACACAAATATGTTTGCACAGCATAAGCATGGGTGATTAGCAGCAGGGCTCAGTAACTAAAGACAGAGCCCACTCACAAGCTACCAGCTGTGAGCATGCCGTTAACAGCTGAAAGCTCCCCACCAAGCTTGTAAACATTTCCTTCCTGCTTCAACCTGCCATAGTTTTCTTTGTCATTCTGGCTGTTCAACCGAACATGGAACAACTATACTTTATTTATTTATTATTTATTAAAACATTTAATATCCTTCCCCTTCTGTCTAGGCAGTTCGTGGCAGCTTACAATATATAAAAATATAAAATATATAATTAATTTAAACATAAGACAATAAAAAAGGGGGGGAAAGAGGAGAAACGGGAGAGAAACACCCACCCAAGAAAAAGGAGGGGGGAGAAAAGGGTTACAAGGAAACCTAAAATCCCAGAAATAAATAAATAAATAAATACCCCACCCGTACCACCCCCATCAAAACAGCTACAAATAAAAACCCACCCTTACCCGTCTCCCTCACCAAAGGCCTGGCAGAACAGCCAGGTCTTATATTGGCATTGAAAAGAAGAGAGGTCCGGGGCCAAGGAGTTCCACAGCCTTAGTGCAGCCACTGAGAACACCCTCTCCATAGTCGCCCCCTGGGAGACCCAGGGGGCTTTGAGAAGGGTGCTCCCAGCTGACTTCAAGGGTCGATGCAGAGCACGGGGAGTGTGTTCTAAATTTCTTCCTTTCATAATGTGAAACACCACTACTCAAAGGATGACAGTTTATATTAGGAAGATAACCAATGCCATTCTACAGCGGGCATTGGGCAATGCTATCACCACTAATGGTATTTATGGATGAGAACAACCAACTTGTGTGGTGAAAACTGCCGGCTTTCCACAGTGGTTTGGTTGGGTTCCTGATCATGAATGGCTTTTGTCATCATCAATCATCAATGGGGCTAATCCAATGGCCTGTGTATCCCATGTGTGTGCATTTCTGCATGGGAACCTCATGCACCTCCATTGTTGGCACTCTGTGCTGTACAAAAGTCTTGTGTGATGGTCTGTGTATCCCGTGTGTGTGCGCATTCCCGCATGAGAACCTCATGCAACTCCATTGCCGGTACTCTGTGCTGTACAGAAAACGCAAGCAGAGTTGCGCGTGGGATCCAAGGGCCATTGGATCAGCCCGAATGTCATATTTTTTATTTTTGCTCCTTTGTTTTTGTTAAATTTTGTGGATTCTGTCATTTTGAATTTTAGGATTTTGAATTTCTGGACAACGAAAGCAACTGAAGTAATGGAAATTTGTTGGTGAAATCCTGGAAGCAGCAAATGGGAGAAATGTGTCTTGAACATAAAATTTCAGGAATGTTTCTAAATTGACAAGTACACCCATTGAATCTAGACAGCTGTATTTTTATTTATTTATTTAAAACTTGTATCCCGCCCCTCCTGCCCAAAGGCAGCTTGGGGCAGCAAACAACACAAAAGATTTAACAATAAAACATTTAAAAAAGAATCAACACATTTTTTAAAACAAATCATAAAACTCACCCTCCCTCCCAAACCTTACCCCCCTCATCAAAAGCCTGGCGGAACAGTCAGGTCTTACACAATCGTTGAAATGACAGGAGGGTGGGGGCCAACCGAGCCTCCTCCGGGTGTGAATTCCACAGCATTGGGGCAGCCACCAAAAGAGATCTCACATCAGTGGCCACCCTCTCACCTGGGGAATCTCCAAAAAGGCCCCCACAGACAATCTCAGGGGTCACACGGGCACATGGGGAGTGAGGCGATCCCACAGATAGGCACGGCCTGGGCCATGAAGGGCTTTCAAGGTCAAAACCAGCACCGTGAACCTAGCTCAGTGCTTTATAGGCAGCCAGTGCAGAGTCTGGAGCACAGTTTTCATCTGCTCCCTGCGGCCCGTCCCAGTAAGGAGATGGGCCACGGCATTCTGCACCAGCTTCAGCCTCTGGACCCCACATGGAGTGCATTGCAGTAATCCAGCCTCAAGGTGATGAAGGCATGGATGACAGTGGTGAAGTCAGAGTCTGAGAGATATGGCCGAAGCTGCCGGAGAAGATGTAACTGCTGAAACGCACTCCCCGCCATGGCCACAATCTGAAATTCCAGGCTGAGCTGTGAATCTAGGAGCACCCCCAGACTCTGTACCTGTGAGACCATGGAAGGGCAAACCCCGCCCCCCCCACAAGAGGAGATTCAACCACTCCCAGGCCCCCCAGGCATCACTCCCACCCACCAACATCACCTCTGTCTTGTCAGGATTCAGCTACAGATGACTCAACCTTATCCAAGCCCCCACAGCCGACAGGCACTGAGAAAATAAGAGAGACTGCATGGCCTGGGTCGATGGAAAAAGAGAGGTAGAGCTGAGTGTCATCAGCATACTGATGACACTGCATGCCCTGAAACCCTCTCATGATCTCCCCTAATGGCTGCATATAGATGTTAAACAAGAGGGGGGACAGAATGGCACCCTGCAGGACTCCACACATGAGGTCCCGGGGGGAAGACATGCACTCCCCCAAGACCACCCGGTGAGTTCTCCCAGTCAGGAATGAACGAAACCAGCCCAAGACCATCCCACCAATCCCGGCACAGTCCCGCACGCGAGTCACCAGCACCTCATGATTGACTGTGTTGAACGCAGCTGAAAGGTCTAGCAGGGCCAGTAAGGTGTGATGAGCCTGGTCCAACGCCAGACAGAGATCGTCAACCAAGGCCACCAATGCAGTCTCCGTACCATACCCAGGCCAATACCCAGACTGAGAGGGGTCAAGGAAACCGGTGCGGTCCAGGTGTTCTTGGAGCTGCTGTGCCACAGCCCGTTCAATAACCTTCCCTAAAAAGGGAAGGTTAGAGACCAACTGATAATTGGCAGAAGCATCAGCATCAAGAGATGCTTTCTTGAGCAGGAGCCTAACAACAGTCTCCTTCAGGCATTCAGGCACCCTTCCCTCCCATAGGGAGGCACTAACCACCCCAGCCAACAACAGCCGTAGCGTCTCCTGGCTGGGTTTCACCAGGCAGGACGGGCAAGGATCTTGTTCACAAGTAGTGGCACAAACAGATCCCAACAAGGACTACACATCGGCAGGCGATACCATCTGAAACCGATCCCACAAAACATGACAGGATGGGGCATCCATAGCCCCAATAGGATCCTCTGCAATAACTAGGGAACCAAAATCATGGCAGATGCGAGTGATCTTATCTACAAAGTACTCGATAAACTGGTCACAGCGGTCACTGGATTGCTCCAGGTCCAGGCGGAGACAGGCAGGACTGACCAAACCTTTCACCACCCGGAAAAGCTCTGCTGGACATGACTTTGCAGATGCAATAAGGGAAGCAAAGAACTACTTCTTTGCTGCCTGCACTGCCACAGCATAGGCCTTTAAACTACGCTTATGCTGCAATAGATCATACTCATTGCGGGTTCAGTGCCACCTTCTCTCCAACTGCCTGCTCTCCTGCTTCAAACACCACAGGCCCTCAGTAAACCAACGAGACCCGCGGGAGACTCAGGAGGGCAGTGGATGCCTGGGAGCCACTCTGTCAATGGTATCGGCCAACAAGGTGTTCCAGAAGGCTATGAGATCATCGACCGAGTGGGTGTCAAGGTCCAGGGGAAACTCCCCCAGAGCATTCTGGAACCGATCTGGATCCATAAGTCTCCGGGGGAGGACCACTCTAATAGGTCCTGCACCCCAGTGGGGGCTGACATGCTCCAGGATGCACGCCTTATGAGGTAATGGTCAGACCGTGACAAGGGTTCCATCCTCCTGACTTCTACTTACTGACCCCCTGCCTCAAGGTCGGTGCAGAAAACCAAATTCAGAGTATGTCCCTCCTCATGTGTGGGTCCACAGATGATTTGGAACAGGCCCATGGTTGTCATGGAGGCCATGAACTCATGCCTCACTCCTCCAAGATTGGTGTCAGTGTGGATGCTAAAATCCCCCAAGACAACTAGTTTCGGGGTCAGGAGATGTGTCAGACACCAAATCAGCAAGATCATGTAGGGATGCCACTGGGCAATTGGGTGCACGGTACACCAGCAGCCCCCCTAATCTGTCCCTGGCCAAATCCAACACAAGATGGAGACACTCAACACCTGGTGGAGCCTGCACCGGATACCTCCTAAAAGAGTGCATCCTTGATAACAATAGTTACACACACACACACACACACACCCTGTCCCTCCAGCTGAGGCTGATACTGCACAGAGAACCCAGCTAGAACAAGATCGCCCAGAATAGGGCCCGATTCATTGTCCAGCCTGGTCTCTGTAATACACGCGAGGTTGGCGTCCCACTCCAGGATTAACTCCCGGATGGTAGATGACTTATTAACCACCGAACTCGCGTTTAGCAGCACCAGACCAAGGCCTGGGGTCTCCTGGGCCTCGACCCACAACCTTCCCACGTGGGGGGTTGAGGGAGGAATGGGCACAAGTCACCTCTCCCTCCTCACTGATGAAACACCCTTCCCCTTTGGACCATATCTCCCCTGACCCGTAACAACCCAATTGCTGTGAAAGTTCTCTCATCCTCAGAGAACCCCATTAGACACCCACCCTCCATAGGCTGCCCCAACAGGCCGGAGAGAGGGACTCCCCCCTCCCCCCTCCTCTCCCCACCCACACCCCCTCTCCCTGGGACTCCGTCTCTCACAGGGAGTGCCCCTTCCCCATCATATGGGAGGTGCCCCCTGTCTAACCGGGGGGCCCCACCCACCCTCCCCAAGGGCCATCTCCCTTCCTCTCACCAAGGGGAATGCCCCATACCCCCACCCTCAGGCCCCACCTGCCGCATCCCCCCCAAACCCCTTAAAACCACGAAATAAAAACAACAACAGTGGGTCCATTGGTGGCAGCAGCAGGGATGAGCTGTAAATCTCTCTTCCAGAGCAGCAGTAGAACAGAATGGGGGAGGGGGGGAAGATGCCATGGTCAAGCGAACAGCTCAGCTAACGGTCAACACCCTTTGGCTGGTGCCCAAGGGCTGACACCCACAGGGCCCCACCCTGGCAGTTGTTACCTGGGGGGAGGGGAGGGGAGGGGAGAGCAGAGTGGCAACTAGCTCCTCCAATAACAGCAACCCCCTATCCCCATAGCAGCGGACACAGCTTGCAGCTTCCTACAGGGACCTACCCTGGCAGTTGTTACCGGGGGGGAGGGGAGAGCAGAGTGGCAGCCAACTCTTCCAATGCCAACAACCCCCTATCCCCATAGCAGCGGACACAGCTTGTCTCACTGCTAGCCCGATGGTTCATAGAACTGCATAAAACAGATCATTCTTGAGCACCACTCCAAAACATTCACCTAACATGATCTATAAAGCCCTACACGGTCTTGGCCCCTCATACCTTAGGGACCGCCTTGCCCTTCGCGCCCCAGAGCGGCTCCTGCGGTCTGCCGGGGGTGCCCTCCTGGAGGTCCCCCGTGTCAAATGGGGGGCCACGATGGAGAGGGCATTCTCGGTGGTGGGACCGCGGCTGTGGAACTCCCTTCCGGAGGAAGCTCGCCTGGCCCCAAGCCTTTTAACATTTCGGCGGAACTGTAAGACCTGGCTGTTTGCCCAGGCCTTTGGGAGGGAGGGTGGGGAGGGAGGATTTTAGTCCCCTACCCATTTATTTTGCCTGTCTAGCCCTGTTCTATATTTAATATTTGATTGTTTTAAATGAATTTTATTGTATTTTATTGTTTTATTGTTGGAAACCGCCCCGAGCTGCATTGCAGGAGGGGCGGGGTATAAATTTGGAAAATAAAATAAATAAATAAACATAGCATTGGTTATGACTTGGATACATGCTGGCTACTCAGTTGTTCTACACCATGGGCCTGAAGTACTTTGGGGTCCATTATGTGAGGTAAAGAGCTGCCTGTAGCTGTTGTGATGCAACAGCAGAGACAAGGGCTCAAAGTACTGCAAATGTTCTGTGCTCCTGTGTATTCCCCAACAAATATTCACCCAACCTTTTAATAAAATCCTCTACTAAGGGAGCTTTCACAACATCCCTTGGCTACGTATTTTATTGCATAACTCTTCTGACAGATAGGACATCCTTCCTAATATTTAACTTAAATCTTCCTTTCTGCAGCTTAAATCTATTTCCTTTAGTCCTTATTTTAGTGGCAGTGGAGAACAACTTTTACTGACTTCTTTATGGCAGTCCTTTAAATATTTCAAAACTGCTATCATGTCCCTACTTAAGCTTCTTTTCCTCAGTCAAAATGTATCAAGTCTTCCAGTTTTTCTTCTGGTCACATCTACTCCAAACCAAATCCTTTATTTTTTTTTCACTGCTCTATTGTGTATCTTTTCCAATGTGTCCATGGTCTTTAAAAATAAACAAACCACGTGTCTGAAACTGGAGTTGAAATGAGTACCTGTGCAAACTGATAAACCTATTGGCGTCTTGGCAATCAAACTGACCCACTATTGTTGGGTGCTAAACAGTATCTGTTTACAATACTTCATGATGACTTATTTGGGTTGCTGCAAAACCAACTAGTTGTTACTGCAGAACAACAAGTTACCATAAATGCATTACTGAGTTACCATTTTATGCATTTCAGGCACTCAAAAGAGGAGAGGGGAGAGTGACATGGTGTGCCTGTGTAGATTTAAAATGATTTGCTAAAAAGGAGTAGCCAACTAATGAATACAAAGCGGTTACCCGTTTTTGTCTTTTGGGGTTATTCAATTCATTTCCGTTTTGTTCATCTGTTTCTAGTTTTTAACCCCCCGTCCCCCAATTTTCATCGTTCCTGGGGAAAATAACCAGAAATGAACAATTACAGAAATATCCAGTAACAGCTGTTTCCTCAAGGAGGACTGCTTTGTAAGCAACGGACAACTTTTTTCCTCTGATGATCAGTCAGTCAGTAAATAAATGAATCGGATTAACTGAAGAATCTAAAATGCCCGCAAAAGGTTGCTCAAACGTTGCTCGATGCCATTTAGGTGAACTCACTGTGCTTGAAATTGTGAAAAAATCAAGAACACAAGCACTTATTTTTCTACCTGCCTCTGCTATACTGGAAATGGTAAATTGAGAGTGATACATTGGAAAGCCGAAAACCTGATAACAGGTTGGTAATTTGGTAATTACCAAATCAGGTAACCGAAACCCCCAAATTCCAAGCAATACCAATACTGACTGGGCACCCAATAGCCTGCTCAAAATTTGGGGTATTTCCTATAGCTAATATTAATTATTTATTTTATTAATTATTATTATTATTATTATTATTATTATTATATTGCTGTTGGTGTACCTGACACCTGTACAATCAGTAGTTATAGATAAGTCCCTATCCCAAAGGGCTTACAATCTATTAGAGAAGGTAGAAAAAGGAGATGGGGGGTGAACAACTGGAGGGAAAAAGATATATTAATGAGATTGAGAAAATGCAGGTGCACATGCTTCACTTAGTTGCAGGGAAGAGTTACATGTAGTGCCCATTTTAGCTGTAGCAGTAGACCTGAAACAAAAAATCTTGGTGAGTGCTGCTTCCATTAGAAGCACGGCATTTGATGAGATTCGTGAGATACAGAAACTTACTGGCTTTCCGAAGTTTTTGTCTTTTTCCAATATTTTTCACACGTTGAATGGGACTGCAATGGGCCTGTTCCCAACCCTGTTTGCACCCTGCATATGCTCCCAGGGGATCTGGAGATGAAAACTTGCCAGCTAAGCTCCAGGAAGTGCAAGAAATGGCCAAATGTGCTGTAAACCTGTTATAAAAGTGTTTTAAAGTTGCCAGAAAGTGACCCAAAAAAAGGGGGGGGAACCCACCCAGAAATTGACAAAAGTAACAAAAATGGCAGGAGCATGGAATCACCAGAAAGTGACAAAGTACCGATTGATACTTGCAAGCACTCCTGAAAAGTCAGTATTTTCCTCTGGAACAGGAACACTTCCTCTCGTCTCAGCCCTATCTAACAGTAGCCCAGGAGGGGCCTAGCAAGTACAGCAGTCTTACAGTTATTCCAGTCTTTGTGTCTTGGACACAGTGGTTTTCCTGATGCATCCAAAAAGAGCATTTGCTTTCTTTGCAACATCACCACATTACTGACTCATGTTGTGTTTGTTTCATTGTAACCTCCAGATTCTTCTGTGCAAACCTACTGCCAGCCACCTCACCCATTCTGTATTTCTTCATAGGTTTTTTCTAGGCCAAAATGAGCAGCTAATTACTTACTTGGAAGCAATTTTGCCATCTCTGGAATGCAATGTCTTGATTCTTCCAATACCGTGAGATACCACTCTGAGTTATTGACTTTGTGCTTATTGTTTACCACATACCCTTCATTTCATTTCTGGGTTTGTTATTTCTGCACTTCTGAACCAATCATTGTGTGACTAGCTCACCCCTTAACTTCCCCCAGGGCCCCTTAACCTAGGGTATTTTCAGAGGTGACGGGGCCTGTATTGGCCCCGTCACGGAAACACCCATTGATCCCCCAACGGGATCAAACTGGCACATCCAACAGACGTGCCGGCTAATCCCAGTGGGGAATCAGGGAGGGGGCGGGGCTGTGCGCTCAACGTCTGGCTGCACAGCCCTGCCCCCCCCCCGCGCTCTCTAGGCTGCCCGCCCTCTGGGAGACGGGCGGGCATCGCAGCCAATGCGGCCGCAGCGCCCGCCCACCCCCAGGGCATTGACCATGGCCCGGAATCCCGCTGCTGATTCCGGGCCGCGTTCTGGGGACAGACGAGATGATCCCCCTGATCATGGGCAGGAATCACATTGAATACGCAAACGGAAATAGTCCAGGCAGGACCTCCGTTTGTGTGTTCAATGGGTTTCCCCCCCCCCGTGATTCATGGGGGTGAACATCTGGCAGACGGTTTCCATTCACCCCAACAGATGTTACGAGACCACGATCACCATGTGGGAATTCCGCGTGGTTGAGCGTGATCTCAAAACGTCTGAAAATACCCCTACACTCCAGTGCCTCCAATCAGAATCATTGTAGATTATTCACCTTGCTTTGACTAATCTGCAATTGGATTCCCTCTCCCCTTCCACTTTCAGACCAGGCTTCTTGTCTTTACAAACAAGGTTCTTCATGGCCTTGTTCCCACATCCAGCCACATCCACATGAGCCCCAGGAGGGAAGAACTTCTGTGATGGAAATTGCATTAGGAGCGATCCCAGAACTCTCTGCTTGTGTGCAGGGAAGAGGTGGGGTTAGCTAGTTTCTAGTGTGATTTCCATCAGGTGAAGCAGGGCTGGATTTTGGAGCCATGCATCACGTGATGGAAATCATACAAAAAATGGGTTAGCCCTCCCCGCCCCCCACACAAGTAGAGCCTCCCAGGATCGCTCCTGATGCGATCTCTGATCCCAGAAGTTCCCCCTGGCCCATATCGAAGTGAGCTCCCTTCCTGAACACATTTGTTCCAATTTCTCCCTTCCAACCTTCAAATCTCCCTTGAGAACCTACCTCTTCCATGAGGCCGTCCCTAGCTCTTCATTCCCTGCTCTATGACCTTTCAGTGGGGTCTCCTTCTCCTCTGAAACTAAGCAACACACATGCACGGGTGACTTCTCAACTTCCTGAATGTAATCCTGTCTTTCCCTGTGTTTCCTAAAACCTTGTCTCCCCTTCATTGTCTCTCCAAGATCAACTGCAAGCACACAAATAATAATACCAGTTTTATTTTTATACTGCTCCCCTGCCTTTAAATGGAACTCAGAGCACTATACAATAATAAAAATATGAAAACAGTATAAAACAAAAACACTATAAAATCTGTTTAGAACTATTTAAATGGGGAAGATAAAAAGGGAGGACAAACAATATTAAGAGTTTTAAGGACTTTTTTAAAGGTAAGGAAGGAGGAATTAAGACAGGAATCCGAAGGGAGTGAGTTCCACACCAAGGAGCTTGCCACAAAAGGCTTGATTGCTTACTAATGTATAGGGATGGGCGAACGCGGTTTGGAAGTTCGGAGTTCGGACCGAACTCGACCAGTTCGGTCAACCGAACCGAACTTCTGAACCGAACTCGATTTTCGAACCGAATTGAATTTCTGAACTCGGTTCTATTCGCCCATCCCTATAAGATAATATTCCATTTACTTCAACGAGGTTTGAATTTCCGAACTCTGTTAGGAAGTTCAGACTGAACTCGAATAGTTCCGTCAACTGAACCGAACTTCCGAACCAAACTCGATTTTCGAACCGAACTGAATTTCCGAACTCGGTTCTGTTCACCCATCCCCAACATAAGACGTCATTGGAAGATCCCCAAAGAGCAGGTGGTTTCTGAGTGCAGGTAACCACCAGGGTGAGACTCCAGGAGCAGGTCACGAATATAGTCAAAGCCTAAACCATTCAGGCCACTAAAAACCAGCAGTGCAGTCTTAAACTCAATCCATTGTTCTGCAGGCAGTCAATGTAGAAAACACAGGACAGGAGTATTATGATCACAGCTGCATAAATGCATAAGCAGCCATGCTGCTGCATTAGAAACAAGTTGCATACAACTGTTAATCACCACCGGCAGCTTATAGAAGAGCATTACAAAAATCAAGCTTCATGGTCACCAGGGAATGGACCACTGTGGCAAGGTCAGTCTATGATGAATCATGGCATAGTTGACACAAATTGCATTGCTGAAAAACATCTGTGCTAAAGCTGAAGCTCGGTTCTCGGATTTTTCTCATTTTTACCGAGTACCAGCACATTCGGCCTCATTTTTCCAAGTTCCGAATGACTGAGGAATAGCCCTGTCACTTGGGAGTTGGAAAAACCTTGGCCGAGTTCAGAAAAGGGGTGTGTGGGGCCATTGGGCAGCACAGCCAGGAAAGAGGGAAGCATGGGCCAGGGAAGCAGTGGGGTGGGGTGTCAGCGAACAGAGCAGTGGAGGACAGGGAAGTGGGGAAGGGGTGTGCCACTCACCTAAAAGGCATGCAGTTCTGGACTTCGCCTTCCTGCCTTTTGAAAGTTTCTCTAAGCATGCTTCTACAGCACTGGTAGAATTCTGGGAAATGTAGTCCAGCTTGCACCCAGACTGCATTAGTATCTGATAACTAATCAGACTGGAAATGAAACCTTTCAGGCATCTTAATATCAGGGCTCTTTATTTAGAAAAGTAAATATTGGGTGTTTTTAGACACACATTTCTCCAGGATGTTTGCTGAAACATCCAGAACTTTCTGTGTCTCTAAATCACTCATCCAGATCTTAAACATCTGGATCTTTGAACTTCTGTGTGAAACTTCTCCCAGAACTTTTGTGTGTAAAAGGCTCTCCTGGTAAAAGGCTTTGCCCCAGGCAGATGTGGTCACTTGGTTTCCATGACAGCCCCTCATGTCTACAGCTGTGGCTACTTTAGGCTGCCTCAGGGCAGTGTTTGTGTGAAGAATGCATCCAGGAACTGACTCAGGGCAGTGTGTGTGTTCAAAATGATTCAAGAACTTATTTGTGGACATTTAAACCCAGAAGATTGAAACATCTGGAACTTTAACATGTGTCTAAAAATCACCAATATGAATGTCATTTGAATGTGTATTGCAAGTTTTTACTGTATTCCGGCAGCAATGAAATGGCTTTGTAAATTAGGGGTGGGATATATCAGTATCGGATAAATCTGATACACCTGATTATCAGGTATATTGGATTAATCCGATAATTCAATAATCACCGGTATTGGCATACCGGATTTTTAACATTGGCCGCTTTACCGGTTTTTTTACATTGCGGCTATAAGGGTTGCTCTCCACAGGAGAGCCCACAGGCAGACTAAGCCAGGACAATGAGACAGGCAACTGCCATTTCCCATAGACTTACCAGCTCCGCCCCTGGGGCAGGAACAAGAAGCGGCAGTTGCAACCGCCACAGGCAATGTCGGCAGGAGATCTTTCCCCCGCTGCTTCTCGGAACATGGGGGAGGAGCCTGCATGCCTGAGAAGCTCGCTGCAGCTCCAGATGCAGCGAGGGGGCGTGGTATCTCCCATATACATTGGCGCTGCAAGGCAAACAGCGCTGGTGATCTGCAAAGACTAGCCTCCTGGAGAGAGAGAGAGAGAGAGAGAGAGAGAGAGAGAGTGCGATTCCTCAGCTGTGTATCTGGTTACCTGAACTATTGTTGTATCCTGTGTCCCTACTGGAACGTGAACATGAGTGAGTGCGTGTTCCCTTTCCCCACTTCCCTAACTCCACGGTGCATGTGTGGGCCTCTGACCTGGGCAAGTCTTCCTTCCCCTCCCTTCCCAGGGATCCTTCACTTCCTCCTCGTTCCCCATTGTGCCAGGGCCGTTTCCCAGTCAGATGCTTCCTGGACCCTTTCCCTGCGACTCCTCCACATTCTGCACTAGCCAGCCCTTCCCCCTTCATTCTCCTGTTTGGTGTGGGGTGTGAGTGGTGGGTGGCGGGAGGTGGACAGGAGCATCTTTCTTGCCCCGATTGCTCAGCACCCCATGATGAGATAGACCTATGTCTCCTAGGAGATCCTAAGGGTAATTACACTATCCTGATGGGCATTCCTATCCCTCGATCCCTGACCTTGCCGGGCATCGCGGGTAGTCACTGTGTTTCCTGGGTGAGTGCGTGGTGTCTGGGAAGATTGGCCCATGGCACCCCCACTCAGGTTCCATCTATACCCCCCTCCCCTGACAGCAGCCATTGAAGTAAATGGTCGCAATGTAAAAAAACCGGTAAAGCGGTCACTGTTAAAAATCTGTTATGCCGGTAAGTTCGATACCGTGGAGATCCGATACCAATAAATCCGGTATCCGGTATTCTCCCCAGTGTCCCATCCCTATTGTAAACACTCATTTGTTATAGCATTCATTTCCTAACATTCTCCCAGGGAGTTTTAGGAGCATGCTCAGAGAAACCTCATTCAAAATGCAAGGAGGTAGATTCCAGAGCTGCACGCCTTTAGGTGAGTGGCACCCCCTTTCCTGACATCTGCTTCCCACTTCCTTCCATCCCCTTCCTTGTCCCCCACTGCAGTATTCCCTGATCTCCCCATCCCTGGCTGTGCTGTCCATTGCCTTCCCACCCATTCCCTTTTCCTGAACTCGACCAAGATTTTTTCAAGTCCCAAGTGACAGGGCTTCCCACTGCACCCTTCCTGTCCCCACCCCTCCAAGTCCCAAGTATTCTCCAAGGTTCCAAGAATCAGCCTGAACACTTGGGACAAGTCCTTAGAACCTCAGAAATACTCATGAATATTTTTTTCAATATTTGGAACATCCCTAAACTGTGCATCATGTCTGATAACCGAGTTTTGCAGCTTCTCTTCTTTGTGAATGTATCCCTGTCTCTCCCTCTTTCCCCCTCTTCCTTGTTTTCCCTTCCTTGTTTTTCCAAGACTGTAAACCCTTCATGGAAGGGGCTTTGCTGTAATGAATGATTGTTCAGTGCAAAGTATAAATTAGTAGGGGTGGGACCCCGGGCCCATTACCGGCTACCGGATTTACCGGTTACCGGTTCTACGAAAACCGAATTCCCAGATTAAATCCGGTATGCCGGTACCGGATTTATTTCATTGATTTCAATGGGGCGCTGTGTCCCCATTGAAACCAATGAAATAAATTAATTCCCTCCCGCTCCCCCTCCCAGGCTGCGTGGGTGGAAGGGGGGACACCCCCCAACCCACCCTGCCCAGCCTGGATTTTTGTTTTTAAAAA
>QEPC01007745.1:769627-816171 GCA_003113815.1 Sphenodon punctatus | reverse complement strand
AGGCGGGAAGGAATGGGATCAAGGGGGCAAGTGGAAGGGTTGGAGGAGGAGAGCAGAGAGGAGATTTCCTTAAGGGAGGCAGGGGAGAAGGAGGACATGAGAGAAGGAGGGGGAGGAGGGAGAGGGGTGGGAGTGGGAAGAGAGGAGTGGGAAGCGATGTCGAGGTGGATCTTGTTTATCTTGGAGGTGAAGAAGGAGGCAAGATCCTGAGCAGAAAGGGAAGAAGGAGGGGGAGGACAGGGAGGCAATGATAATGACCCCAGATGATATTTTTTACACGTTTGCATTTTTGTTCTTGTTGTTGCTGCCTGTGGTCTCAGAATTATATTCAAGCTTTGAAATGGGATTGCACTGGAAAAATAACGTTGGAAACTGCTATCCTATAAAAACAAGGGAAGAAGCTGCTGATGCTAATGAGCTCTACACACGACCCAGTCTCTTATGACAATTAAATGAGAAGCGTGTCACATTTTATGTCTTCCCACTGAAATGACTGACACTGATCTTTTGACAATGATGGCAGGGTAGTTAAGAAATACATTAAGATTCTGAACCTCTGTTTAATCAGAATCTTTTGTTGTTTTTCCTTTGCTGTCTGTTCAAATAGGGCCATTCTTGACATGGCAAAATTATAACTAGAATTGCAAGGCTGTAAATGAAACCTGTCAGACACCTTAATATCAGGACTCTTTTCTTTATTTAGAAGTGTAAACAATACGAATGTCATTTGAATGTGGATTGCAAGTTTTGACTGTAATCAGGCAGCGATGAAATGGCTTTGTAAACACTCATTTGTTACTGTTCAAGGGGAACTCTAATGGTACCAGGGAAACGTTCCTCAGAGCATCTCTCTCCGTTATTCCATTAGCAATGAATGCATGAATCAATCCATCCCTCATGTCCCTTTGCGACCTCTGCCATCAGCTGGGAACATCCTCTGGCGGGTGGAGCTGAGGCAAGAATGACCATTCCCATACCATTGGGAAATACTTACCTTTCGGGTGCACTTGCGACTAGGGATGTGCGAACATGGTTCGGCAGTTCAGAGTTCGGACCGAACTCGAATAATTTGGTTGACCGAACTGAACTTTCGAACTGAACTCAAATTTGACCAAACTGTTTGGTCGAATCTGAACCTGTTTGGAAGGCCAAAAACCCCAGTTTTGAATGAACAAACTCTGCTTGGAAGTTCAGAATTTGTCCAAACTCCAATAGTTCGGTCGACCAAACTGAACTTTCGAATCGAACTTGATTTTCAAACCGAACTGAATTTCCAAACTTAGTTCTGTTCACACATCCCTACTTGCAACTGTTCATCAGTACTTCCATCTGTCTCCATTGATTCCGCACTTCTGCAATTGTCAATATTAATGCCTTTGATTTTCTGTCTATTTCCAGCATTTTCATCAATTTCCGGAATGTTCCATCAATTTCTGGCACTTTTACATCATTTCCCCGACACGTCCTACATCTTTTACTTTACACATTACTTTACTTTTACATCTTTTACAACTACTGAACAGGAACTAGTGACGATAGTGGAAAAGCCAATAAGTTTCCTCAGGATGTGAACACAGGTGAATGTTTTGTTTCTGACTAAAACAGCTTTCACCGTGATTGATCAATTCAGCACTACCTGTAGGTTCAATCTGCCCCTGAAGGTTCTACAAGGATAGGCAAAAAGGCATTATTGGTGGTTGCCCCACGATTACGGAACTCCCACCCCTTGGAAGTTCATGTAAGCCTGAGACTGCTCATCTTCTAGAAACAATGTAAGACTTTTCTGCTTAGCCAGATGTTTGGCAGGCGGAGATATGTTTGGGTGAGTGGATGGTGTTAGGGAAAGGGTTGTGGGGGGTAAATCGCATTTTTAAGATGTTTTTATTTGTTGCAAGCTGCCCTGAGTC
The DNA here is from genome assembly GCA_003113815.1 of Sphenodon punctatus. NCBI lineage: Eukaryota > Metazoa > Chordata > Lepidosauria > Sphenodontia > Sphenodontidae > Sphenodon > Sphenodon punctatus. Next base: position 814,264 of record QEPC01007745.1, on the reverse strand, counting down.
TTACAACAGGCAGCATACAAGTTTAAATTGCAGCAATGTCGATTAGGATAAATTCTCTAACTGTTAGGGCTGTGCAAACAGAATGCAGTTTGGATATTCAGTAGTTTGGTAGTTCGGTCGAGTTCGGGTTCGATTGTTCGGCTCGAACAAGTTCGGTCTTGCCAAACGTTTGGCGGAGTTCACCCCCCCCGCAAGGCTTGGGGCACTCCAGGGACCCCTGAGGGTGTCCATGGGGGCATGTCAGGCCATCATAGACCCAGCAGAAGCAGAAGATGACACCGAGAAGGCTTGGGGCTTGGCACCATGGCTTGCCCGGGCAGGTAGGCTCAGCACTTGGCCCCTGGGGGTGCCCGTGGGGGCATGGCAGGCCATCACAGACCCAGAAGCAGCAGCAGAAGACACCGGGAAGGCTTGGGGCTTGGCACACCAGCTTGCTGGGGCAGGCATGCTCAGAGCTTGGCCCCCCGGGGGTGCCAGCATGGCTGGCCATGCAGCACCAGGAGCAAAGGCTGGGAAGGCTTGGGGCTCTGTGGCTGGCCTGGCACGTCTACTTGTACGGGCATTGTAGGCTGCCAGGCATTAGTGGAGCAAAAGCAGACATTGGATTGCCTGGTAGCAGAACCAATGGCAGCAGCAACAACAGCAGTAGCAGACAGACACTTTGATGAATAGCAACTGCTCCACCAACTTGGGCCTCGGTTTCAGAAGGTGCGGCAGACAAATTTTCCCCACCCTAGAGAACACCCGTTTGCTGGGGACACTGGTTGGTGGCCAGGACAAGAGACCCTTAGCCATGTTGGACAGGGTCAGCCACACGTCCCTTTGAGAGCTGTGTTGCCTGCCACCATCTTCTGCCCCTCCCTCCCATATGTTCCATTCAACCCATCGACTTGAGCTTTGTGGATGACCTTGCAGACAGTGGCCCCACCAAGAAGATAGAGATGAGCATCGACTGCGTCCGGGTGCAAGATACGGACGTGGGTGACCCCATGCGGGTGAGTAGCAAACCACCTGTCAAATCTTGCCTGGGTGAAGATCTGAAAGTGTTATTGACTATTTTTGTACCCCCTTCCCCTTTTTTATTCAAATGGCATGGGTGGGGGAGTGGCAGAGGCCTGACCAGAGCTGCAGTGATATTGGTGGTTGTAGGAAATAATCATTATCATCTGTTCAAACGAGAACTTTGCCAGTGTTGCAGGCAGACTTGACTGGCATGGGTGGGGGAGCGACAGAGGACCGGCCAGGGCTCGGTGGCTTTCACCCCTGCTTGGCCAGGCATTGCAGGATGGCAGGCATCGGTGGAGCAGTGGCAGACAACTTGAAGTCTTCAAGGCCCTCATGGAGAACGGAAGATACATCACGTAACCTGGAGGAAGAGCTGGCTGAGTTTGTCCTGCAGTGGATGGATATTGGTTTTTATCCTCTGTCCACATCCACCTTGCACCCTCCTTTCATACCTTTAAATCTCTCATTAAAACTCACCTCTTTCACTCTGCTCTGTCTGACTCTTTATCCTGTTGAGCCACTATTTCCTATACCTCTGATCTGTTTACCCTGATCCTTGCCACATGGACCTGCCTGCTGTCATTCTCATTGTAACCAAGCCAAGTACGTGCACTTGAGACCTCGCATCTTCATGAATGTTAGACCCCTTGTCTCTACCTCTGTTACCCTTCCTATGTCTCTCCCTCAGCTCCTGTCTCTCAGATTGTAAGCCCTAGGGGCAGGGACCGTGTCTATTTTATTACTTTGTAAAGTGCCAGGTACACTGCTGGTGCTATATAAATGTTTGTTAATAATAATAATAATAATAATAATCTTCCAAGTTCCTTCTGGTTCCATTGAACATTGTGAAATTCAACAGGTACAGTACCTGGTAACCTCACCTGGATGATTGTGTGCTACCTGGAGAACTTTGAAGGCCAAAGTGGAGAAGGGTTCCATGTGATGGCTCCCCATCTAAATAAATGAAGCGATGAAGGTAAATTTGTAGAAAGAAATGGATGAAGTAGGATGAAGAGGGTGGCAAAACGGATTGCGAGGAACACAAACTGCTGGTAGAGGGAGACTTTTGAAAATGCCTGCTGACTGAGGCGTGTGTGGGCTTGGGTCAGTGCAAGGATTGTGTAGGTGAGTGCAAGAGGCTGTGCGTTGTGCTGGACTGGAGAGCGAGTCAAGAGTAGGAAGCAAGTGTGGTGTGGTATGGTGTGGTGTCTGCCCCCTGTCTCCCTCTCAGGGGTTTAGGTCCACATTACCCCTTTACCTCCCCATCCCCTGACACAGAGCCACCATGCACTCTCTATGCCATGGACCATGGCGGAGGGGGAAGCACGCTAGGATGGCCTTCACAATGGCCAATGTCCCCACCCGGTGTGAGCCCTGGGGAACCCACTGCCAGTGCCCACTGAAAGCAAGGAGAACATTGCGGTTTCCCTCAGGCGATTGAAAGGGAGTCAGGTTCAGATCCCTGAATTCAGAGCAGCGCTGGCGGAGACGCGGGAGTCACAGCCAGGAACAGTCTCAGGGCTGCACAAAGAGCGTGTGAGCCAGGATCTCCCATTCCGCCCCATTGTAATGTTCAACCAGCCCCTGCCTGCCGGCTCATCCGAGCTATGGCCATGTACAAGATTGAGGCGCACATGGCTGACGTGTACTACCAGCAGCAGCAGCAGACATTGGTTTGCCAAGGCACAGAATCCATGGCACAGAAGAGGCAGCAGAATCAGACATTGGATTGCTGGGGTACAGAACCCATGGCACAGACAGTACACTACAGCATAGGCGGAATTGGCAGTTGAACTGTGAGGGTGGGTTCCAGGGCTAGAGTGGCAGCATCTGGCTGCAGTGGCAGGACAGCCCTCCTCGTCCATGCCCTATATGTACATATTTATCCTTCTGGAGAAAGTTGGAGTGAATTATTGACTGGTTTTGTACCCCCCCTCCCCTTTCTATTTTAATGGAATTTGTCCCTGAATACTCAAGTGGGAAATCATTCTCGTTGCCCTCTTTGCCAGCATTGCAGGCTGGCTTGACTGGTATGGGTGGGGGAGCAGCAGAGGCCATGCCAGAGCAGCAGTGATATTGGTGGTACTGGTAGTAGGAAATAATCAATCATACTCAATTGAGTGCTTTGAAGGACAAAGTGGAGGGCGGTTCTATGTGAACAGCAGTTGTTGGACATTTTATTTATTTATTTATTTATTTTGATTTATACCCTGCCCCTCCTGAGCACAGCTCAGGGACATGGGTTAGTTCCGGTCCTAAGAGACTGAGTTGGCCCTTCTTGTGGATCACCCCAGGCTGTGGGTGGGGGAGCAGCAGAGGCCCGGCTGAAGGAGAAGGGTCTGCCACTGCAGGGAGCCTTGAAGCCTAGGGCACGGTCCCTGGTGGAGCCAACCCAAGGTTCCATGTGAACAACAACAGCAGTCGAACTTTTGGAGCACAGCTCAGGGACATGGGTTAGTTCCGGTTAGTTCCGGTCCTGAGAGACCGAGTTGGCCCTTCTTGTGGATCACCCCAGGCTGTGGGTGGGGTAGCAGCAGAGGCCCGGCTGAAGGAGAAGGGTCTGCCACTGCAGGGAGCCTTGAAGCCTAGGGCACGGTCCCTGGTGGAGCCAACCCAAGGTTCCATGTGAACAACAACAGCAGTTGAACTTTTGGAGCAGGACGCTTGCCCACTGATGAAGGCGTGCGACTGGCTGCTGGGGTTGGCAGTTGTGCCAAGATTGGTGAGCACCTGCCCATGCTTCACCACTTTCTGGCACAAGCTGCGACGTGTCTCCCGGAGATCGTCCGCCCGCACCAACTTAAAATGCTCCCAGACCAAAGATTTTTTGCCCCCTCCTGCCTTCTGGCCCGCACCTGGTGACACACTTCTGGGAGCCGTGGAAGGACATGGGGGTGACACAGCTCACTGATGGACAGCGAGGCCCGGCTGAAGAAGGAGGAGGGCCTGCCACTGCAGGGAGCCTTGAAGCCTAGGGCACAAACCGGGTGGAGCCAACCCAAGGTGTAGATTTTGGTGATAATAGGAAATAATTATATTCAAAGGAGAAGTTTGAAGGACAAATGGGGGAAGGGTTCCATGTGAACAGCACCAGGAGTTAAACATGTGTTTGTTGGTCCTAGGAGATAGGGGACCGCCCTTCCAAAAGGGAGGCAGGTATCAGTGTCAGTCATCACCAGTGGAGGAGCGGTAGAGGCCCAGCCAGGGCTTGGTGTGGTAGCTGGCACCTCTACTCAGCCAGGCATTGCCAGATTCCATTCTACTCTCCGGAGCTGAACAAGCTATTCTGCCAATTGGTCAAGCCTTGCTCGATGGCAATTTGAAGTACGTAGCCAGCCACCGACCCAGTAGCAGACCTTGGATTGCTGGATCATGGTACCCATGGCACAGTAGAGACAGCAGAAACGGACACTGGTTTGCCATGGCACAGAACCATTGGCTCAGACAGCAGAGGCAGCATTGGGAGCAGCAGCAGACTTTGGATTTATGGGGCACAGAACCCATGGCTCAGACAGCAGAAGCAGCAATGGGAGCAGCAGCAGAGATTGGGTTGCCCAGGTACAGAACCCATGGCTCAGACAGCAGAGGTGGCAATGGGAACAGCAGCAGACATTGGGTTGCCCGGGTACAGAACACATGGCTCAGACAGCAGAGGTGGCAATGGGAGTAGCAGCAGACATTGGGTTGCCCGGGTACAGAACACATGGTTCAGACAGCAGAGGTGGCAATGGGAGCAGCAGCAGACTTTGGATTGATCGGGCAGAGAACCCATGGCTCAGACAGTAGAGGCGGCATTGGCAGGAGCATCAGACTTTGGATTGATCGGGCACAGAACCCATGGCACAGAAGAGACAGCTGCAGCAGGATTTGCCTGTACGCAGCACCCATGAAGTCAGAATGGCAGGATTTGCCTGGGAAGTTTTCCCATACAGCAGTAGACGGCAGCAGCACAATTGCATGGGCACATTTGGATTGGCCAGGGCAGAGCATCCATGGACCAGCAGACAGCAGCAGTGGGATTAGCGGACCAGTGGGGCACATCACCCAGCGTTTTCAAGGGAAGGCAGACAGGCAGCATGGCATGAGCCACATGGCACTTAGTGGCAGGTAGACTGAGGCTGACTTTGATCTAGGGCCAATTGGGTGGCCCAGCCGACAGCGTGGGATGAGCGGAAGGCACTGGCAGGCACATTGAGGGAGGCTTTGATCCGGGCGGGCAGCGTGGCATGGGCAGAAGGCAGGCAGACTGAGGCAGGCTTTGATCTAGGGCTGCCTGGGTGGGCAGGCGGGCGGACAGCGCGGCATGAGTGGAAGGCAGTGACTGGAAGACTGAGGCAGGATTTGATCTGGGCGGGCAGTGTGGAAGGCAGGCAGAATGAGGCAGGCTTTGATCTAGAGGCACCTGGGTGGGCAGAGGGGCGGGCGGAGGGGCAGGCGGACAGCACTGGCAGGCACACTGAGGCATGCTTAGATCTAGGCCGCCTGGGTGGGCAGCTTGGCAGGAGCGGTAGGCAGGTAGGCAGGCTGAGACAGGCTTGGATCTATGGCATTTGGGCGGGCATCTTGGCAGGAGTGCAAGGCACTGGTAGCCTGATGACAGAGGTACGGTTCGAGGTTTGCAACCAGGGCGGTCAGACAGGCATTGGAGGGAAAGACAGCACCTCAGCACAGCAGCAGTAGCCCAGATTGAGGAGAAGGAGCCCCATTCCAAGACTGCCCCTGGCATGGGGTGGTGTGTGTCACTGCACCATCGATCCTTGTACACCAGGGGCAGCTCGAGAAATCCCAGAAGTGGAAGGTTCACCTTCAGAAAGGGCAACTGCTCCAACAACTTGGCCCCCAGTCTCAGGTGGTGTGGGGAGCAAATGTCCCCCACCATGGAGAACACCCGGTCACTGGGGACATTGGTTGGTGGGCAGGACAAGATACCCTTGGTCACTTTTGACAGGGTTGGCCACACGTTGGTCTAGCCAGCCCAGTAGGCCAAGGGATCGCCGCTGGGCTCAATGCAGGGCTCCTCCTCCAGGTAGCTCTCCACTGCTACTGAGGCACTGTCCACTCCTTTTGGTAGCTCTGCTGGGACACCACCTCCACCACTGCCCTTAGCCACGCTGTCTGCCCTGCTGTGCACGGGCTAATGCTTCTCAGAGTGGCCTACACATATGAGCTGCTGCTGCTCGCAATAGGGGTTCTGCTACTGCTGCTCGGCCTGCTGCTGGTGCTGCTACTGCTCGGGCTGGGGGCATGGATAAACCCCGCTGGCTGAAAGGGGTGGCTGTTTCCACTCCCACCATTCCCAGGGGCATCCTGCTGCTGCTTCTGCTGCCGCGCACTCTCCAGAGCATTCTCTGCCCACCGGACCCACTCCACCAGATCAGCCTTCCACAACCCATAGAGTGATGTCTGCTGTGCCACGCTTCCCTTGACCCTGGGGTCCAACATAGTTGCCAGCACGTATTCATCCCTCTTCAGTAGCTCAGCAAACTGCCCCATCAGCCCTGCCTTCAGCTGCCATGCCAGGCCAGCCACCTCAGACCCCAGCTTCTTGCCCTCAGGACCACCCTCCTGCCCCTAGTGGAGAATCTCATCCAGCCTCCGGTGCAGACTCTGTACGAGAGGGATCACCTGGCTGATGCTGGCCATGGAGGAGCTGATGGTCTCCGTTACAGCCAGGAATGGTCTCAAAACAAAGACCGTTTGGGAGAGGATGTCCCATTCCGCCCCGTTGTACCCCAGAGTAGGGCTGTAGCAGAATATCACAGCGGTAGCTATTTCCAGTGGAAACAGTGTTTCCACAATTAGTGGAACAGCATGGCAGAGGCTTTCATTCCGCTAGTTTCATTCCGCGGTTCCGCTTATTTAATTCCGCTACTTAGTGGAATCATGGAAACATGACATTTTCGCTATTTCCGCAATTCCGCCAGCGCCACAAAATAGCGGAATAGCGGTTTCCCGCAATTTCCACAATTTTTCCGCAATTTTTCCGCAATTCCGCGATTTGCAGAATTCCAGCGGAATTAGCGGAATATCCGCAGAAAAGTCGCGGTGTGGCGCGGGCAATTCCGAAATGGCGGAATGGAATCGCGGCACGGTAACAGCTGCTGCCGCATCAGCCCTACCCCGGAGGTGCCCCGATGTCTGTTTCCAGTTGCACCTGATGCAAGGCAGCTTTCTGCTCCACAAGCCGCTCGAGCATCAGGAACGTGGAATTCCAGTTGGTGGAAACATCCTGCACCAGCTGGTGCACTGGGGACCCTTGCTCTGCCTGCATGGCCCAGAGGAGTTTGCTGCCCTTCACACTGTGGTTAAAAAACCCGGCCAGCTTCCTACCCCACTCTATCAGGGAACTAAGGGTGCCTGACCCAATCCCCTTGTCCCCCAAGTCCAGAGTGTCCCTGACCATCAGGCTAAGGGTGTGCGTGGCGCAAGGGATGCTGGTGAACCCACCATCGCAGACTGCCCTCACTATGTTTACTGCGTTGTCCATCACTATGCATCCCTTGGCGAAGGCCACACCTGGCGCGACCCACTCTCTCAACATGGCAGTCAGGGCTCCCTCAATGTTTACAGCTGTGTGGGGGACCTCCATCACTTCTGCCTCAAGCAGGGCCTACCGATACCCTGCTTTGGGACCCCTCCTGCCATTCCTGAAAGCTGCCTCCAGGTCCTTCCACCAGTCCGCCGTTACCGCCAGATAGGCGTGGTGGGCATTCCTGGTGGACCGCAGGTCCACGGTGAAGTGGACAGTGGTGGCACCCCCAGCCCCAGTCAGCTGCTCCCTCACCTGCTCCTTTAAAGCCTGGTAGAGGGATGACACCACAGTATGACCGAGGTTGGTGTGGGATGGCAGCTTAACCTGGGGAGCCAGGAACCCAATCAGTCGAGTAAAGCCCATGTCCCCTACCACGAAGAAGGGCTGCCCATCCACCGCTATCATTTCCTTCAAGAGACGTGTGGCTTTTTCCTGAAAGCCACGCTGCCTGCCACATCCTGCAGCTGCCGGCTGACTTGGCAGCTGCCCCCACCCCAGCTCCTCCATGGTGCTCTGACACTACTGTTGCTGCTGTTCTCCCCCCCCTTGAAGTGCCACTGCTCCTGTTGCTAGAGGCAGCTTTTGGAGCAGGACGCTAGCCCGCTGATGAAGGCTTGCGACTGGCTGCTGGGGTCGGGAATCCGCTGGCATCCACTACCCCTGCCTGCCTACTTAGCAGCACAGTGCTGTGGCATGATTTGAGGTGCCTCACCATGGCAGTTGTGCCAAGGTTGGTGAGCACCTGCCCACGCGTCACCACTTTCTGGGACAAGCTGCACTGAGCCTCCCTGGGATCATCCGCCAGCACCAACTTAAAATTCTCCCAGACCAAAGATTCTTTTGTCCCCTTCTGCCTTCTGGCCCGCAGCGGGTGACGCACTGCTGGGAGCCGGGGAAGGACATGTGGGTGACACAGCTTGCTGAGGGACAGCAATCGCCTCAGCACCAGCAGATACCTCCTCCACAGAACTGTTGTCTGCCTCGCTCTCTCCAATCTCAGGCATGACCCCCCGTGAAGGGGAGTATTGGGACCTTGAGCCAGATGGACTTCCCCCCCATTATGCTGCCACTCTTAGCAGCACTCTCCTCCTTCCCCCTATAGATGCAGCAGCTGCTGCTGCTTCTGCTGCTCCACTCCCTGCTGCCATTACCCAGGGATCGGGCCCTGCCTCTAGCAGCCGGGGTGAGATCCACCAGCCCTGGACTGCTGGGGGGGGAGGATTGCCTCTACAATGGGGGACAATGCAGGGCTCCTGAGGAGCTTCGGCCCCTGAAGCACCTATGCCTGCAGCCGCAGATGAGACAGCCTCAGCCTCCTGCAATGCAGATGTTGCAGTGCCCCGTGTGGCAGTGAAGGATGCTTCCAGGAGGTGATGCCTAACCACCACCTCCCTAGTGCCACTAGTGCTGGGAGCCTCAGAGGCCTGTGCCCCAAAATCAGGCCTGTGACGCTTGGGGCGTAGTGTTGGGCTCAGGCTGCTGCTGCCTGCTGCCACTCCCCTTCTGCCTCCTTCACATGCCCCATTGCCTCCCCTACAGGCAGCAGACCGGCCTCTCCTTTCCGTCTCCATTTGTCCCTCCAAAATAATGTTTTTATATTTTATTTTATTTTTATTTTTATTTTTATTTTATTCAAATTTTTCATCTAATATTATGTCTATCTATCTCTACACTAAATCTAAATGCTATTACCTATTCTAAATGCTATAAATTAAATAGATTATCTAATAACTACAAAGGCCTAGTCCTACAAACACTAAAACTAAATCACTAAACGCTCTCTCTCTCTCTATCACTAAGCTAACTCCTACAACTATCTACTATCTCTAATCTAATCTATCTATGTATCTATCTATATAGATATATATGGGATGGGGGTATCACAAACAACACAAGGAGGGGTACAAAACTGAAATGAAACCTAAATCAATCTAATGCTACTCTAAATGAATAAAAAAAATTGGGGAAGGGAATCAGGGATGGAATATATATAGAGGGAGAGGGAAAGGATTCAATGGAGGGGGAGGGAGGAAGGAAGATTGAACCCAGGGTACACAGGGAGGGGTAAAATAAAAAAATAAGTCCTAAATCTTTCTAATTTAAAGTATATAAATGAATCTAGGTAGGTAAATGTGTGGGAACAGGTGAATAGGAGGAGGATGGCAATGGATCGGGGAGGAAACACAAACTGCTGGGGGGGGGGGACACTTCTGAAAATGCTGCTGAAAGGATCAGCGACTAGCTCAGAAGGATTTGGAAGGGGGGAGGGCAATGAGTTTTGTTTCTTTGCTGTGCCCGCCTTTCCGCAAGCCCCATTGGCTCCGTGCAGGCAAGCCTGTGGCCAATGGCAGCCTTCAAAGCCAGTGGTGTGAAGCAAAGAAGACTTGTGATGGACCAGGCAAGCTGCCATTCCAAGCCCCACCCCTGGCGCCAGGAAGTCTGCTCCTGAGCTGTCCCCCCTCCTCCCAGGGCTTGTTTACCGCGTTTTTCCTGCCTGAACTCATCCAAACTTTTTCGAACTTTTCCAAACTGTTCGGAAGTTTGGAAGTTCAATTCAGGAGTTCGGTTCAGTCCACTGAACATGTCGAGTTCGGACCGAACTCCGAACATCTGAACCATGTTTGCACATCCCTACTAACCGTAGGAAGCGTCAGCTCAGAGGATTGCACCCTTTGTGTTTTTGTACCCTGGGCAGCACTGTAAAGCTAATGGCAGCTGGATTTCATTTTCCCATTTCAATCAACTTCAAATAAGCAACATTTGTATACAGAAAGGCAGGCCTCATGCAAGAATCACTCTATGGATCTCAATCAAATTGGCCATTATTTGTGTTCAAGCATTTCCCCCATTATCAGTGTGACTACGAAGGCAGGGAAGCTTTGGTAACCGAGGCAACGGACAAGCTGAATAAATACATGAAACTTGGTTAGATGATGCAGAGCTTGAAACAAAGAAAGGTGTGATTACCGACTTCAATGTGTCACTGAGCATTGTCTTTGAGATCGAGTGATTTAGCCAGGACTGAGAAGTCACAGAGAACTGAATGCATGCAACTTACTTGGCTTGCTGTTGATGAAAAGCAGAGAGGGCAATGGAATCAGGACTGGAATTGCAAATGGCAGGTGCAAACAGATGAATAGCAGCTCCACATTTGCCCATGCAAGCCCTTGTTACCCTCGGGTGTACCTGTCTGTCAGAAGAGCATCTGCTACATGGGAGGAAGCTCCAGCTGCTCCAGGACCTCCCTGCATAGGATTCTCTGCAAACCGCAAGAGTAAATCTCAGAGAGAAAGCTGGCCAAACCTGGAGCAATCGGTAAACACAGAGCTGCTGTCTGTCTTAACTCCCCCCCACCCCCCGTGAACCCCTGGAACTGTGGGGGTGGAAGTGATGGGATCCCAGAGCCACATGTTTGAGTCGAAACTCTGGGTTGCTCCACCCCACACTGAGTGGGGCTCTGCTTGGACTGCATGATGCTTGCTGTCAGTGCACCTTGGACTCAGCTGCTTTTGGGGACCATGGCTCACAAACCCCACCCCAACCCCAGCTCCGATCCCAAACTGCCTACTCTCTGGACCCTTTGGTCATGACTTTTCATCCTCCCTTTCCCTGTTCATTCTGGCCACTTAATAAAGTCTGGCTCATTGCTCCCGCACATCAGCATTGTGTGGTTGTTCAGGGTCCCAGGGCTATCCGGGGGCTGGTGTTTGTTCACCCTGCTCTGCCACCCCAGGGAATGTGCAGCTCAGCAGGGGCTGGCCTGGCTCTCAGGTCTGTGGTCAGTAAGGGACTGATGGCTGCAGCTTCTTCCCTTTGCCATGGCGGCCAGATCTGGGGGTGAAGAGGGAGCTCCTAGGCAGTGGGTCAGTCAGAGGAGTGGGCAAGGCTGGGGAGTTGGCACGCCAGTCTGTGTTCTTGATTCAAGGCTTTCCCGGGGCAGGGAACTACCATGTACTAGGCCTGTACTTACAGGGAGACGACCACTAGGGGGAAGTAGAGAGCAAATGAGCTATGTGGAGAGGACTTGAAAGGCCAGAATTAGCTCTCAGCCACAGTTGTGGGGTGGGAGCCGTTCCAAGCAGCATGAGGGCTGGGCCCCTGAAACTGTTGGCCATGCCTGCTGCCACCTCCTGCCCCACACACAGTGTCCCTGATGGTTGCCTCACTGGGCTTGCAGCAAGGCAGGTGAGCAAACAAGACTCCTTTGTGCCATGAGGGATCAGGAGAGACAATTCTCATTGAGCTCCCAACTCCGGCTGGTTCAAGCGGCGCATCCCCCAGGCTGCAGCATGCCTGGGGAGCCATGGCCCCTTAAGACCGTGGGGCACATCCTCGGAATGTGAGGAGGGGGGCTCCTCCTCAAGGTCCTCCCCTTCACTTGATTCAGACTGAGACCCCCCCTTTAGATCCCAAGTGAGGAGGGGAATCATGGGTTGGCACATGATGGGGAAGCCCGCCTTTGAGGCATGCTCCGGGCACTCAGTGCCTCCATGGTGCAGAGAAAGCCTGTGTGGATTGGGGAGTCCCCAGCAGACGGGGGGGCTCACAGTGGGCCCAGTTTTCACTTAGGAAGGTGGTAGGGTCTCCCTCCTGTGGCACCTCCCCCTTGACAGACCTGTCCTGCCTAGAAAAAAAAGGGGGGGGGACTGCTGGTGTGGCAACACTGAGGTACTGTAGTGAGGTGGAATGTGCCCCTCACAGCTTGATCAGGCTCCCTCCACCCCCCCAACACTTTCTGGGTTGTAGGAAGGTGCTGTCCACTCACAGTCTCAGCACTGGGGAACCAGGGCAGGAACCTGCTAGGGCGACTGAGTTAGTCTTGCCTCATTGTGAGCTGACTTAGTGGGTGGTTCACAAGTCCATGCCTCCTGTTTCACTCCTGACAAGGTAGAGAGGCAAGAGGCCCCCTCAGTGAGGGACCTGAGCTACACCTTCTCCCAATCCAGAGTTCTGACGGTGGCCACGAGACAGAGTGCCCACCTGGTTCAGTAGGCCCCTGCCCCCCACATGCCACCATTAAGAAGTTGGACCAAGCAGGGGCAGGACCCTGGCAAAGGGATGTGGGAGAAGAGGGCTCAAACCCCCTCAGGCCTCCATATGTCATAGGCATGATGGCTCTCCTGGGTCTGCCCCCACTCCCCAGAGGTTCTGGAAACAATCCTGTTGCTATGCCACCTTTGACCGATGACTGCCATCTAGTCAGGATGGGAATAGGCAGCAGCCTCTTGGCTAGGATTGGGAATGGAAATGTCCTTAAGAAAGCAAATTATCATAGAGCCCTAGAATCATGAATCCATTGAGTAGAGGGCACCTCTGAGGTTACCAAGGTCAGCTCCCTGCTCAAGGCAGAAATTTTGTGATTAGAGCATTCGATGCTTGCCATAATTGCACAACCTCTTTTTTTTTTTAAAAAAAGGTGGGGAGGGGGGTTTGATATCTGAATGTCTAACAGCCTCCATCATTGAAAATGTTTCCTAGTCTTCTAACAAAGGCCTGCTTTCTTGTAATTTTCCAATTATTTCTAGTCTGGCATTGTTTATGTTTTTTTCTGTGTTAATCTTTGGTGGCAGCTTTTCTAGTTACATGTAGGGATGTGCAAACAGGACAGAGTTCGGATGTTCAGGCATTTGTTCATTCAGACTAAAAACCCAGTTCAGGTTTGGGGATTCGGCCTGGCGAAGTTCGGACCCCCCTCCAAACGTTTGGCAGAGTTTGGAGCCACCGGGAGGCTCGTGGTGCTCAAGGAACCCCCAGGAGGGCCCATGGCAGCATGGCAGGCCATCAAAGACCCAGCAGCAGCAGCAGAAGCAGCAGCAGCAGCGACCGGGAAGGCTTGGCACTTGGCACCCTGGCTTGCCTTGGCAGACAGGCTTGTTGCTTGGCCCCTGGGGATGCCTGTGTCACCAGGGCTGGGCCTTGGAGACCCAGCAGTAGCAGAAGTAGAGACCAGGAAGGCTTGGCACTTGGCACCCCAGCTTGCCCGAGTAAACAGGCTCAGCGCTTGGCCCCTGGGGTTGCCCAGGGCTGGCCATCGGAGACCCAGCGGCAGCAGCAGAGGCTGGGAAAGCTTGGGACTTGGTTACTGGCCTGGCACCCCTACTTGGCTGGGCATTTTAGGCTTCCAGGCATCGGTGGAGCAACGGCAGAGGCAGATGGGGCAGCAGCAGCAGCAGACAGGCAGCATGGCATGAGCAGTGAAAGGAAGGGACAGCACATCAGCAGCAGCAGCCCAGATTGAGGAGGATCCTCATCCCAAGACTGCCCCTGGCATGGGATGGCGGGTGCCACTGCAATATCACTCCATGTCCAGGGGCAGCTCAGGGAATCCCAGCAGTGGAAGGTTCACCTTGATCAAGAGCAGCTGCTCCACCAACTTGGCCCCCAGTCTCAGGCAGTTGGGCTAGCAAATGTCCCCCACCATAGAGAACACCCGCTCACTGGGGACATTCGGTGGGCAGGACAACAGACCCGTGGCCACTTTGGAAAGGGACGGTCACTCGTCCCTCTGAGAGCTTTGTGGCACCATGGTCTGCCCCTCCCACCAATGCTGTCAGTGGTGCAGCAGCAGCCAGTTGAGGCCCAGAAGCATCAGTGCACCATGGAGGAGCTGGGATGGGAGCAGCTGCCAAGTCCATCAGCAGTTGCAGGACGTGGAGGGCAGTATGACTTTCAACTGAAAGTCACACGCATGTTGGGGAAATGATTGCATTCAATGGGCAGCCTTTCTTGGTGGTCGGGACATGGGGTCTGGGCGCCTGATTGACTTCCTCAGTTTAAGCTGCCCTCGTGCACCACTCTGAGTCGGCAGGTGGTGCCAGCCTTGTATTGGGCTTTAAAGGAGCAGGTAAGGGAGCAGCTGGCAGGGGATGGGGGTGCCACCGTCCACTTCACCACCAACCTAATGATGATGATATGTTTATTAACCATTAGGTTTAAAACAAAGAACATAAAATTATCAAAAAAATTAATTTAAAAAAATCACATAAAAACCTCCTCTGTTTGGCTACTAGCAACACAAAAGTAGCAATTTTGACAATAATCTGAGGATCAGTATTGTTTAACAAATACTCCAGCTCATAATAGGCAGGCCAATTCTCACAGCCCAACATAGAACACGCTAGCCATTCTTGCCTAAGAATAATGTACACAGGGCAATCAAAGAAGACATGACCCATGGATTCCACTACTTTGCAATGGCAAGGACATAAATGCAGCTCCATGTCCATTTTCTTGTACCAGAGTCTTGTCACTGCTGAGTCCATTACTTTAAAACGAGCTGAAGCAAAAGCTCAACGTAGCTGGACATTTTAAAAAAAGTCTACGTAGGCTGCTATGGCAATTGTGGGATTAATGGCCCAATAAATCAGGGCAATTTTAAAAACAATTATATTTGCATAATTCTCTTGAATAAAAATATCAATAATTAATCTCTTGAGTGTACCTGTATCAACATTATTATATAAAAGGTAATCAGGGGAGAATCCCCATGTCAACAGGAGCCTTGAGAAGGCGCCCCACCATTTATAGAGTGGAGTTGTTGATTTGCTCCTCAAGGTAACATTTCACTAGTCTGGTCGGATCAGAGCTCCACATTTTGACCCAATAAGATACCACTCTACAATAAGCCTCGGTGATAACGCAAATAACATCCAGCTTATTCCTTACCAAAGAAGCTGGCAATGATTGAACCAAGCCCAGAACTGCTCTCAAAACTGTATTTTGAATCACCTCGATTTTACTCTCAAGATCTATAAAGGTAATCTCAATCCCATATAAAAGCTGTGCAAGCGATGTGGCTTTAAACACTTGAAGAGCCAGGCTTACATGAAAATCGGGGTAAGCAAGAAAGAATCTTGTAATTACAGCGGTCGATATTTTGGCCTTTGTTAGCATCCTGTTAAGGTGCTGCCTCCAACTATACTTGTTAACTCCTAGATAGATTTAGGAGCTTACTTAGAACAAGGAGGAGGTGCCATATCGCCAAACATGTCATAATGTTCCTTTCCCAAATGTCATGACCTGGGATTTTTGTGTGTTCAGGGTTAAATTATTCCTAGTACAGGAAGTATTTAAATGAGACAAACAAGGTTGCAGCCCCTTGACCATCTGAGACAGGATTACAACGTCATAAGCATAAAGAAGAATCGAAATAGAATGAGACCCAATCTTAGGGGGCGTTGGATTAGCAGCGTTCATTTCAACCACCAAGTCATTAATGAATAAATTGAACAGCAAAGGGGTGACAACACATCCCTGCCGTACTCCCGAGTTAACCTCAAAAGTTTTAGAAAGAGTACCAGCACTATTAATTCTAACAGCTGCCTTTGAATTCACGTGCAAGGCAATCAAAAGCTTCAGGAGATGAGACTCACTTCCTAAGACAACCAATTTTTCCCAAAGCTTGGCCCGATCTATGCTGTCAAAGGCCTTAGAAAAATCTAAAAAGGACAGATGCAGCTTACCTCCTTTGATATTTACATAATTGTCAATAAGATGAAAGATAATAAAACAGGTATCCATAGTCGCCCGTCCTGGTCTAAAGTCAGACTGCTCCTCAGCTATCAAGTTCCTTTCCATAACCCAGACTTCAAGCTCTTCCCGCAGAAAATGGGCATATAACTTCCCCATAACAGGGAGAAGTGTAATAGGGCGATAATTAGAAGGATCTAATTTAGAACCCTTTTTGAAAATTGGGACCGCTGTCCCAAAGTTCCAACATGAAGGGAAAATCAAAAGACTACCCAAAAAGGATTATTATTTTTTTGCCAAAAACGGGGCCCAGCCGTCAATATCAGCCAAAAAGACTTCTGCCAAGAGAAGATCTATTTCTGGTGCCGTTTTCTTTTACAGATGAACAGAAGTACGAGAGTGTGCACAACCAAGACAAAGCAAGATTGAAAAAGCATGGTCCTGAATAACCTACTGCTCTGATTTTATTTTAAGAGGATTGTCTGTCTGTGAGTCCTTAAAAAGGTCAGGAAAAAAAAGGAACCATTGCGAGTCAGAAATTGCAGATAGCTGGGGGTTCTTAACTTTACCCAGCATACCACATGCTAACAGTTTCCAGAACATAGAAGAATCATTATTACAGGCAGCTTTCCTCAACTCCTCCCACTGTTGCTTCCTATGATCCAGATGTTTGGTTTTTAGCAATCTCCTATACTTACATTTAAGAGATTTAAAAACAGACCAACTGTCAGGCGATCTAACATGGTGCCAATCAACCCTGGCACTTATAAGCTGTTTCTTAAGACTTCGGAAGTCAGCATCATACCATGCTGCTCTACTTTTCCAGACAGAAGGGCGTGTTTGCTGTGGTATAGGCCTTACTACCAGATGTTTAAAGAGCACTATTAAATTAGCATAGGCTGCATCCAGACTACTTTGAGAGTCTCCTATTGTCAGAGCATCAAAAAATGTTGCCACATCCCTACTCCTAAGAATATCTTTCACCCTTGAAGTTGAGTCCTTACTCCATTTTTCTTCCGTTGGCTACTGCTAGGGGTCTGTATCTCCATAGGGAGAGGTCTAGGAGTATGAACCCTGACATATAGCGGATAATGCTGACTTTCAGGCTGCACAAGAACATGAAAGGTCATTAAACTATTAAAATTAGGTGCTGGGGTAATAACATAATCAATAATGCTAGACCCCATCTGTGAGTTATAGGTAGACTCTCCAAAAGGATCGTCTGGAAAACGCCCATTACAAACTATCACAGAATGGTTTATCGAAAGTCCTATCAACCTTTTGCCAAAATGCCCCTTGCTAGAAGTGCTGGAAGTGCTAGAAGAGGTAAGGCAGGTAGTTGGAATGTTTAGGGGGATTACTTACAGGGGTCGAGTGTCGCCGCCATAAGCCCCGGGAAGGGCAAGGCAAGTCCTGAAAGGACATGTATGAGAATTTGGTGAAGACATGGTTTCCTTGCTCTACCAGTATTCATATTAGTAGAAACAATAAGCTTAAATATTGGGGGAATGTCTGGGTTAAGGTCTCCTATTAGGGGACAATTTTAATTATTGACTATGTTGTATTATTATATTGTCACTTTTGACAAGTTTTATTTTGTATTATGTACTTTGAATTTTGTATGGTATGTTATGGCCATGGGGCTAAAACAACAATAAAATTTGATTTTGCCAAAATTACTAGATATATGATCTTTAGACACTCGCTCTGGGATCTCGAAAGCTGGAAAAAAACTGTCACCACCGACCTGTGGTCGAGCAGAAATGCACAGCATGCCTACCTGGCAGTGATGGTAGACTGATGTCAGGACCCGGAGGCAGCATTTGTGTGTGGCAGGAGGAGTCCCAAAGCAGGGTATAGATGGGCCCTGCTTCAGGCGGAGGTCATGAATGCCGTGGCCCCCATATGTCTCAGAACATCGAGGCAGCCCTGCCCACCATGGTGAGGGAGTGGGTCACGACAGGCACGCCCTTCACGAAGGGGTGAATGGTGATGCACTGCGTGGCCAACATATTGAGGGCAGTCCATGAGGGAACTTCACCAGCATCCCTTGTGCCACACACACCCTTCACCTGGTGGTCATGGATGCTCTGGGCTTGGGTAGTAGGATATTAGGGCAGGCACCGTTAGCCCCCTGATCAAGCAGGGGAGGAAGCTGGCCAGTTTCTTTCACCAGAGCATGAAGGGCAGCGACCTCCTCCAGGTGAAGGAGGCAAAACAAGGCTCCCCAGTGCACCACCTGGTGCAGGATGTGTCCACCAAGTGGAATTCCACGTTCCTGATGCTTGAGCGGCTTCTCAAGAAGAAAGCTGTCTTTCATCAGGTTCAAGTGGTGATGGACAGGGGTGCATCTAAGGGTACAATGGGGTGGAATGGGAGATCCTGGCTCACAAGGTCTTTGTTCTGAGACCGTTCCTGGCTGTGACTGAGGGAAACCATCAGTTCCTCCATGGTCACCATCAGCCAGGTGACCCCTCTGGTCCAGAGTCTCCTCAGGAGGCTGGATGAGCTTCTCCAGGGGCAGGGTTGTGGCCCTCAGGGCAAGAAGCTGGCAGCTGAGGTGGTTGCCCTGGTGCGGCAGCTGAAGGCAGGGCTTAAGACGCTGTTTTATGAGCTCCTGCAGTGGGAGGAATGTGTTTTGGCAACCATGCTGGACACCAGGGTCAAGGGCAGCGTGGCACGCCAGACAGCACTCTATAGGTACTGGAAGGGTGAGCTGGTGGAGAGGGTCCGGCAGGCAGAGAGGGCTCTGGAGAGTGTGCGGCAGCAGCAGCAGGATGCCCCTGGGGATGGTGGGAGTGGGAGCAACCACCCCTTTCAGCCAGCAGGGTCTATCCCTGTTTCCAGCCCTAGCAGTAGCAGCACCAGCAGCAGGCTGAGCAGCAGCAGCAGCAGCAGCAGCACCCCCTTTGCTTCTGGATGATTTGGGTGGGCAGCCCACCCTGCCTGGAACTTAGGCCCCAAACCCCTGATGGTGGGTCCTGGGGCTGGTGTGGTTGGGTGTTTCTTGATGCAGTGGAATGACAGCTCCCAGTGAGTGGAATGATGGCCCCAGAACCCTGATGGGGGGTCCCTGGACTGGAGTGGCAGCTTCTTGATGATGTGGATGGACAGCCCTCCCTGCCTGGAATGTAGGCCCCAGAACCCTGATGGTGGGTCCTGGGGCTAGAGTGGCTGCTTCTTGATGCTTTGGAATGATGGCTCCCTGTGAGCAGAATGACAGTCCCAGAACCCTGGTGGTGGATCCTGGGACAGGAGTGGCAGCTTCTGGATGAGGTGGAACGACAGCCCTCCCTGCCTATAACGTAGGTCCCAGAACTCTGAGGGTCGATCCTGGGGCCTGAGTGGCTTTTTCTTGATGCATCGGAATGAGAGCTCCTCGTGAGTGGAATGATGGCCCCAGAACCCTGAGGGTGGGTCCTGGGACAGGAGTGGAATCTTGTGGATTAGGTAGAATGACAGCCCTCCCTGCCTGTAACGTAGGTCCCAGAACCCTGATGGTGGGTCCTGGGGCTGGAGTGGCTGATTCTTGATGTGGTGGAATGATGGCTCTCCATGAGCAGAATGACAACCCCAGAAGGCTGGTGGTGGGTCCTAGGACTGGAGTGGCCGGAACCCCTGTTCAACTGGGCATTGCAGGCTGACTGGCATTGGTGGAGCAGCAGCAGAGGCCTGGTCAGTGCTCGGTGCCTGGCACCCCCGCTCAACTGGGTGTTGAAGACTGGCATCCTACTACACTGAACTCAAGGAGCTCTATATAAATTTGGGCAAGCCTTACCTGGGGGACACCCAGCCCCCGCCCACTGGCGCACTCATCTGAGCTATGCCCGAGAGCAAATGACAGAAGTGTAGTAGCAGCAGCAGCTGGAGACATTGGATTGCCGGGGCACAGTAACTGCAGCTGGCACCCCTGCTCGGCCAGGCATTGCAGGCTGGCTGACATTGGTGGAACAGCAGCAGAGGCCCAGCCAGGGCTTGGTGATTGGCACTCCTGCTCAGCTGGGCATTGCAGGCTTGCATCCTACTCCTGGAATATCAACAAGCTATTCTGCCAATTGGTCAAGCCTTTCCCAGTGGTGAATCACATGGTCACACAGTAGCAGACATTGGATTGCCAGGGCACAGTATCCATGGCACAGCAGAGGCAGAAGAAGTGGACATTGGGTTTCTGGGGCACAGAACCCGTGGCACAGACAGCTGAGGTGGCATTGACAACAGCAGCTGACACTGGATTGCCCGGGCATAGAACCCGTGGCACAGACAGCAGAGGTGGCATTGGCAGCAGCAGAAGACATTGGATTGCCTGGGCACAGAACCCGTGGCACAGACAGCAGAGGCGGCATTGACAGCAGCAGCAGCAGCAAACATTGGATTTCCCAGTAGCAGAACCCATGGCCCAGACGGCAGAGGCGGCATTGGCAGCAGCAGCAGACATTTGATTGACCAGCACAGAACCCGTGGAACAGACATCAGTCAGTATTGGCAGCAGCAGCAGCAGCAAACATTGGATTGCCCGGACACAGATCCTGTGGCACAGACAGCGGAAGCGGCATTGGCAGAAGCAGTAGCAGCAGCAGACATTGGATTGCCCGGTAGCAGAGCTCATGGCACAGACAGCAGAGGCAGTATTGGCAGCAGCAGCGGACATTGGATTGTCCAGACACAGAACCCATGGCACAGACAACAGAGATGGTATTAGCAGCAGCAGCAGACATTGGATTACCTGGGCACAGAATCAGTTGCACAGATAGCAGAGGTAGCATTGGTAGCAGCAGCAGACATTGGATTGCCCTGTAACAGAACTCATGGCACAGCAGAGGTGGCATTTGAAGCAGCAGTGGACATTGTATTGCCTGGTAGCAGAACACATGGCACAGACAACAGAGGCGGCATTGCCCGGGGATCAGGCAATCCCCTGCTGCCATTGCCCGGGGATCAGGCCCTGCCTCTAGCAGCCAGGGTGGGATCCACCAGCGCTGGACTGCTGGGGATTGCCTCAACAATGGGAGTCGGGGACATTGGTGGCCCTGGAGGAACATCCGCAGCACATGCACCTGCAGCCACAGCAGAGAAAGCCGCAGCCTACTGTACTGCAGGCCTTCCAGGCCTTCCTGTGTGGCAATGGGGGATGCTGGCAGGAGGTGCTGCCGAACCACACCTCGGCTAGTACCAATTACACCTCGGCTAGTACCAATTCTGGGAGCCTCTGAAGCCCGACTGCCAGATCAGGCCTTTGAAGTTTTGGGCGTGGTGATGGGCTTGGGCTGCATGCTGATGTCTGCTGCCACTCCACTGGCATGGCCCCTGCCACCTCTGCCACATGCCCCATTGCCTGTCTTATAGGCAGCAGACCGGCCTCTCCTGCTTCCCTTCTCCATTTTTCCTTTACGAATTATGCAGAGGAAGATTTTTAAAATTTATTTATTTATTCAGAATTTGAATATTATATATATCTACTGCACTAACTCTAACTGTTATTAACTATTCTAAAACCTATGAAACTAAATGGAATATTATCTAATATCTACAAAGGCCTAGTCGTACAAACGCACTATACAATATTATAACTGAATCACACACTATCTATCTCTATCTCTATAACTAAGCTAACTCCTACAACTATCTATCTATAGTAACTATCTAATATCTATATATATATATACACACACACACAGAGGGATGTGGGGGCACAGACAACTCACAACAAACAACATAGGGAGGAGTTCAAAACTGAAATGAAACCTAAATCAATCAAATGCTACTCTAAATAAATCCAAAAACAGGGGAAGGGAATCAGGGATGGAATATATAAAGGGAGGAGGAAAAGATGCAATGGAGGGTAGGGAGAAAGAACATAGGGAGGGATAAAAAATAAAAACAACACCTAAATCTATCTAATCTAATCTTAATAAATGAAACTACATAGGTAAATGTGTGGAAATGGGTGAAATAGGAGGAGGATGGCAATAGATTGGGAGGTACACAAACTGCTGGGAGAGGGAGACTGAAAACGCCTGTTGACAGGATCCGTGGCTAGCTCAGAAGGAGTTGGAAGGGGGGAGGGCAATGACTTTTGTTACTTTCTGAGTCTGCCTTACTACAAGCCCCGTTGACTCCGTGCAGTCTAGCCCGTGGCCAACTGCAGACTGCGAAATCAGTGGCCTGAGGAAAAGAGGGATGGTGATTGGGCAGGTTGGCTACTACACGCATGGCACCAGGAAGTCTGCTCCTCAGCTCCCCCCCCCACAGGCCTGCCAGTCTTGTTTTTCCTGCCCGAATGTCACTGAACTCATCCGAACGTGGCCAAAGTGTTCAGGGGTTCTGGTGGTTTGTTCGACCATTCAGTTTGGCCGTCCAAATGGGCCGAGTTTGGGCAGAACACCGAACCGCCAAATCGTGTTCGCACATCCCTAATTACTTGACACGAAGTTGGGCTGACCTGAACTAGCTCAGCCCAATGCACGATTGTGGCAGCCTTGAGACTGCATTCCAGTTAGATTGGCCCAATCTACCTCAAAGGGTTGTTGTGAGGAATAAAAAGTTGTTAGTTTTATGTAGAGCGTTCCGAGTGCCATGGCAAGGATGCACTATATAACAATAAAGTTTATTGTTATTATTATTAAATACCCAGATGGTTATACTGGTGCCTATGCCATGGGTAGTTGCAGTAGCATAGTTCCCTTGTCTCAGAAATGCCTCAGCCATGAATGCAGCAGGAAGCTCCATCCCGCAGCAACCAGGCTCACCTTTTTGGGCCTGCCTATCCCATTGCGTCAATACCTTAGCTGGGTTGGGGTACTGAGTAGGCGTGGGTAGGAACGTGTCATCTACTCCCATTGCCTGGACCTCCTTTCTGCCAACTCCTCCCTGGACCCTCTCCAATCTGGCTTCCACCCCCTCCACTTTGCTGAAACTGCCCTGGCCAAGATCACCAACGATCTTCTTGTCGCTAAATCTAAGCACCTCTACTCCATTCTTGTCCTCCTTGACCTCTCTGCTGCCTTTGACACTGTCGACCACTTGCTTCTATTGGACTCGTTTTACTCTTTGGGCTTCCGTGGCTCTGTCCTTGACTGGTTCTCCTCCTACCTCTCTGACTGCTCCTTTAAAGTCTCGCTCCCCGAGTCAAACTCCTCCTCCCTCCCCCTTTCGGTTGGGGTCCCCCAAGGCTCTGTTCTTGACCCTCTCCTCTTCTCTATTTACACCCTGTCCCTTGGCAAACTTATTGCCCCCCATGGATTCCAATATCATCTCTACGCTGATGACACCAAACTCTATCTTTCTACCCCCTCTCTCTCCTCTTCTGTCCACTCACGCCTCTCCAACTGCCTCTCTGATATCTCCACCTGGATGTTGCGACATCAACTCAAGCTCTACATGACCAAGACCAAACTCCTAATTTTTCCTCCCTCCTCTTCCTCTCCCTCTAACCTGTCCATCTGCATCGATGGAGTCACCATCCATCCTGTTCTCCAAGCCCGTAGCTTGGGCTTCATCTTTGACACGCACCTCTCTTTTAAACCTTACATTGACTCTGTTGCCAAATCCTGCCGATTCGCCCTCCATAACATTGCTCGGATCCGCCCCTTTCTCTCTACCTCCTCGGCCAAAACCCTTGTTCATGCCATGGTTATCTCTCGCCTCGATTACTGCAACCTCCTCCTTGCTGGCCTCCCTCGCTCTCACCTGTCCCCCCTTATCGCAATCCAAAACTCTGCTGCCAAGGTCATTCACTCTGCCCGTCGCTTTGACCATGTGCAGCCTCTCCTCTTCTCTCTTCACTGGCTCCCCCTTCCTGAACGTATCCTGTTTAAACTCCTGGTATTCACGTTCAAAACACTCCACGACCAAGCTGCCCCTTACCTCTCGGACCTAATCTTCCTACACACTCCTGCACATGCTCTCCGCTCCTCCTCTGTCCCCTCCCTCACTCTCCCTCATTTCTCCTGCTCACCTAAATGCCTTCGACCCTTCCCCCTTGCTGCCCCCATGCCTGGAACTCCCTCCCTACCCACATCCGCCTTGCCCCCTCCCTCTGCTCCTTCAAATCCCTCCTCAAGACCCACTTTTTCCTTGCCGCCTTTCCCAATGCCTGCTAGTCGTTCCCCATATATTTACTGTCTGCCCTCCTCTGCAGACTGCTGCAACCAACCTGATTGTAACCAAGCCAAGCACACGCACCTGAGACTTCGCATCCGCCTGAATGTTTGTTTGTCTTCTCCCCTGTCTTTCCCACTGTCCCCTCTCCCTGTCTCCCCCTCCTTGTCTTTTAGATTGTAAGACACAGGCAGGGACCGCATCTATTTCTATGTTCTGTACAGCGCCAGGCACAGGACTGGTGCTATATAAATGTTTATAATAATAATAATACAAAATTACAAGCTTAGTGTGTGAAGTAGCCATGTTAGCACACCCAGAAAGGGTGGTAGATTGAGTCCCTCCCCGCTCCCCTCTTAGGAGGGTCACAGCATACACACACACACACACACAAACACACACACACACACACTTTGATGTGCCTGGGAGGGCCCATTCTGAGGTAGCCTTGGGTTTTCCTTACTAGCGAGAAATGAAAAGGATGCCTTGATACCCATCAGTTGATCTAGTAACCCAAATGTCTCGACTTCAGGAGTTACTTTTCTCGAAGGGTCTGTCAAGTTTAGCTTCAGTGGGTAACCCAACCTTGGTTGCCAGCAATCAGTTGATCAGATGACCAAAGATCACCTTTTACAGGGGTCACTTTCTAGGCAGTTTAGTGATTTAACTCCTGGGCATCTGACAGAACGATTGGTACCTTGGCATCCTGTTTTTTAAAAAACTTTTGGTGACTGTGCCCTTGATAGTAGCAGTCCACCTGCGGTGTGGAGGCTTCATATATTAATACCTATGTTCTGGTGGCACTTAGATGGCGGGGTGTGTCCCCCTCCACCACCACCCCTCCATTGATACCCCCCTCCAGGTAGCCAGGCCGGCATGACATCTCTTCTGGCCCAGCCAAATAATACTCTGTCATTACTCAGTTCCTCCCAGGTTTTAATGAGGATACAGTGCCATGCCCCCATCTGCCTTCAGACAGAGTGTCACTTGGTGGAATTTGGACCCATGCCACCCCTGGAGAACCTGGACCATGCCAGTCATCGGTCTTGTGGCATTGCCCCCTTGACCTTGTCTGTCCTGGCAGAGATGACCAGGAACCATTATGGTTAGCCCTGGGAAACAGAGTCCCAGTCTGAGGTAGGGCTCAGACACAGTTCACCCCCACTTCTGAAATTGGTGGGCTACATTCATGCAACGAGAAAACTTACAGGCTCTTTTGCTAGTTGAATGTAGGGGTGTGCTCCAGGGACTCATGTCATTTAAAAAAAAAAACAAAAAAAAAAACCTGTCATTTTCGTTATTGTTAACAACATTTCATTTTTCAGTATTAGTGTCGGTATTGGTATGAATTTTGCACGACAACAAAGATTTTGGTTTTGGTATCGTTTCCATTGTGAGCTGCCACCAGTGGCAGAAATGCCAGCAGACACCTGTCCCAGACTTCTCAAAACTTCTTCCTTCCTTTCTCGTTATAATGCAGTAATAAGTGCACTATGGCAATATGAAAAATTACTAATATGTATGACTAACCTACACCTAATAACTTATACTATATTCAATATATTCCTATCTAAGTATCTATATCAATAAACTTCCATCTGCTATGTGTTCTAAGTATCTATCCTATTCCTAGCCTATAACAACTAATAGCTGCTGTGAGCAGAAAAGGTAGGGTATAAAAATATAATAAATAAATAATTAAACAAATAAATAATATATATAATAAAACACCTGATTATATACTAATATTTATATAGTATCTTATCTACATCTATCTATATACAACTAATATCTATATATACCTATATGAGGGGGGGCACTATGGAGAGTGCGTTCTCGGTGTCTGCCCCTTGACTGTAGAATTCTCTCCCAATGGAGGCCCAGATGGCCCCAGACCTTCCTTCCTTCCAGCGTATGACTAATCCCTGGCTGTTCTGCCAGGCATTTGGCAGGGGAAATGAGGTTTACGGTGGGGGTGGGTTAGGGAGGGGGGGAGGGAGAGCTATTGTTTTTGACTTGTCTTTCATTGTGCTGTTTTAGCTTGCTGTTTTATTGTTTTTATATGTAAGTCACCCCAAGCTGCTAGGAGTAGGAGGGTCGGGTAACAAAATTTGTTAAATTAAATAAAATAAATAAATAAATAAATAATATAGACAGGGGGAGACAGATGGGGGAAGGGGAAAGTAAAAAAAACTATACAGTATATCTATCTAATCTCTATCTATATTCGGTGCAATCCAACACCCCCTGATAAACTGCGCTTACACCAGGAACAGTTAATATATGCTGGTGCAAATTTGCACATGCATCACACATGCACAGCAAGCTGTTCAGCACAACAATGCATCCTTCCCAAGGTGTACCGACCCCCCCACCCCCCGAGCCCACACACCCTGCAGCCTGCAGGGCGGAGCAGGAAACCACCTCTTTGATTTCACCCATTATCTATGTCTGTAATCTATATCTATCTAATCTGTCTGTCTATCTATCTATGGGGAGACAGACAGGGGAAGTGAAAATGTAAAATAAAGGGTATAAGGAAAGGTAAGGAAAGGTACAACACTCAGGGCTGGGAAAGATTTTTAGTGCAAGCACCAGAGTTCTGTAAATGCAACCCGGCACAGCAAGAGCTAACACAGAACAAGAGTCAAACAGCCTGGTCCTCCAACATAAAGGGTTGCAGTGCCCTCCCCAGAGCCCCCATGATTGGTTCTGGGAGGCAGGAGGCATTGAGCAATCAGAGGGTGCCATTCAACTGTCTGGGACCTGCTTACGCTGCTCAATGGCCAGTGATTCCATCCATCAAGTCCTTCCCCTTCCATCACATGCCCAATTCAAGAGTTCAACACGATTTCCCTCCCAAATGGCTCTGAAATGTCTGTTCCCTCCTCCCCTCTCCACATTTCCCCTTCAAAACAACTGTCAGGCAATAACAAAATGAATAATGAAAAATGAAAGTTGCTATGGATTTTGTTATTATTTATCTTTGTTATTGTTATTGGAATAACAATAATGAAAATAAAGAATTTTGCTATCATTGTCAATATAATTAAAATGAAGTGTAAGCCCCTAGTTGAGTACAACATGAAATGGGCTGCTGCCAACTGTGCTTAGCAGCTTTTGCATCACTTAGTCAGTATCTAAAGTAGAAGTTCTGGAAATTGATGCAAAAAGAGTTCTGGAACATCCTGATGAATCTTAAACAGCAAGTCCCTGAAAAGCCCACAAAATTTCAGACAGTCTCAAAGAGTACCAGAAAGTGACAGAAATGGTAGGAAATTGTTGATTCCAATCTCACAATGGCAGAAGATTGGAATAGCTGCGAAGTCGGTGGGGAGAGAGTGGGCTGGGTTAGATGGGTTGGGGAGGGATTTCTAATGTGAAGCTCAGACTTTTATGAACTACTAGAACTAGTATTTTTATGTTTTGTATTTCATATATTTTTATTTAATTTGTGTGGTTTTATCTTTTGAATTTATAGGCTACCTTGAGTCACTTTTGTGAGGGGCAGGGTTAAAACATAAAAATAAATAAATATTGATGAACAAGTGCTCCCAAAAGGTTGCTATATTCTGATGGGAAAAGAACACTGGTTCTTGTCTCAATACTACTTAAAAGACACTCAAACTCCTAGACTAACAATTGAAACATCAAATTAGAAGTGAAAATTGAGAATCAGAAATGAAAGTACACTACCCTCAGCTCCTCTTCCCCCCAAATTACAGGGAAATTACTTGTGCTCCAAAAAAGGGCATTTTTAGATGGACACTGGAGGGGTGGGGTGAGAGGTGCCCCAGCATGGAGCAACCTCGCTTTTTCCAAGTTGCTCTGTGCAGAAAGATGAGTGGAAGTGCATGGGTAAGAGGAGCAGGTGCCCACCTACCATCACTTTTAAAAGGGCAGTACCACATACGTCCACTGGGTGACATGCGTGGTACCGTCTCATCTAAAACCAGCCAAAGTCTCTAGCTGAGACTCAGAAAGACCAGGATTGGCCTGTGAAAGGCATTGAGAACAATGTAGAAGACTTTACTATGTATTATATCAGAAACTGCCCCCCCCCACGTTTGCATAACAACGGTAAGGTCAATCCCACGCCATGCGCAAATCATGTGCACACATGTGCCCAAGTCCATTGTGGGGCCATTGTACCTGCATGGGTACCTGTGTGGATCCTGCGTGGGACCCACATGTATCCCACATGGATTCCGTGCACAGAGGATTTGGGATTGTGGTCAGCGAGTGATACCCCATTCAGGCAACATTTTATTTAAGCAGTTTTTAATGCCTCATTTTCAAAAGTGAACAGGCTGAAAATCCTCTCTCCAACATCTTTCTTTGCAACACACACTTTCAGGGAGCTTTTCACAGTATTATTTATTATTTTTATTATTTATATAGCGCAAGCAATGTACCTGGCATTGTACAATCCACAGTCAGATGGGTCCCAACCCCTAAAGAGCGTACAATCTGAGAGACAATGGAGGGGGATATGAGGGAGAGGTAAACATCAGGAAAGACAAGAGTACATTCATGAGGTTTAGAAGTTGAAGGATCATGTGCGTTGCTAAGTTTCAGGGAATTGGGTTCTGAGTGAAGGGGAAAGGATGCAGTATCTCTCATGACAAGCTAGGGAAGGCCTGATGGAAGAGGTGGGTTTTCAGGCAGGATTTGAAAGTTGGGAGGGAGGGAGTGGAGCAAATGTATCCAGGGAGGGAGTCCCAGACATGATGGGCAGCAAGGGAGAAGGGGAGAAGATGTTTAGAGGAGTAAGGGATTTGCAAACAGACAAGGGTGGGGGCCAAGGAGGAGCAAAGCTCCCGGGCAGGAGCATGGTGGGATACAAGAGCAGAGAGATATGGGGGAACAAGGCCATGAAGAGCCTTGAAGGTGAAGACCAGGAGCTTGTGCTGAATGCATTCCCGTAGAGGGACCCAGTGCAGGGTGGAAAGGAGGGGCTGTACATCGTCAAAGAGATGGGCAAGGTGGATCATTTTGACTGCAGAGCTTTGAATGGAGATGAGATGGGCCAGATCAGAGCAAGAGAGGCCAGTAAGGACGTGGCTTCAGTAGTCAATGTGAGAAATGACTAGGGCATCGAATAGGGTTTTTACAGCGGTAACAGTAAGGAAAGACCGAATTTTAGCAATATTATACCGAGCAAAGTAACAGGATTTAGCAACAGCCTGCATCTGAAGCTTAAAGGCGAGGGAGGACTCAAAGATGAATCCCAGGCTATGGGCCTAAGGGACTGACTGGATAGTGACTCCCTCAGTGGAAATGGAACTAGGAGGGAAGCATTTTGGGGGAAAGATGAGGAAAGATGGCCATATTAAGCTTGATTTGGTGATGAGCCATCTAGGCAGAGATGTCAGCAAGACAGTCAGCAATACGAGTCTGGATGGGGGGCGGAATGTGGGAGTAGGGCTGAAGCACCAGCAGCTTTTACCATGCCATGATTCCATTCCGTCATTTCGGAATTGCCCACACCACACCACGGTTTTTCTGCCAATATTCAGCTAATTCCGCTGGCATTCTGCAAATTAAGAAACTGTCAGAAAAATTGTGGAATTGTCGGAAACTGTCGGAAAACCGCTGTTATGCCATTTTTGCTACTTCCGCCATTCCGCCAGTGCCACAAAATAGCAGGTTTCTGCTATTTGTGAAGCCTGTGGAAGTAGAAGAATGAAATTAGTGGAACTGCGGAAGTAGCGGAATGAAACTAGTGGAATGAAAGCCTCTGCCATGCCATACCACTAATTGCGGAAATGCTGTTTCCGGTGGAAATAGCTACAGATGCAACTTTCTGCTATAGCCCTATGTGGGAGTGGAGAGACAGAGTTGTGTCTCATCAGCATACAGGTGATATTGGAATCCGTGGGTTTCAATGAGCTTACCCAGAGAAAGAATGTAAAGAGAAAAGAGAAGGGGCCCCAAGACAGAGCCTTGGGGTACTCCCACAAAGAGGGGAAGTGACGTAGAGGAGGTACCACCAAGAGAAACACTGAAGGAGTGGTTTGAGAGATACAAAGAGAACCAGTGAAGAACAGTGTCCTGGAAACCAGGGGAGCATAGCGAATCCAGGAGGAGACCATGATCGACAGTGTCAAAGGCAGCAGAAAGATCGAGGAGGACAAGAGCAGAGTAGAGGCCCTTAGACTTAGCTAAGAGAAGGTCATCAGTTATTTTGGCAAGGGCAGTCTCAGTCGAATAGAAAGGGCAGAAGCCTGATTGGAGGGGGTCACGGGAGGAATCTGAAGAGAGGAAGTCCAGACAGCATGTGTAGACAGCTCGCTTCAGGAGCTTGGAAGAAAAGGGTAGGAGCAAAATGAGGTGATAGGTGGAATGGTCAGAGGGTTTAAGAGTAGCATATTACACATGAGTAACCCCCCCCTCACTTGGAAGGGGCGCATAGAAAGAAGCGGCGGGACCCCATCTAGAAGGAGAGCAAAAATAGGTCAAGTTGGCCTCATAGAAATTCCCTTCAGAAGACCAGCCTCATGCAAAACACCCAGCCTAAGAAAGAAATAGTAGGAGCCCCTCCTTGCCCCTCCATCAAGCCTGACGTTTACCACAAAACATCATTTCCCTGGTTTCCCAAGATCCACCTGGAAAGACCCCATTCAGTGCCCATTGTGAGCCTTTGTCTAGTCCTGGACTCCCAAGCACCCACCCAGGAAGCTTCTTTCTAGCATCTCAACTCCCCTTGTGAGTTTTTGTGCTGCTTTGTCCCCTGGTCCCTACAATTGAACCAAGCCTCCCATTGTAGAGTTGAGTTGCTTTTGGAAGTGGACACACATGGGTCTCTTGTGCAAGTCTGCTCCAGGGGTCTCCCAGGCTTAGGTCTGTCCCCCTTCCCACTCCTGACTCGTCACAGGATCGGTGAGGCTCACTCATCCCCTTCTCAATGGGCAAAGGAGAGGTAATCTCTCTTCCACCTTCCTCGCATTCCCTCCCTCCCTTCAAACTCAGGAATTTCAATCCCCCCTCCCTTGAAGAACTACTTTCACTCTCTACCTCTCTTGTCCCGGACCGTGGGTAGAACAGCCTACTGTCTTTTCTCCACAACCTGGAATCTCCCCATTACACTGCTTAATTTAACCCTGTGAGCACCAGTCCAGACTAGGCAGTGCTGGTTTTGTGTGTCTGTGTCTTGTTAACTAAACATCCCCTCTTTCTTTGAAATATTCCTTGTTTTGATCACATCGTTTGGGGGGAGAAGAGGGTAGGCCAATGGGTTGTAGCATGCCACAACCTCAGACTGAATTACTAGCACATGTAGATTAGGGGTGGGACATCAGGCAAAATACCAGTTACCGGTTTTACCGTTACCGGTTTACAAAAAAACGGATTACCGGATTAAAACCAGATTACCGGTGCCGGATTTATTGCATTGATTTCAATGGGAAACTGTCCCCATTGAAATCAATGGGGAAAAAATACCTCCCCCCTCCTGCTCCCAGGTTGTGTGGGTGGAAGGGGGGCACCCCGCACCCACCCTGCCCAGTCTGGACCAAAAAAAATATTTTTTTTTACCCTAAGTCCCTACTAGTGCGGGCTCTGGGCCCCCGCCGGTGACCTGGAACCTGCACCAGCAGGTACTAGGGTGATGTCTGGGGTGGGGACTCCTCCCCACCCAGGGATCGCCTACCTTTGGTGCTCTGAGTGGCGGTGGTGGAGGTCCAGAGGCTTCAGCGCTCACTGTGGCTGCTGGCTTCAGCACTTTCTAGGCCTTCCGGGGAACTTCCGGTGGTGGCCTGGAGCCCACACTAGCAGGGACTTGGGGATTTTTTAAAAAAAAAACAAATCCAGGCTGGGCAGGGTGGGTGGGGGTGTCCCCCCTTCCACCTGTGCAACCTGGACTGGGGAGGGAAAGTGTTTGGTTTTTTTGTTTTTTTTCATTTCAGCCATTTATTTCAATGACCGCAATGTAAAAAATTCCGGCATGGGGATCCGGTACCGGTACTCCCAAATACCGGAGTAATCCGATACTGCCGGTACACCAAAATACCGGCAGTGTTGGATACCAGATGATCCGAACTTCCCACCCCTAATGTAGATCCTAGGCGACCAAAAGGACTAATTCTCCAAAATTTGAGCTCTTGCCTGAACACTGGAACCTTCCTCTCCGGGACCCCTGTGTTCACAGGTGGAGAAAGGGTCACATGGTAGCAAGCCTTCTTAAGGATAGGGGAGATGGTAGAATGTTTGAAGGCCAATAGAAATGACCCAGTGGAGAGGGAGAGATTGATGATGTGCAGCAAAGAAGGCACAGTGGTGGGGGAAATCGACATTAGGAGGCGAGAGGAATGGGGTCAAGGGGGCAAGTGGAGGGGTTGGATGAAGAGAGGAGGGAGATGACCTCGTGAAGAGAAGCTGGGGAGAAGGAAAAGGGAAGAGAGAGGTAGGAAGGGGAACATCAGGAAATGAGGTGGAGGAGGGAGAGGGTTGAGAAGCGATTTCAAGGTGGAGTTTATCAATCTTGTTGTTTAAGAAGTGGAGAAGAAGATCCTGTGAGGGGAGTGAAGAAGAGTGGGGAGGACAGGAAGACTTCAGGAGGGAAGCAAATGTGGAGAAGAGGTGGCGTGGGTTGCAGGAGTGGGATTCAATGAATAGGGATGTGTGAACAGAATGCGGTTTGGATGTTTGGGTCAAAACCCGAGTTTGGGTTTGGTTGTTTGGTTCGGTGGAGTTCAGTTCGGCTGAACTTGGCCGAACAGTCAAAAATAGCACTATCGATACCGATACCGAATTTGAAGATTTTTTCGGTATTGGTATCATTTGACCCTGAAACAACCCCTAGTCTCCACCCCTGGTGCCAAGAAGTCTGCTCCTCAGCTGCCTCCCCCTTCCAGTCACATTTTTCCTGCCAAAAGCCATGTTTTTCCTGCCCCAAACTCATCTGAACTCACCCGAACATGACCAAACTGTTCGGCCGTTTTCGAATTTGGTTCAGTTCGGACAACCAAACAGACTGAGTTCAGTCCAAACTCCTAACATCTGAACCGAGTTTGCACATCCCTATAAATTAATGTGGTGTCATAGCAGTCTTTTGCAAGAGGAATGTCATCGCTAAACTCAGAGAGCTCAAACTTGAAGTGGAGAAAGTCAGCAATTAACGAGATGTCCACCAGAGGTGCTCGGTGGCTCAAGAGCAGGATCTGATGTGGCAGATGGTAGGGGTGAGTCAGGGACATGAATTTATGCGACAGATAGAACGGCAGGAGAGGGGAGCATGGGAGTCACGGGTGGAAGAAAAGAATGAGTTGAATATGGAGACAGCAAAGTCTAAGCAGGTGGTAGAGGTGACAGATGAGAGATGGGGGAGAGGGAGGAAGCAAAGTCAAGAGGGTCAATGTATTGAAGGTGAAGGAAAGAGCGAGAGGTTGAGGAGGCAGGTCGGGGCAAATGGGAAAGAGGGAATGAAGCAAGGAAGAACATTAAAAAGGAAAGATCCGAGAGAGAGCCATTTTTAGATAAGTAAAGGTCAATAAAGCGGTCATCATGGTGCATCAGGGCATCAGTCCACAGGTGAAGGTCAAATGTCGAGGTCAGAGAAAGGAAGCAGGAAGCAGCACTGTCAGAGGGGGTGTATGCGTGGATACTGAAGTCACCAAGAATGAGGGAGGAAATATTATAATCAGAAAGAAAGCAGGTAAGCCATGCATCAAAGTCAGAGAAAAAAGAGGTGGGAGAGCCTGGGGGCAGTAGATGATAGCCACACTGAACTGGAGGGACGTTTAGAGCTGAACGCAGTGGGCCTCAAAGGAAGAGGAGGCATGAGAGAGAGGGGCAGCAAGGGGTTGGAACTGGCAAGTTTTGGCAAGGAACAGGCCAACACCACCTCCATAACCTTCAGAGTATAGGTGTGGGTGAAGGTGAGACCACCAAGAGCGAGGGCAGCAGGAGTGGCAGTGTTACAGGGGAGAATCCAGGTTTCAGTAATGGCAAGAAGATGGAGAGATCAGGAGAGGAAGGTGTCATGGATGAAAGACACTTTATGGATGGGAGAGTGGCAGTTCCACAGGGCACAAGAGAATGGCAGATGAGATGGGAGGAGACAAGGAATGGGGATTAGGCTTGGGGAGAGAGGGCAGTGGTGGGAGCAGGGGGGAGGATTGTGGGGGGCAGGGCTATGGGGAGGTAGAGGCGTAGGATGGTAGGGGGGAGGAATGTTGCTCCAAGGGGGGAGTTTTGGAGTCAAGGATGACAGGAGGAGAAGGGACGAGAGGTACATGGAAGTAGACCAGACAGTAGCTGCAGGAGGGCAGACATGATGGACAAGTGCTGACATGTTGCAGTGCAGTGATGAGTGGAACGGCAGACCATCACTGGAACAGGGGGTACACAACATGCCTCTCTCTGGTCTCGAAATGGTCAGTGCCCTTTTGTCACTGCCCGAGTGCAGCCGCCCTCAGAGCAGAGACCCAGGAAAATGGAGGCTTGCGAATTGCCTAAGGGGGGAGGAGAGGAGACCTCCTCTCTTTTCGCAGACATTGTAAGACCTGGCTGTTCTGCCAGGCCTTTCCCGAGGGAGATGGGGTGGGTAGGTTTGGTTAGGGTACGGGGGGGGGAGGGGGGAGTATATTGTTTTTAACTGTGATTATTGTTGTTTGTTTTTAATGTTTGTTTGTTTGTTTTTTAAATGTTGTGAGCCGCCCCAAGGTGCCTGAGGCAGGAGGGGGGGCGGCATATAAATTTTATTATAAATAAATAAAATTAATTAATTAACTAAAATGCAACCAGGTAACCATTTGCAGCTGAATGCAGGTCCAATCATCATCCCCTTTCTTCCAACATGCATGGATCCCAAACAGACACCCTTCCCTCAGAGCAGCAACCCAGGAAAACGGAGGAATTCCAATTTCCCCAGATTTTTGACAAATAAAATAAAATAAATCAACCCCACAATATACCAATTTATACAGAAATCAGTAATTGTTACTGCTTTTGAATGTTTTCATGGAATGTACTTACTGGTGTTTTCAAGCCTTCTTGAGCTTCAGCAGGTTCTGTAAAAAGCCAAGAGAGCTACCCAGTTCATAAAGTGCAAGTAACACAACTGTCAGTTAAGACCTCTTTGTTTACAACCCTTCATCATAAATACAACCAAACTGTGTTGTTTCAATTTCTGAGTGAGAATCCCATGTGGGAGCATGTAGAATAGGACATCTGCTACTGAAACTAATTAATTGCTCCATCACGATATACTTTGCAGATGGCACTTCAGAAGAAAACTAGAAACCAAAATGTGTGGATGGGTGGGTGGGTAAGGAGGTGTAACAGAAGGCCCAAGAAAGCAGTGGTTCCCAATTTTTTCATACCAGCTGACCATTGTTGTTCCTCAAAAGGTCAGTTGAGCTATGGTTGGCAATATACCAACCATAGAATAAGAGAGAGGGTTCAAAGGGTCATCAAGGGTCAACTAGTCCATTCTCCTTATGGAGAACATAGGGTATTGTCCAGAATACCCTATACTAAAATTAACCCTGACATATGCCTGTCCACTCTTTTCTGCAAAGTTTCTATGAACAGAGATTTCATAATCTCCCTAGGCAGCTGTTCTACTCTTGAACAGTTTTAGTAGTTAGGACTAGAGCTGAAATGGGTACTTAGTTTAGTACCTGTGGGTAATACCAACATTTTCATGTACCACGTCATCTAAATGATGGACTACCCTGTTATTGATTGGGTACCTGAATACCTGAAAAATCAGTATGTTCTAGTACCGATTTTCCAATTGCCAATGGATATATTGGGAGGGAAAACAAACAAACAAACAAAAAACAGAACCAAAAGCTGAAAAACTGGAACTGGAAGTCTACTTTCTAGGTCACAAAATTAAAAATAAATAAATAGATGTTGGAAGTAAAAAAAAAAAAAGTCAGGACAGAAGTTGAAAAATTGGGGTGGGAGGGAGGTTGGATGTGGGGAATGGGGAGCTGGTATTAGGTAGTGCAGGGGGCTGAGGGTTGTGCAGGGTGGGTTGTTCGTATTTTAATGCTTTTAAAGCCACCCTGAGTCTTTTGAGAGAAGGGTGGGATAAAAATTTAGATAAATAAAATAATAAAGAGGATGGTGGGGAACAAAATTATCTCACCTCAGCTGTATGCATTGGAGGTAACTTATGCTCAGTCTGGGAAGACCAAGACGATGCTGGTGGGGAGGGGCTGTTAATAGGAGAACACTCTTGCTTCCCTCAGCCCTTGCATGTTAATGGCCTTCGGGTGGAGGCAGTAGGCCAGGTAAACAACCTGGGCATCACTGTTGACCATACTATGTCCATGAAGACTCAGGCGTCGGACATGGTTTGGAGAAGTTTCTTTCAGCTATGCAAATTGCATAAGCTATGCCCTTAGCTGTACCAGACCGACTTTACCACAGTGACTCAACCACTGGTAACCACGAGGCTTGATTTCTCTAACTCCCACTTCTACGGGCTGTCAGAAGTGTTTATCCATCATTTGCATCTTGTTCACAATGCGGCAGCTGTTTACTCATTTGGCAAGTCATGGTTATTTTACACCCTGCATTCTCTACTCTGGCTGCTTGTGGAACAACATATTGCTTTTAAGTTTGTATTGTGGGTTTTCAGGGCCCCGAAGGGCACAGACCCTGGCGATAGTCAAGACCTGCTCACAGAACCTCACACTCATGGTGACCTCTGATCAGAAATATCCCACTGTCTGGGGATCCCATCATCATGTTTTGAGTCTGTGGGAGATCAGGCCTTTGCTGTAGCAGCAGAACCCTCAGTGTTGGAACACCCTCCCTTGCAGAGGTCCATCTTAGTTCCTTCCTCTTTACCTTAAAAAGCACCTAAAGCCAATCCCAAGTCCCATGCAGCATGCGAGTGACACACACAATGCACATGTACACCTATGCTTGAAACTCCCATCCACTGCATGCACAGCCCTGCTATTACATGGGGTCTATTGCACGCGTGGACACTGCGCATATGCTATCCACATGCATGCATGCATGCCTGCACACCTGCCTGCACATAAGCCATGCATGCATGGGATTGGATTATGCATTTATTCTCCTGGTGCTTTTAAGATCCACTGCTTGTCCCCCTTAATGTGTGTTGCCCTTCACCTATTTCCTTCCCCTTTCGAATTGGTTTTATAAAGATATATATTTTAAATGCATGTTTCATTCTATATTTTTATCTTCTAAAGCATTTCAAGTACCATTTGGTGGTGGTGGGACTCTAAAAAGAAAATTTATTTTATCATCCTCATTATCTGAGGGCGATTGGTGATCTGATGCCAAGCTCCATGAAGACATCTGGAGAAGAACCAATTGTCCAGAAGGATGCAAAGGAGTAATTTGGAGGCTGGCAAAGAAAAAACATTGGCAAATACAGAGTAAGGCATCTTGCATCAAGAAACAAAACAAAAAATAACCCTAACGATCTAGGGCAGCAAAGACCAACTGAAAGGCTCTCCCAGATTATAAGGTTTCTGTAGGAACAAGATGACTCTGCAGTAGCCCAGCTGGCAAATTTGTTGGGAACCCGAGGAGATGAGAGGGATACTAAGGCCATTTTCAGACGAGCGCGGCGGCGCCCGCGCTGGTTTCTTAAAAAAGCCGGCAGCCCGTTCTACACGAGACGCTGTCGCCGAATACGCGCATGCACGGCCGACGCGCATCCATTTCCGGGCGCGAACTGACCGGGTCGGCGATCGAGGCTGGTCATACGTGGCCGGAAATGGATGCGCGTCGGCCGCGCATGCGCGTATTCGGCGGCAGCGTCTCGTGTAGAACGGGCTGCCGGCTTTTTTGAAAACAAGCGCGGCCGCCGCCGCGCTCGTCTGAAAACGGCCTAAGAAAGGTCTTCGGCCCCTTTGTCTAGTTCAAAAGAACTATTTAATAGAATGAAGTTCCTGGACAGAGTCTGTTGTTTTGAAACACCAGAGTAGCTCTGTAAAGGACTTTCTGGGACACTAAAAAGACCCAGGAGGGGCTCAAATATTCATTACAGGAAGCAACCCAGTTTTGTTCCAGCTCAAAAGAGCGTTTGAGTTTTATTAGCTTCCCTGGCATAATCCCTGCCATAGAAGCCCATGTAGAAAGATCTGGGGCTTATTAGAACAAACACAGCAAAGAAAGGAGACCAGGAGAAAGTCAGAAACATTTGCTTTGTGGAATTTAGTGCCTCTCTGTGACTGTCAGGATCACTCGCACTGAACTGCTGCCGTAGCCGAATTCTCTCTGCGAGTGGCAGATAAGTCAGCTTTGACAACTATTTGACTATAAATCTCTGTGTTCAGAGGTGCCTGTGGATGCATAAACAGATAGAGATAGATGGTTTCCAATTGGAAGGTTGCCTTGTGTGGAGACTCCCCACACTGTAGCTCATCCGAATGCCTTCCTTCATCTCGTTCCTTCTGATCTCTGCTCTGCAGCAAGCTGTGGAAATGCCAGCAGGGAAAATATGCAACACAGAGCTAAGCAAGTTAGTTGCCATTAGTGTGGCAGGGCCTTTAAAACCAGAACATAAAAAAATGGGCACACTGGTCAACATTGTGGTACCCAAGCCATCTTGGATGGATGGGACATTAAAAGATAAGTTCTGTAATTACATTTTTCCATTTTGTGTAATTTCCCCATCCATGCATTTCTTGTTCCATGGCCCCTCTTGTTATGCATGGTTTGGGCCCCTCATATAGGAGACCCCTCCTGTCATTCCATGCCACACTGTGGCCCCTGCCATCAGCAGGGAGCACCTCCCTTGGGTACCATCTCAGGGGTGAGTGGGGCTTAGAAGGACAAGTGGGGCCCAGACTGTGTCAGTCTTGTTTGCACGGTGAGGGCTCACAGGGATAGGGCATTCTCAGTTGCTGTCCCACTGCTGTAAGACTCCCTTCCCCCAAGGTTTGTTTGAGCCTGGGCATCTTCTGGAGTCAGTGTAAGACCTTTTTATTTATTAGGGCACTTGGCAGGCATGGGAAGGGACTAGGGGGTTGGCTAAGGTTTTATAGGGTTGTGGTGTGGCTGGGGAGGGATGAGGGGGAAAGGGTGGGGGGGTGTTGTGTTTTTATGCTGTTTTATGTATTGTTTTTAATTGTAAGCTTGTAAGCTGCCCTGAACCATTTGGGATGGCCGGGGTAAAAATGGAAATAAAATAAATAAGTAAATAAATAAATAAAAATTAAAAAATTAAAAAAAGCCGACTAACTACGGAAATTTGGAAAGTGCCAAGACGTTAATGTAATAAGTCAGAATGGGCTGGTAAAACAAAGTTGGTTGTTCCATGACAGTCATTCCCTTTATTCTGGATAGCCAGTTACTTGTCTTGGTTTGCAGATACCGATCAGGTAAACAAAAGGCTACTTAAAATTGTATTTATTTATTTATATTTATTTTGTCAATTTGTATCCCGCCCCTCCTGGGAACAGCTCGGGGCGGCTGACAATTTCAAAAACATAAAATACAATTATAAAAATATATTAAAACACTCATAAAATCACCACAATAAAACAGGCTGGGATAATTCTAAAAATACAATAAATACAATAAATAAGGGTGGCAGGAGATAAAAAAAAACAACCTCTCCCCCGGCGAACAGCCAGGTCTTACAAATTCATGGGGATACTAAAAGGTGGGGGGCCAGGCGAGCTTCCTCCGGGAGGGAGTTCCAAAGGCGCAGCCCAGCCACCGAGAATGCCCTCTCCATTGTGGCCCCTCGCTTAACACGGGAGACCTCCAAGAGGGCACCCCCGGCTGACCGAAGGAGCCGCTCTGAGGCGCGGAAGGTGAGTCGGTCCCTGAGGTACGAGGGGCCCAGACTGTGAAGGGCCTTATAGATTAACACCAATACCTTGAACCTGGACTGGCACGCTATTGGCAGCCAGTGCAGAGTCCGGAGCACAGGTGTTATATGCTCCCGACGGCCCGTCCCCAACAGAAGATGGGCCACCGCATTCTGCACTAGCTTCAGCCTCCGAACTAGGAACAAGGGCAGCCCCACATAGAGCACGTTGCAGTAGTCCAGCCTCGAGGTGACGAAGGCATGGATGAGGGAGGTCAGGTCCGGACCGGACCGGACTGGAGACATATAGACGCAGCCTCTGCACCAGATATAACACATGGAAAGCAGCCTTCGCCACTACCTCCACCTGTCACTCCAGGCAGAGATCTGCATCCAGAATCACCCCCAGACTCCGAACCTGCTAAGCTATGGGAGGGCGAACCCCCCAAATCAGGGGGGCCACCACCTCCCTCGCTCTCCCNGTTTCTTAAAAAAGCCGGCAGCCCGTTCTACACGAGACGCTGTCGCCGAATACGCGCATGCACGGCCGACGCGCATCCATTTCCGGGCGCGAACTGACCGGGTCGGCGATCGAGGCTGGTCATACGTGGCCGGAAATGGATGCGCGTCGGCCGCGCATGCGCGTATTCGGCGGCAGCGTCTCGTGTAGAACGGGCTGCCGGCTTTTTTGAAAACAAGCGCGGCCGCCGCCGCGCTCGTCTGAAAACGGCCTAAGAAAGGTCTTCGGCCCCTTTGTCTAGTTCAAAAGAACTATTTAATAGAATGAAGTTCCTGGACAGAGTCTGTTGTTTTGAAACACCAGAGTAGCTCTGTAAAGGACTTTCTGGGACACTAAAAAGACCCAGGAGGGGCTCAAATATTCATTACAGGAAGCAACCCAGTTTTGTTCCAGCTCAAAAGAGCGTTTGAGTTTTATTAGCTTCCCTGGCATAATCCCTGCCATAGAAGCCCATGTAGAAAGATCTGGGGCTTATTAGAACAAACACAGCAAAGAAAGGAGACCAGGAGAAAGTCAGAAACATTTGCTTTGTGGAATTTAGTGCCTCTCTGTGACTGTCAGGATCACTCGCACTGAACTGCTGCCGTAGCCGAATTCTCTCTGCGAGTGGCAGATAAGTCAGCTTTGACAACTATTTGACTATAAATCTCTGTGTTCAGAGGTGCCTGTGGATGCATAAACAGATAGAGATAGATGGTTTCCAATTGGAAGGTGGCCTTGTGTGGAGACTCCCCACACTGTAGCTCATCCGAATGCCTTCCTTCATCTCGTTCCTTCTGATCTCTGCTCTGCAGCAAGCTGTGGAAATGCCAGCAGGGAAAATATGCAACACAGAGCTAAGCAAGTTAGTTGCCATTAGTGTGGCAGGGCCTTTAAAACCAGAACATAAAAAAATGGGCACACTGGTCAACATTGTGGTACCCAAGCCATCTTGGATGGATGGGACATTAAAAGATAAGTTCTGTAATTACATTTTTCCATTTTGTGTAATTTCCCCATCCATGCATTTCTTGTTCCATGGCCCCTCTTGTTATGCATGGTTTGGGCCCCTCATATAGGAGACCCCTCCTGTCATTCCATGCCACACTGTGGCCCCTGCCATCAGCAGGGAGCACCTCCCTTGGGTACCATCTCAGGGGTGAGTGGGGCTTAGAAGGACAAGTGGGGCCCAGACTGTGTCAGTCTTGTTTGCACGGTGAGGGCTCACAGGGATAGGGCATTCTCAGTTGCTGTCCCACTGCTGTAAGACTCCCTTCCCCCAAGGTTTGTTTGAGCCTGGGCATCTTCTGGAGTCAGTGTAAGACCTTTTTATTTATTAGGGCACTTGGCAGGCATGGGAAGGGACTAGGGGGTTGGCTAAGGTTTTATAGGGTTGTGGTGTGGCTGGGGAGGGATGAGGGGGAAAGGGTGGGGGGGTGTTGTGTTTTTATGCTGTTTTATGTATTGTTTTTAATTGTAAGCTTGTAAGCTGCCCTGAACCATTTGGGATGGCCGGGGTAAAAATGGAAATAAAATAAATAAGTAAATAAATAAATAAAAATTAAAAAATTAAAAAAAGCCGACTAACTACGGAAATTTGGAAAGTGCCAAGACGTTAATGTAATAAGTCAGAATGGGCTGGTAAAACAAAGTTGGTTGTTCCATGACAGTCATTCCCTTTATTCTGGATAGCCAGTTACTTGTCTTGGTTTGCAGATACCGATCAGGTAAACAAAAGGCTACTTAAAATTGTATTTATTTATTTATATTTATTTTGTCAATTTGTATCCCGCCCCTCCTGGGAACAGCTCGGGGCGGCTGACAATTTCAAAAACATAAAATACAATTATAAAAATATATTAAAACACTCATAAAATCACCACAATAAAACAGGCTGGGATAATTCTAAAAATACAATAAATACAATAAATAAGGGTGGCAGGAGATAAAAAAAAACAACCTCTCCCCCGGCGAACAGCCAGGTCTTACAAATTCATGGGGATACTAAAAGGTGGGGGGCCAGGCGAGCTTCCTCCGGGAGGGAGTTCCAAAGGCGCAGCCCAGCCACCGAGAATGCCCTCTCCATTGTGGCCCCTCGCTTAACACGGGAGACCTCCAAGAGGGCACCCCCGGCTGACCGAAGGAGCCGCTCTGAGGCGCGGAAGGTGAGTCGGTCCCTGAGGTACGAGGGGCCCAGACTGTGAAGGGCCTTATAGATTAACACCAATACCTTGAACCTGGACTGGCACGCTATTGGCAGCCAGTGCAGAGTCCGGAGCACAGGTGTTATATGCTCCCGACGGCCCGTCCCCAACAGAAGATGGGCCACCGCATTCTGCACTAGCTTCAGCCTCCGAACTAGGAACAAGGGCAGCCCCACATAGAGCACGTTGCAGTAGTCCAGCCTCGAGGTGACGAAGGCATGGATGAGGGAGGTCAGGTCCGGACCGGACCGGACTGGAGACATATAGACGCAGCCTCTGCACCAGATATAACACATGGAAAGCAGCCTTCGCCACTACCTCCACCTGTCACTCCAGGCAGAGATCTGCATCCAGAATCACCCCCAGACTCCGAACCTGCTAAGCTATGGGAGGGCGAACCCCCCAAATCAGGGGGGCCACCACCTCCCTCGCTCTCCCCACCAACATCACCTTTGTCTTATCAGGGTTGAATTCAGCCTGCTCTGACACATCCATTCCGCCACGGCCTCCAAATACTGGGATAGCAACGAGACGGCAGGGTCTGGGTCACCTGAGGGTAGAAAATATCTTATTCATTTAAGGCCTACAGGGTAGGAGCAGGGCTAGATACTCTCTTTAAGATCTGCCGGAGGCGAGATTTAAAACAGATTTCCTATCTGATGGATCTGCATTAGATGTGCAACAGGTACTAAAATTAGTACAATGCCTTCATTTTCAGGAACCCCATCAGACAACTGATGGGTTACCCAAGGACCAATCAGGTGCCGGATGCCCGCAGGTGTGTGCATTACCCAGAGAAATGGACAAGTCACAGGCAGGAAGGCCTGCCAGCACTTCCCTTCTTGCCAACCCCCCAGTGCCTCTTAGGTAAGAGGCACTGTGC
The DNA here is from genome assembly GCA_003113815.1 of Sphenodon punctatus. Taxonomy (NCBI): domain Eukaryota; kingdom Metazoa; phylum Chordata; class Lepidosauria; order Sphenodontia; family Sphenodontidae; genus Sphenodon; species Sphenodon punctatus. The sequence continues at coordinate 770,818 of QEPC01007745.1, read as the reverse complement.
GGGGGGGGGGGGGGGGAGAGAAGAGGCCTTTGAAAGCTGTTGGCACTCCCTTCCCCCTACAGTGCCTCTCAAGTGAGAGGAGCTGGGGTGGGGGCAGGGAGAAAGTGGCCTTTGAAAGTGACAGGCCATAGCAAGAACCACTATGGAACTGGGCTCTACAGCGGTACTGGCTTGGGCCTTTCACTTTCAAAGGCCAGCTGGTTCGTTCAAGCAACCTGTCCAGTCCTGTTTGGTCATCAATGATGCCCGCCGAGGGATGGGTTGATTTGGGCACTCTTGATTCATCAGAGGTTTCCACCTGCAGCTCTAATCTGCATATCCTGACCCAGATCCAACAAAACCGAGTTTGACCATTATCCAGTTGTCATTTTGTCAGAGATCTAGATTGGCTATCCTGAATCTCGCCTAGATGTAGGACACTATTTTGCACATGCTCAGAAAAATATTTTAAGGACTGTTCATGCACAAGATGGCACTATTATTCTGTTCAAGAAGTTATTTAAGTTACAGTGGAATCCACTTAACTAGAACTTGCATAACTTGAATTTCTGGATAAGTCTTGTTTTTTCCAGACCCATGTCTATCAGGATGTATGTATTTAGGGCTTAATTCGTGGGGAGTGGGATTGTGAGGACTCAGCCTCGGCAATTAAATTCAGCCCTATGAATTGTTTGCAGTAGGAGAGTGCACCTCCAAAATCTGAAAGACCAGGAAAAGGCCAATATTGGCCATTTCAGGTTTGGAAACAAAGCCAGAAAAACACTGGCTTGTTTATTTGTCTTTCCATTAATGATTTTCCTCCTCACCCCCTGTGATGGGCATCATATAGATTAAATCACAAGAACCCCTGTTTTATATTCAGTAAAAGAGAGGCAGGGTTGTCCAAGGGTTGAGTTTCTAGCTGGAGAACAGGGTTCATTTTCCTGTTTCCTGGGATGGGAGGTGTGGCTGGGGACCACTTTGAACATTATTACATGTTCTGAGCGCCTTATCAATAATAGTTTATTTGTTCGGCCATTTGGCCATTACAAAATCCAAACCACATTTTACAGTAACACACCAAATAACCCTTCAAGCCAAAGTTACCATGTAATCCTTTTAGCTCTTTAACTTTTATATTAAAACATTTATTATTATTATTATTATTATTAACAAACATTTATATAGCGCCAGCAGTGTACCTGGCACTTT
>QEPC01007745.1:718380-745917 GCA_003113815.1 Sphenodon punctatus | reverse complement strand
AAAAATCCGGTACCCCGGAATCCGGTACCCGGTCCGGATTACCGGGTCGAATCCGATAATGCCGGTACGCCCGATACCGGCATTATCGGATACCGGATTCTACCGGTTTCCCACCCCTACTAATTATGTCTCTTTCTTCATTTATTTAGTCATTTCAATCTCTCTGGATATTTCCATAATTTAGCTGTTTGTCCAGGTTTTGAACCTGTGTAATTATCAATCAATTATCAATTAGGAAAAGGATCCAATAAATCAATAACAAAATCAATATTAACCTAAAACCTGGCAATAGGGATTAGATGAGAGCGAGCTGTCTGAAGCTGAATCTTGACAAGACGGAGGTGATGCTGGTGGGTAGAACTGAGGGGGTGGTGGTAGCCCCTGTTATTGATGGGGTCTGCCCCCTTTTATCTTCCCAGGTCCGTAGTCTTGGGGTGCTTCCCGATTTGCAGCTCCGCCAGGATTTCCAGGTGGTGACTGGTGAGGAGCGCCTTTTGCCAGTTACATCTGGTGCAGCTGCTGTGCCCGTATTTTTTTTGTATATATTTAAAACTTGTATCCTGCCCCTCCTGCCTAAAGGCAGCTCGGGGTGGCAAACCCAACAAAAGATTTAACAATAAAAAAAACAAATTTTAAAACAAATAATAAAACTCACCCTCCCTCTCCCAAACCCTACCCCACACCCTCCCCCTTGCCAAAAGCCTGGCAGAACAGCCAGGTCCTACACACACATTGAAAATACGGAGGGTGCAGGCCAACCGAGCCTCCTCCAGGAGCAAATTCCACAGCACGGGGCCAGCCACCAAAAAAGATCGCACATCAGTGGCCACCCATCTCACCTGGGGAACCTCCAAAAAGGCCCCCACGGATGATCTCAGGGGTCGCATGGGCACATGGGGAGTGAGGCGATCCTGCAGATAGGCAAGGCCTAGGCCGTGAAGGACTTTAAAGGTCAAAACCAGCACCTTGAACCTAGCCCGGTGCTGTATAGGCATGCCAGTGCAGAGCCCAGAGCACAGGTGTCATGTGCTCCCTGTGGCCCACCACAGTAAGGAGACAGGTTGCGGCATTCTGCACCAGCTGTAGCCTCTGAACCAGCTTCTCAAGCAGTCCCACATGAGGCTGGATTACTGCAATGCGCTCTGAGGTGATGAAGGCATGGATGACAGTGTCGAGGTCAGAGTCTGAGAGATATGGCTGAAGCCACCAGACAAGATGTAACTGCCAAAACACACTCCCCACCATGGCCACAACCTGAGATTCCAGGCTGAGCCATGAATTGAGGACCACACCCAGATTCCATACCTTCGAGACCATGGGAGGGTGACCCCACCCCAAAAGGAGATTCAACCACTCCCAGGCCCCCCAAGCCCTCACCCACCAACATCACCTCGATCTTGTCAGGATTCAGCTGCAGGTGGCTCAATCTCATCCAAGTCCCCACAGCTGACAGGTACTGGGAAAATAAAGAGACTGCATGGCCTGGGTCAATGGAAAAAGAGAGGTAGAGCTGAGTGTCATCAGCATACTGATGACACTGCATGCCCTGAAACCATCTCATGAGCTCCCCTAATGGCTGCATATAGATGTTAAACAAGAGGGGGGACAGAATGGCAGAATCGTATGTTTCAGACTCTGACCTGGCCACCATCATACATGCTTTCATCACCTCTAGACTGGACTATTGCAGTGCACTCTATGTGGGACTTCCTTTGGTGACTGTCTGGAGGCTGCAGCTGGTGCAGAATGTGGTGGCCCATCTCCTTTTGGGGACGGGTCCTCATGAGTACATTACATCAGTGCTCCATTCTCTGCATTGGCTGCCTATTGTCTCTGGGCCCAATTCAAGGTGTTGGTGTTAAGCTGAAAGTCTCTAAAAGGTCTAGGCCATGCTTATGTGTGGGACTGCCTCACACTGTGGACTGTTGTGTGGCCCCTGCGGTCAGCCGAGGACGCCTGACTCAAGATCCCTCGGGTCTCCTGGGTGGCAACAATGGGGAGGACATTCTTTGTGACTGCTCCTAGGCTGTGGAATTCCCTCCTGACAGAGGCCCACCTAACCCCTGACCTCTCCTCTTTCCGGATACAGTGCAAGATCTAGTTGTTCCACCAGACCTTTGGGGAGGGAGACGGGTAAGAAGGGTTGGGTAGGTTGGTGGGGTGGGGGATTGGTTTCACTCCTGGTAGTTTTATACATTTTAAAATTGTTTTTAGATTGTATTATCTTGGTTGTGAGCCACCCTGAGCTTCCACGTGGTCAGGAGCGGAGAGGGATAAAAGTTTCTTGAAATAAATAAATAAATAAAATCGCTGCCAGGATTCGTCAGTGCATGCACAGCCATTTTCCAAAATGGCACTGACAGAGTTGGTACCATTTTGGAAAAGACATACTTCTATTCTGCTAGGCATACACAGAATGGTCCAGTGGCCATTTTGCACAGTCACAGGTGATTCACACACACCCCCTTGGTGGTTTCAGAAAAGGGGGGAGAGAGAGAGACATACATACAGACTCAGGACGCGAGACTCAGACAAGAACTCTCTCTCTCTATTCCCTCTCTCGCTCTCCATCTGTTCAAACTCGCCTCACCAGCTGTCTCTCCGATATCTCTTCCTGGATGGCTCAAAGTCAACTCAAACTCAACATGGATAAAACTGAACTCCTTATCTCCCCACCCCACCCCACTTCCTCTCCCTCCTTCCTGTCGATCCTTATCAACGGGGTCACCATCCTTCCCATCACCCAACTCCATAGCTTAGGCTTCATCTTTGACTCACTCCTTTCGTTTAAACCCTACATCGACTTTGTTGCCAAATCCTGTTGCTTCTCCTTCCATAACGTTGCCAAGATTTGCCCTTTTCTCTCGGTCTCCTCTGCCAAAATCCTTGTTCACGCCCTGGTCATCTCTCATCTCCATTACTGTAACCTCCTTCTCACTGGCCTCCCTCGCTATCACCTTTCTCCCCTTATCTCTGTCGAAAACTCTGCTGCCAGGGTCAGCCACCTCGCCCATCACTTTGATGATGTGCAGCCCCTCCTCTCTTCACTGGCTCCCCCTTCCTGAATGAATCCTGCACAAGCTCCTAGTCTTCACCTATAAAGCTCTTCACAACTTTGCTCCCCCCTACCTCTCTGGGCTAATGAATTTTATACCCCTTGTCGCTCCCTCTGTTCCCCTTTCTTCATCTCTCATCCCTGCCCCTCTGTCTCTCAGATTATAAACCCTAGGGCAAGGACAGTGTCTATTCCATTACTTCGTAAAGCACCAGGTACATTGCTTGCGCTACATAAATATTTGTTAACAACAACAACAACAACCTGGCACACATGTGACTTTGGTAAGTAAAATCAAGAATAAAACCTAAATCTAGAAAGGGTCTTCAACGGGAGCTTTTCTTGTCTCTAAATCCTCACAGAAATCGAGTCAAGAAGCTTGATTCTTATTGAGAAAAAACAAGATTGTGTTTCAATCCCAGTGTATAACAGCAGCCAGGACACACCTAAAATGAATATATCTTTTTCCAATTCGTTATATGAATTGTTGTTATTTTAAAGTAAAGATGGAACTGAATTCAGTAGAAGAAGCCTTTTTGTGATGAGTCGTAGTGACAGACACACCCGACATAACACAATTTAGTAGAACCTCCAGCATGTACATTTCAGCACTTATGAGAGCTGAAATGGTTACTCACAAAAACAGATATGCCCATAAAACTTGCAGAACCTGATTTGACTAGACGATTATGGGTACTTTTCAGTATCCGGACCGGTGTTCAGACTGATTGGGTCCCTGAAATACCGTCATACCGAAATACTATTTTTTGTTCTTTGGTAACCAGCTAGTCACCAATAACCACCAAAGTAACTTGAATACTTAAACCTGGATCATTTTTTTGGCTGTCCGTTTAGGCCCTATCCATGAGTCCACCCATGGACTGGACCTCTGATCCTTAACATGTTGAGAAAGCAAATGGATTAAGTGCACTCACTCATTTTACAATCGGGCATTCCTGGTCAAAACTGCAAACAGCCATTCCAATGCTGCAAGACAGAAACACCACAGACGCCCATTATCACCAGCAAACTCCAGACCCTTTATGATATGACATTGTTTAAGTTGCCATTCACCACTCCATGTGTGTGCATTTGATTATCCCATTCCATAGGACATCTGTGTGCTTGTCATTATTGAAATCGGATTTGATTGATTTCAACCTATTCTTCCAATTTATCAAGATAGCGCAGACAGTTAATTCTATCCTCGGCGGTATTTCCCATCCCTCCCAGCTTCATATTAACCAGAAATTTGATTAGTACTGCTTTCCACTCCATCTTCCCTGTGTTTAATGAAAATATCTAGTCTTGTCAGACCTTGTATTAGAAAAGGTTCCTGCGAGACCCCATTCGACACCTCCACCAAGCTCTGTGCTGAACCATTAATAATTACTCCCCGCATTGGATTTTTTTGAGTCAATTGCGTGTCCATCCTGATGCCGTTTCATCTAATCTGCAAAGAGGAAAATCATTGGAAAATTAATCTCGTGCTAGAATGGAGCAACACACTCCCCTAATAGGCCTCTAAACACTTGCAAGAGTTTCAGCAAAGATCTATCATCACCCAAACAGTGATTAACTGGCCGAGGGAAAGTAGATTCTGACACAGGTGTTTCAGAATATCTATTCTTGCACTTCCGAAACACCTGAAATTTGCTGAAAGGGAGGTGGAGCTGAAACGGGTAGCATATTTGCTACCCGTGGGCAATTACCATGATTTTGAGTAGTCTGTCAGGTGTCTGACTGATACCCGCATACCAAGTCAGAAACTGGATTGCCCCCAAATACTCGGTATTAACTTTACAGAGTTACGTAATGCCCTCAAAGTCCAACCCTGTAATCCACACGAGAAATTGCGCCAGAAATGGGTTAAAACCTCGCACACATAAGTGGAGTTTCCCGTGATTCTTCCCGTGTGTTTTCAGCTTGCATTAGTCACTCCTTCCTCCTGTCTCATGTGCAAGCAGTCTCAGGTTTAGAGCTAAACAAGTACCCACAAAAAGGGGTAAACCCATTGAAATTGCCATAGTCTAAATGTGGGGCCCCCACCCGCTGTCCTGGTTAAAATCGAGGGCAATTTCAGAGGCCTCATAAGAACAGGGTTCCCCATTCCTATTATAAAATGGTAGAGACTTGCAATTCTGGATATTTTGGAGGCAACCTTAAATGACTACGTTTGCAAGTTTCTCTCCATCTGCAGCTAGGTGTTGGCAAGGCAGTAGATGGGTAGTGTAGACCCATTCAGCCTCAGAAGTGCCGGATCACCCACAGCTGGGGGCAGACTTCAGCTCCAGCAGTCTCCCTTCATCGTCCTTCAGCAAGGCCTCCTTCAACTCTGGTGGCTGGAGAAAGCCAAGAGCTGGATCGTAAGACTGCTTCCAATGAAGTGCAGCAATAGTGCCAAGTTACATTCCTTCCATATTAGGTAATTTTGGTTTCATGCCAGTTCCTCAGTTAGGTCTTTGGTCACTCTGAATAACCTCAGTGTCAATATTCCGTGCCATTGGAGCCAATCCCATGGCCTGTGTGCACCTCACATGCACATCCATTGCAAGTACCATTGCATGGATACCACGTGAAGGGAGTTTGGGATTGTGGCCAGTTTGATTTGGCAAACACCTGCCAACTGGGAATTGCAACAGAAGGATGTTCATATTTAGAACCAGCGTGGCCTAGCACAAAACATGTTGGACTAATGGATTTGAGAGACCATTGTTTTTAATCCTATCTTAACCATGAATTCTCTGGGTGGGCTTCAGCAAGTCACCTTCTCTCAGTCTGAGTTTTCCATTCATAGCTGGAAAAGATAGTAGATTTCGTACCCAAGAGTACAGGTGAAATGAGTACGAGCAAAATTGAATTTCCAGGACCGAAACTAAAATGGAAATTTTGGGTAGAAATCACTAAGTATCTGATTTCGACTCAATACTCATTGTCTCAGTGACTTCCATTCCCAATTATTTTGGTTTTCTGTCCTGATTTTTTGTTTTCCTATCCTGATTTACCCTATCCATAAATGGAAAATAGCGACTAGAAATAACAGATTTCTCAGTAATCTGGGTACCGAATCAGTAGTTTGGCAGCCTGTTGAATATGCAACACAGCACTTGCAAATGCTGATATTACCTGTGGCTGCCAAGTTAGGTACCCATTTCAGCTCTACCTGCAAGTAATACACACAATTTCAAGCAGCCTATCAAATGCCAGATTGGGAACTGACTATTACATGGATGCATGTAATAGGCAGCCATGGCTGCCCATCATGGCAGGGGGTGAGGTGATGTCAGGAGCACAGGGGCATGGCCAAGTGGTCACACATTATTCCCCACCCCCCTCCAAGCATGTCAGGCTGCTGGGGTGTGCGTTCCCAAGGCCAGAATACACCTGCCCAGGGGAAGCCTTCCCCACCCCCAGGTAGGGTTAACTGACGTGTGTCACATAAGTTAACACCCTATGACATTCCAAAAGGAAAGGACAAAAGGTAAAGAGATCATTGAGAAAAATTGTGTTATGGACCTCACAACTAGGGCTGTACAAAATAGTACCTCTGAGTACTTGGGCCAAATACCGAAGTTGCGAATAGTTGGCCCAAGTACTCGGTGGCCCTTCAGTGCTGTTTCCGAAGTTTTGGAATTTGGATTCAGAATTCCAGACCTTGGAAAACTTCAGGAAACTTTGGAATGTTGTTGCAAATTTCTTGAACCCACAGCCAAAGCACTACCCAGAAAAGCAGGCTAGCACGAGTGGAACAATCGCTTCAGAAGACAACCCCTAAAAAGAGCAACTGCATGCAGAAATAAATTTAAAAACAAAAACAAAAGCCAGCGCTAGTGTACCCACAGCATAGTCCACCATCAGCAGTGAGTGTGCCCACTTTATCATTATGCCAACCAAGCAGTGCACAAAAATGCAGACTAGCAAGGGACATGTGTTCAAGAAGAATACAACAATCCCTGCAAAACAGTCTGCAACTGCATGGAGAAATAAATCCCACCAGCAAGCACAGGTCCCAGTAGCAGTCACAAAATTAAAAAACCAAGCACTGTAGCATGCAGCGCAGCCAAATTCACCAAAGAGAATGGACAAAAACAGCTGCAGTGCATACACTTATTTTGTCCTGCCATCCAATTCAAAAGCTGACCATCTGACTCGGCCAGCCAATCAAAACGTGCCATCTGACTTACCATCACTCAATTGTCCCCTCCCATACCCCTGTCCTACCAAATATGGCACTACGTTTCATTTCCAAAAGACGGTCAACTCTCCACCAGCCTCCCCACGCTTGCAGAGATTTCTGAAGTTTTCCAAATAACGGCTTTGGTCCTCAGAACTCAGCCTTTCTGGACCAAACACTTTAATATTTTGCAAATTCCGAAGTTTTCCAAAAAGACTTCGTTTCAGCCCTACTCCCAACCAGAGCATTGTCAAAACAATTTGGGCCTGCATATCCGAAAGCCTGCCTCTTGCGTTATCCTCCATTGTGAGCCCTGTGGTCATCCAGGAGTGTTCTCTTGCAGGCACCATCTGCTCTTCTACCCCTGGAGCCTCATATGGATGGTTATCTGCTCTCAGAAACACACGCTTGGAGATCCTGCCACTGCACCTTAAATAGGCAGGTGGCTGAGCTTTTGCTGCGGTGGGCCTGCTAGTGTGGAACTTGCTCCCTCCAGATGCCCGTCTTAGTTCCTCCCTCCTTATCTGTGTTTTCCAGTTGCTTGAAAGATTCACTAGTATTTTCCTTGGAGGCATTTCCTCCTCCCTCTTTACCTGCTATTTTAAAACTGTTTTTATATAGATTTAACAGATTTGATTTTATTATTACATCGTGAAGCGCTCCAAGTGCCATTTGGCAGGGGGAGCGTTATAGAAATAATAATAAAAAGATTGGGTGGGGGGGTGTCCATAACATTTTCTACGAGTTACGAAAACAAAATGGAGCCCCTTTTGTGTTTGTAACCAATGTTACGAAAACAAATGAAAAAGCAAATAATTTGTCTTTTGCTTTCATCCATTTTTGTTTTAAAATAAAAATAATAATAATTAAAAACTGTACAGGGCAATATGGCTGCTGATGCTATTTTAGAAAAGGGCTGAGAATGCACAGAATAGCCCAGTGGCCATTTGCACATGTGCAGTGATTTTTTAGAAAATATTTTTAAATTAAAAAAAAACTAAACACAGTTGAGTTGGTTATGAAACCCCTTGAAAATGAAGGGTTTTTTGTAAACAAAAAAACAGAAAGACAAAACCAAAAAATCAGTAGGGATGCCTTCTCCATATCCCTAAAAATGATTCATGCTGGGGCCAATCCCATGCACTACAGATCCCGTGGGTACCCCCAGTATGTGCACTTTTTCCACATGGCACAACGTGCCCACAGAAGTTGAAATTCCAAGACCGAACGTTGATATTCTGGGACATCGGGTATCCAAATTGGGCACTAAGTGGGTATCAATTAATACCCAAAATTTGTGGGTCAATTCAAGTGCCAGAATTTTGTTGGGTCTCTCTGTTTTAGAGACTACTAGTTTCAGCTCCGATTGGTGCCCACTTTACAGCCTTAAATGATTGGGTTGAACTTTGTCAAATGCTCGTCTCCTGGTCCATTTTCCGTTTCCGATTTGTCAGCTACATATTGGACAATGCTGATGTAGCAGAAGGGGATGGAAAACTCCCCTCCTTCTAAAGAAGGATTCACTATTCACAACGTGTTCCTCTGCATCTCACCTAGAACAAAACTGTTAAGTGATTTAAATAATGTGAAGGACAATTTTGCAGTCTCCGAGTGTGGGAAGGAACATCGACGCCCATTTCATGTCACAACAAAATGCAGAGCAGACATGCAGCATGATCTGCCGATGAAAGGTTACTGTTTTATTTAGAAAATCCATAATGAGCTCCAAAATAATGGTGTCATAATTGATGTAAAATTGCTCTATTAGAATGATTTATGCTCATTATGCTAGCTCAAATTGTTTTTAAATGAGGGATTTGGGGTTCATATTCATTGTCTCCTGTCTAATTTTAAAAGACATTTAAAATACCTTAAAGCAGGAAATTAAACAAGAAAGACGAGAATGCAAAAGCAAGCCCAGAATGAAAGCACATTTTCTTTCCATAATTCAAAACAGGTACGTTTGTTGAATTAAATAACAAAGCTATTTTAACTTAACCCCAAAACGTTAGAGGTTTGGTTAATTAGAACCTGGTTAGATGTCATGTGCAAATGTTTTGCAAAATTAAAACCAGACGTGCTTTCTGTCAGAGGGGAAATACTGATCCTTTATGGAAATGACATAGTTAAGCACACAGGATGGGACATATATGGTAACATATATTAAACACAATATAGGTTATGAGTTTAGAGTACTTTGAAGAAGTTGACATGAGTCAACGAGAAAGGTCAGAATGCCTTTCGGGGAACCCGATTTGACACATTCATCCAGCTCGTTGACAGACATTTTGGGTTCAAGTTGCACTTTCAGTTGTACATGAGTTAATGGAGCAATTCAGGGTTGCCAGTGATTTTATAGTGAGCGCTATATCTGGTTTATTTCATCTATAGGAAACACACAAATTCTCGTCCAGTCTGTTAAAACGAGTCAATAACTGGGACTCATCCTGCATTTTCTTGGTAAGTAGAGGTGTGCACCAGAGCTCATTTTGTTTTTGTTTTCATTTTTTGTTTTTCTTATTTAAATCTGTCATTTTTGTTTTCATAAATATCAAATTTTCATTTTTGTTTTTGATATTGTTTTTGTTTTTGTTTTCCATTGGTTTGAATGGAAAACACATTTTTGGCTGTAACTTTTTTGTTTTGAATTATATTATTAACAAACATTTATATAGCACCAGCAGTGTACCTGGCACTTTACAAAGTAACAAAATAGACACGTAAGTGTGCTTAACTATGTCATTTCCATAAAAGATCAGTATTTCCCCTTTGACAGAAAGCATGTCTGGTTTTAATTTTGCAAAACATTTGTACATGACATCTAACAAAATAGAGAGGAGGGGCTGCACATGGTCTAAGTGACGGGCGAGGTGGATGACCCTGGCAGCAGAGTTTTGGACAGAGATGAGGGGAGAAAGGTGAGACCGGGGAAGGCCAGAGAGAAGGAGGTTACACTAATCGAGGTGAGAGATGACCAGAGCATTAATAAGAGTTTTGGAAGATGAGACAGAGAGAAAAGGGCAAATCTTAGCAATGTTATGGAGGGAGAAGCGACAGGATTTAGGTGTAAAAGAAAGGGGTGAATCAAAGATGAAGCTTGGGGGACAGGCAGGATGGTGATCCCATCAATAGTTATTGACAGCGAGGAGGGAGAGGAAGGATGAGGGGGGAAGTTAAGGAGTTCAGTTTTATCCATGTTGAATTTGAGTTGATGTTGAGACATCCAGGTAAAGATGTCAGAAAGACAGTTGATGAGACAAGCCTCTAAAAGTCTGGACTCCCTCCTTTCCAGATGTCTTGCCCTGCCGATAGAGTCATGCCAGAAAGGGGCAGAACAAAAGCTCTTCCACGCCCTTTTTTGATGAAGCAGCAACCCTTTGTGACAATTCTCCAAAGATAAAAAGGTCATATCAAAAAGGGAGAGGGGCAAAGTGGTTCTCTCGCCAGTGGCAACACCTCCTTTGGAAAGTCATAACTAGGGATATGCGAGGGGGGGGGCAGAGGGGTGTGATCATTTTCATTTTTAAATTCACATTAGTTTATGTTATTATTTTAGTTATTCCCATTAGTTTTCATTTTTGTTTTCCTTTGGTTTCAAAAGGAATATGAATTTTTGACTATAACTTCATTTTTTATCCAACGTGCACAAACTTTGCAGAGCTTGTTTTCCTCATTTAAGGGAATGCGTTCCAAATTACAGCCGGTCGGTTCGGACGCCGAGTTCGGTTTCGGACGTTCAGTTTGGTAGTGTTCGGTTCGGTTCGGGCATTTGGAAAAAGTATGGGAGCCTTGTGAGAGGAAGATGGCCCCAGACACATGACATCGAGTCCTGGAGCTAGAGTGGCAACTTCTAGATAGTGGCCAGAGCTGTCCCTGCCTGTAATATAGGCCCCAGAAGCCTGATGGTGGGTCCTGGGGCTGGATTGGCTGTTCTTGATGCAGTGGAATGACATCGTCTCTGTGCAAGGAATGATGGCCCCAGACCCAAGATGGTGGGACCTAAGGATAGAGTGGCAGCTTTGAGATATTGGCTACAGCCCTCCCAGCAAGTAACGTAGGCCCCAGAACTCTGATGGTGGGTCCTGGGGCTGGAGTGGCTGTTTCTTGATGCGATTGATCGATGGCTCTCTGCGAGTGGAATGACGGGCCACAGAACCCGTGGCACAGACAGCATTGGCGGCATTGGGAGCAGACATTGGATTTCCCAGAGGCAGCACTGAGAGCTGGTTCAGACATTGGATTGCCCGGGCACAGGACCCATGGCATGGACAGCAGAGGCAGCATTGGCAGTAGAAGCAGCAGCAGACATTGGGTTGCCCAGGCAGAGAACCCATGGAACAGCAGAGACAGCAGCAGTAGAATTTGCCTGTACACAGCACAAATGGAGCCAGGATGGTTGGATTTGCAAGGGAAGAGCTCCCATACAGCAGCAGACATCAGCAGCAGGATTGTGTGGGCACATTTGGATTATGTGCCAGGGCAGAGCACCCATGGACCAGCAGACAGCAGCAGTGGGATTACCAGACCAGCGGTGCACATCACCCAGGTTTTCAAGGGTAGGCAGACAGGCACTGTGTCATGAGAGGCAGGCATACTTAATCAGGGTTCAAGCTTAGCAACCTCGGCAGGCAGGCAGCGTGGCATGAGAGGCAGTAGGGCAGGAAGCCTGGGACATTGGCAAAAGGGCACTCAGATAGGCTAGCAAAGACTGTGCAGCGCGTGCGAGAGAGAGCCAGTCAAAATCACATAGGCGGTCCGAGATCTTGTAGCCATAGGCCAGCTGGCAGGCTTACAGTTTGTTTCCCAATGCCACCCGGAGTCATAAAGCTGCCTTATCCGCCGGGAGATGGACACAGAATGTTCGACATTTCTTATACTGCTAGATCTCTCAGCCGAGGCCGTCTAGTATGAGAGAGAGAGAGAGAGAGAGAGAGAGGCAGGGCAGGTGCCAGGCATTGGGAGGGAGGAACAGCACCTCATCAGAACAGGAGCAGTAGCCCTAGCCCAGATGGAGGAGGAGGAGGAAGAACCCCGTCCTGACTGCCCCTGGCTTGGGATGGCATGTGACACTGCACCATGACTCCTTGTCCAGGGGCAGCTCAGGGAATCCCAGCAGCTGAAGGTTCACGTTCAAGAAAAGCAACTGCTCCACCAACTTGGCCCCCAGTCTCAGGCGGTGCAGGGACCAAATGTCCCCCAACCACAGAGAACACCCACTTGCTGGGGACACTGGTTGGTGGGCAGGACAATAATCCCCTGGCCACTTTGGACAGGGCCAGCCACATGTCAGTCTTGCCAGCCCAGTAGGCCAAGGGATCGCTGCTGAGATTGATGCATGGCTCCTCATTCAGGTATGTCTCCATGGCTGCTGAAGCGCCATCATACTCCCTCTGGTCGCTCTGTGTGGGCTTATCTAATATTATATATATATATATATATATGTGTGTGTATCACTACACTAAATCTAACTGCTATTCACTAATCTAAAACCTATTGAACTAAATGGAATATCCTAATAATTAAACTACAAAGTCCTTGTCCTACAAACACACTGTATCTCTATAACTAAGCTAACTACTATGTATATCTGTCTAGTAACTATCTATCTGTCAGTAGGAGGAGACGGACCTGCATGAGAGGCTTCCACCGGCGCGGGGGCTCCACTCCGCCAGTACGCCCGGAGGACGCAGCACAGCAAGTCCCTAGAGCAGTGCAGGTTCCGGGAGACGTTACCACAGCAACCCCCCAGCATGGTGACGCTGCAGAGTCTCCCCCCACCGACACGTAGGACATGGGGGTGGAGTCTCTGGTGCCACAGTGTTTAGTATGCCTTTGAGCATGGCAGGGGGCGTGACGGGCCCTTGAAAATCTGGCACTGCAGAGAACACAGCACCGGTGATTGATGAAACTGACCCCCTGTTGCGTGTTGCTCTTGAGTGCTCTGTGCCTTTGTTCCTGTTGGTTCCTTCCCCTCCTCCTTCCTCCCACTGCTTTGTTGTGTTCTGGGTGTACCTGTGTCATGTGGATCCTGTGTACCTGGTGAGTGCTTGTAACCCTGCCCTGCCTTCCCCGAGTGAGTGAGTGGGTGATTGTAGTGTGAGTGACAGGGAGTGGACCCCTTCTTTCTCCCTATGCCCCCCACTCTGGGGTGATAGATTGCGTGTGTACACCTTCCCCCTCCACCCTGTTGGGGCCCCTTGCAGTCTGCCTCTCACTTCCTGCACAACTAGCCCCTCCCCTTCTGTGTTGTGAGAGTCAAGGGTGTCTGGTGTGGGATACAGGGAAAGGGAGCAGTGCAATCCACTCAGCGCCCTACGATAATAGAGGTCTTGGCACCCACTGCCAGTTGGGCCACAACTCTACCCTGACGGGCACTTTTTGCATCCCTGAGAATTTGTGCTGCCTTCCCCAATTATCCCCGCGGTTGTGTCTGAATTCTTGGGCTAGGGTTGGGACTCTCTTGTCCCCCCCCCTCCTGTTTTTCCTGCCCCCACTAACACTATCTAATAACTATCTATCCATCTATACAATATTACACAGGGGGAAACACAAAGAACATAGGGAGAGGTACAAAGCTGAAATGAAAATCAATCTAATAATAATCCTACTCTAAATAAATCCAAAATTTAAAACAGGAGAAGGGAATAATCAGGGATGGAATAAGAGGGAAAGGATTCAACGGGGGGGATGAAGGAAGATTTAACACAGGGAACACAGGGAGGGGTAAAAACAAAAAATAACACCTAAATCTATCTAATATAATCTAAATAAATGATAATATGGAGGTAAATGGTTTGGATGGGTGAAACAGGAGGAGGATGGAAATGGATTAGGAATAGGAAGGAACAAAAAAACTGCTGGGAGAGGGAGCCTTCTGAAACGCCTGCTGTTCAGGAACATTGACTAGCTCAAAAGGTGTTGGGAAGGGGGGAGGCAATCAGTTTTGTTTCTTGAAGCACCCGCCTTACCACAAGCCCCATTGGCTCCATGCAGCCTACCCCGTGGCCAAACGCAGACTGCGAAGCCAGTGGTCTGAGGCAAAAAGGGATGGTGATTGGGCAGGCTGGCTGCTACTCCAAGCCTCTCCACCCCTGATGCCTGGAAGTCTGTTCCTCAGCTGCCTCCCCTCCCTGTCACATTTTGCCTTCCAGTGACATGTTTTTGCCACCCGAACGCGATCTGAACTGACCAACTTGTTTGGTCATTTCGACGTTCAGAATCGAGTTCGGTTCGGTCAGTTTGTGTTCGGATTCGGGTTCAGGTTCGGTCGTCTGAACAGTCCGAGTTTGTGCCGAACTCTGAACCATGTTCAACCATCCCTAATTAGCATAAGCAATGTAAGTGTTATGTTAACAGCAATTCATTTATGTCATAGAGGGGCAAGGATTTTAGACAAAGGCAATGAATAGTGGGAATAATAGGAAGGAGGGGATGAGACAATGGGTATTTTCAGATGTTACGAGATCACAGTGAACCACGGTGAATACCCACCTGTGGTCACTGTGACTCGCACGTCTGTTTGGCGGCTGCCAGATGTTTGCCACACTCAATCCCCACATGGGGTAAGTTTCAACCACGCTTCCCGGGCTAGCCACACCAATTCCCCGGGAAGCGTGGTGAAAGTGATCCCCGGCGGGGATCAAAGAAAAGTAACGTCTGGTTGGGCACCATGGCCCAGAAGCACCGGGGGGATTCCGGGCCATGGCGGATAAGGCCAGATGCTGCGGCCACATTGGCCCCGCCGCCCGCCCATCTCCCCAGAAGGCGGGCGGCAGGGAGCGTGGAGGGGGCGGGGCCGTGCGGACGCACGTTGCACCGTGTGGCCCCGCCCCCTCCACAATTCCTGTCGGGATGACCCCGGCACGTCTGTTAGGGTGTGACGGGGTTGTCCCGGTGGGGGATGACTTTATTGTTTTTGTGACGGGGCCAACTGGCCCCGTCATGTCTGAAAACACCCCCAGAGTCAGAAATAAATCTGTTTTTATAACTGTCTAAGTGAGGCTGAGTTAGAGCAACCACACAGAGACTTGAAAAGACCCAGCTAGCGTTCTGTCCGAGACTGACCTAACACTGACAAAGTTCCTCAGCTTGGCAGAAGGTTAAGAACTCTCACCATACCCTTCACCCCAAAGTCATCCTGCGTCCCTGATTGGTACAGAAAGATTACACAGATTAAACTCTTGTTTACAGCAAGTAGGGATGTGTGAATAGAACGCGGTTCGGATGTTCAGACATTCGGTTCGAAACCCGGAGTTTGGGTTCGGTTCGGTGGAGTTTGGTTCAGCCGAACTCGGCCGGACATCCAAAAAAAGTGCTATCAATACCGATACCGACATTGAAAAAAATTTCAGTAACGATATCTTTTGGACCTGAAACCACCCCTAGTCTCCACCCCTGGTGACAGGAAGTCTACGCCTCAGCTGCCTCCCCTTTCCAGACACATTTTTTCTCACCCAAAGTCATGTTTTTCCTGCCCCTGAACTCATCTGAATTTTCTGAACTGTTAAGACATTCGAACATCCAGTTCGGACATTTGGTTTGGTCATCCAAAGATGCCAAGTTCGACCCAAACTACAAACAGCGTTCTCACATCCCTAACAGCAAAGACAGGCTCGAACCATGGCATGAGCTCTAGCCCTGCATGCAGCAGAGCAGAGCCAATACTAAAATTTATTTGGTTTTTAGATATTAACTCATTCATTTTAGTTTTTGCAATAACTAAAACAAATGCACATCCCTAGTCATAACTTTAATTGAAACAGGGAGATCATTTGGTGCCTGTGGGTAATAACACGGTACAAGAAACTATCAGTGAGTCTGACAGGGTTCCCGAGTACTGATTGGGCACCCAGTTTATTAATTTATTTTTTATTTATTTATTTTTATCCATTAATACCCCGCCCCTCCTGTAAAAACAGCTCTGGGCGGCTAACAATTTTAAAAGTGTAAAAAATACAATAATATAAATATAAAACAATCATAATGATATAAACAATTTAAAACAGGGTTAGGATAAATAAAATAAAATAAAATAAATAAGGGTAGGGTAGAGCTAAAAAAACCTAACCCACACTCCCCACCTCCCGAAAGACTTGAGCGAATAGCCAGGTTTTACAAGCCCGTAATGTTAAAAGGCTTGGGGCCAGGCGAGCTTCCTCCAGGAGGGAGTTCCAAAGATGCAGCCCAGCCACTGAGAATGCCTTCTCCATTGTGGCCACCCGCTTAACACAGGGGACCTCCAAGAAGGCACTCCCAGCAGACTGAAGGAGCTGTTCTGGGGCGTGGAGGGCGAGGCTGTCCCTGAGGTATGAGGGGCTCAGACCATGAAGGGCCCTATAGATCATTACCAATACCTTGAACCTGGCTCATCACACTATTGTCAAACAATGCAGAGTCCGGAGCACAGGTGTTATGTGCTCCCAACGACCCGTCCCCGACAGGAGCCGGGCTGCCGCATCCTGCAGTAGTTGCAGCCTCCAAACCAGGAACAAGGGCAGCCCCACGTAGAGTGCTTTGCAGTAGTCCAGCCTCAAGGTGACAAAGGCATTGATGAGGGAGGCCAGGTCCAGTCCAGAGACGTATGGATGCAGCCTCTGTACCAGATACAACTGGCAGAAGGCGGTCTTCACCACCACCTCCACCTGTCGATCCAGGTGGAGATCTGAGTCCAAGACCACCCCAGACTCCGGACCTGCTTAGCTATAGGAGGACGAACCCCCCCCAATCAGGGGGGCCAACACCTCTCTCACTTTCCCCACCACCATCACCTCCAGCTTATCGGTGTGGAGCTCCAGTCTACTCTGCCACATTCACTCTGCCATGGCCTCCAAACAGTGGGATAGCAACGAGGCAGCAGGGTCTGGGTCAGCTGAAAAAGAGAGGTACAGCTGAGTATCATCAGCATATTGGTGACATCGCACCCGAACCCTCTCACAACCTTTCCCAAGGGCTGCATGTATACATTAAATAATAACAGAGACAGAATGGAACCCTGCGGAACGCCGCAGGACAAGACGCAGGGGCAAGATGTTTCAGCTCCCAATACCATCCAATGGCTTCTCCCCAAGAGGAATGAGAGGAACCATTCAAGAACAGTCCCATCCAGACCCCCCCCCAGGTCACTCAGCCGTCTGTCGACCCCCCAGGTCCACAGTGTCAAAAGCGGCTGAGAGATCTAGCAGTATAAGAAATGTCGAACATTCTGTGTCCATCTCCCGGCGGAGATCATCAACCAAGGCCACCAATGATGTCTCAGTGTCATAGCCGGGATGGAATCCAGATTGAAATGGGTCCAGGAAACCTATGCTATCTATTCAGTTGCTCAGAAATACCTGATATAGAGCTGAAATGAGAAGCATTTTAGCTCCTTGTGAAAAATACTAAGAATACAACAATTGGGACTGAGAGCTAGATGAGATCTTTGTCTAGTAGGTATGAATTCTCGATATTTCTCATTAAAAAATAAAATTAAAGTTGCAAAATGAACTCTAGGTCATTCTGCACATGTACAGCCCTTTTCCAAAATGGTAGTGCCAGTGTCACTGCCATTTTGGAAAAGGACAGCCAGTTTGCACATGTGCAACAGCACTTTTACACATACGTGGACAGGTTGCCCAATTTGAAAATGCTGCTAGTGTTTCTGCCATCATTTTGGGAAAGGGCTGCACGTGCACAGAATGTCACGGTGACCTTTTTGCACATGGTGATTTTGTTATTAATTAATCCAAGAAGCCAAATCAGAATGGAAAGATGAACAAATGGTAAGTTGGTACGTTGAGTAGCCACTAATTGAGTACCAATTACAACTTAGTCTTTAGGGGTGTGTATGTTGTTTTTGTTATTAGAATAATGAAAATGGAAATTGTTTTTTCATTATCGTTATTGCAACAACAAAAATGACAAATAATAATAACGAAAATAGAAACGAAAACATTTTGTTTTTGAAATAAAGGGAAAAAATGGAACAATGTATTTCCAGGCTATAACTTTTATATTTCTTATTCAATTCTGATGAAACTTGGAGAGGTTTTACCCCCAATAGAGGGCATTATTTTTACCAATGTTCGACACTATTAGGTAAAGGAAACTGATTTTAGAAGCGATTGAATGTAGCGATTATAAGAAAAGCTCCATTCACATTCGTGACTACAACTTCTTTATCTTCCATCCAATTTGCATGCAACCTCTGTATATTATGTTGCTCCAAAAGCATAACATTCCTGCCAATGTTCAGAAAGATTGGAAAAAAGGGTTCTGATGGTATAAGACATTAACTTTAAAATACATTTCCAGCTGTAACATTTATATATTCCATCCTGTTTACAGGGCATTGGCAGGAATGTATAACATACTTTCCCTGTCATCTCTGCCAAACTACAGGACAAGTTTATAAAGGTGTGTAAACTTGCAAAGTTTCTTTTTCATTAAATGTGAGGCAAAGTAGTTACAGCTAAGAATGTATATGAAGATCTTTGCAAAATAATATAATTTAACTGCTTATAAAATTGGATTCCTTTATCCAATTATTTTTGGTAGACTTAATGCCTTCCATGGGTGGTATACTCCATCCAAGTATCAGCCAAATATAATAGAAAACAAAACTGTTAGAGCCAAACATGTGTTTTCCATTGAAACCAACGGAGAACTAAAATGAAAGCAAAAATGAAAACGACAAATTGATATTTATGAAAATGAAAATGTCAGATTTAAATAACAAAAATGAACAACAAAAACAATACGGGCCCCTGGTGCACACCTCTATTATTTTTATTGAGTTGGGTACCATAATTTTATTAATTATTAATTTTATTATTAAGAATTTATATAGTGCCAGCAATGTACCTGGCACTTTACAAAGTAATTGAACTGACACGGTCCCTGCCCTAGGGCTTACAATCCGAGATATTAGATGGGGGAGAGATGAAGTCAGGGGAACAGAGACAAGGGGTGTAACATTCATGAAGTTGCGAGGTCTCCGTTACTTGTGTTTGGCTTGGTTACATCAAGAATGTTGGCTGACTGGTCCATGTGGGGAGGATATGAGTAGTGTACACAGACCTCGGTAACAGTTTTTACTGAATGGTAGGTATCAGCAGACATTAGGAGAGGGGAGCAAGGTGTCAGGGAGGACATAGCGGAAGAGGTGGGTCTTGAGGAGGGGTTTGAAGGTATGAAGGGAGGGGGTGAGGTGGATGTGGGCATGGCAGGAGTTCCAGGCATGGGGGGCAACTAGGGAGTAGGGACAAAGATGATTAGAGGAGCTGGGGATGTGTGGGAGGGCAATACAGGGGGACAAAGGAGGAGCTGAGTTCAGGGACTAGAGTACGGAGGGCGATAAGTGCAGAGAGGGAGGGGGGAGCAAGGTTGTGAAGAGCTTTATAGGTGAAGACTAGGAGCTTGTGCAGGATTCATTCAGGAAGTGAGAGCCAGCAAAGAGAGGAGAAGAGGGGCTGTACATGGTCGAAGTGATGGGTGAGGTGGATGACCCTGGCAGCAGAGTTTTGGACAGAGATAAGGGAAGAAAGGTGAGAGTGGGGGAGGCTGGTGAGAAGGAAGTTACAGAAATCAAGGTGAGAGATGACCAGGGCGTGAACAAGGGTTTTGGCAGAGGAGACCGAGAAAAGGATGAATCTTAGTAATGTTATGGAGGAAGAAGCGACAGGATTTGGCAACAGAGTTGATGTAGGGTTTAAAAGAATGGGGTGAGTCAATGATGTAGCCTAAGCTACGGGCTTGGGGTGGATGGTGACCCCGTTGATAAGGATTGATAGGGAGGCAGGAGAAAGAGGATGTGGGGCGGGAGAATAAGGAGTTCAGTTTTAGCCATGTTGAGTTTGAGTTGACATTGAGACATCCAGGTAGAGAAATCAGAGAGATGGTGAGGTGAGCTTGAACAGATGGAGAAAGAGAGGGAGTAGAGAGATAGAGTGGAGTGTCATCGGCATAGAGGTGATATTGGAAGCCATGGGAGGCAATGAGTTTGCCTAGGGACAGAGTATAGATAGAATAGAGGAGAGGGGCAAGGACAGAGCCTTGGGGAACACCAACCAAGAGGGGAAAGGAGGAAGAGGTGGAGTTGGCAAGAAACACATTGAAGGAGCGGTCAGAGAGGTAGGAGGCAAACCAGTCAAGGATGGAACTACAGAAGCCATTTTGATAGGTGTACCTGTTTTGGTGGGTACTCATTTCAGTTCTAGTCATGACATTGGCATTCCAAAACTGGTGGGAGAATGTGAATCTAGAATGTGAATGGAAGTTGCAACATCAGACCCCCAAAGTTTTCCCTGAAATCAAGTGCTATTCTCTGACTTGAGTCTATGGTAATAGGTGTTATTATATACGTAAGTCAGGCAGAAAGACAGCAAATATCTCTCTAATAGGGCTGAATCGAGGAGTGGAAAGACTACTTGCAAGTATTCGCCCAAGTCCTAACCATAACCCTCAGCAAACACTCAAAAATAGTTTCCAAGGGCAGAAAAGGGGGGCAGAGGGAGTTTCAGGAGAGGGAACGGGCCAGGGAACAGGGGGTGGGGACTTAGCAGGGGCTGAGGGTGGTAGAGTACTCACTCTCCAGAGGGGTTCCGACAATGTGTGGCTTCCTCCCGACCAGGTAAGTTTTAAAGAAAAGAAAAAAGCTGGGTATGCTCAGAAGGGCCTGATATTTTCAGAGTTCCAAAGTTTCTGGGGCTATTCCTCAAACGTCTGAGTCGAGTACCACAAAACTCAGGGTTTTCCAGGGAAAACAAGAGGACTGAGTTTCAGCACTAATCTCCAATTCCCCAGATTCTTGTAAACAGTGAAACGTATAAGTGCCACCACACTTGGTTGGACTAGAGCTGAAAAGGGTAGCACCTGAATTTTTCGCATAATCCATTGGGTGCCTGATCAGCACATGAGTGCCAAAAACGACTATTACCAAGTTACCAGAAAGCTGTGAAATTGGTACTGAAAGTTGGAAAACTGGTATGTGAAGATGGAAACAATTGGTATATCAGGTAGCCTGTCAGATGCTAATCAGATACCTATAGTACCCAATGTTACGAGGCAAGGTTGAATGGCACAATTTTTGATGAGTATATCTGTTTTTTCAGGTACTTTTTCAACTCTAGATCAGAGTTATAATCCATCATGCCTAGCATCCTGTTTGACAGTGGCCAGCCACATTTGCTTGAGAGAAATGCACATCGCAGGTAAGTCATAATTGGAGTGATCCATTCTCTGTTAGGGGTGTGCAATTCATTTTTAAAGTTAGTAACACAAATTGAGCCCCATTCGTTTTAGTAACGGAAGACTCGAGAACAAATTAATAAGCAACATTAGGTTGTTTTCACTTAATTTTATTTTTTAAAAATAAAATCATAGCACATGCAAAAAATAGCTTTCAAACCATCTGCGCATGCAAACCCTTTCCCAAAAGGGAAGTGGCAGCGTTGCCACCATTTTCAAAAAAGAGTGTGCATGTGCAGAGTGGCCCGGTGGCCATTTGTGCATGCGCCGTTCTTTTTCTTGTGTGAAAACAACAAAAAACAACAACTCTAGCAAGGATCTGGTGGCTGCAGAAAAAGACACACACACATGGGACACGAGACTCAGCGTGGGATGTGGCACATATGTGGCTCTGGTAAGTAAATCAAGAAAAACATCTTTATTGAGAAACGATAGATAAATTGAACATTTCTCAGTAATTGCAAAAATTGAGCCTAGAGCAAGAAGCTCAATTGTCAGCAGGAATTGGGAGTGTGGGGTGTGTGAACGAGATCAAGTTTCAACTCTAATAGCAGCCTCCACCCCCTTATTTTTTTCTAAGCTGAAGAGCCTTAACCTGTTGAGTCTTTCCTAACATGGGTGCTGTTCTGTGCCTTTGATTGTTTTTCAAGTTTTCCAGTTCTATTCTGTTCTTGTACAGATAGGACAACCAGGACTACACATTGATTTTGGTCTCAAAGCCCTCAAACTGCACGGAAGCAGCGCACATGTATACACTCGCTGTTTTCACATGGCACAATGGGCTGGCTATGGGGGCACGTGAGGGTTACACACAGTTTATGCAGGCTTTGTGATTGAGTCCAATGACTACAATCCTCCACGAACTAAAGTCAATTGCAAAATTCTATCAGGGCTCACTACCGCTGGCTCCGCTACCGACCCGTTAGTAGCACTGGCTGTGGCTGGCGGGCGCGTAGCGGGACCCCGGGAACTCCGGGGGGGGGGGCGTCCCAAGCTCAGGGGTGGACATAACAGCCCTGCAGCCTAGCGGAAACATGGGCAATGGATTCCTGCAAACGCTGCTGGGTGGCGACGGGGTGGGGCCATCAGGCATGTTGCACCATTCCGCATGCATATGCGTGTAAAAGGGGTGGAGTTACAAGGATATAGGAGGGGGCCGGTAGTCACAGCATTGCCGGTGATCAGCAATGCTGTGATACTGCCCCCTTCCCCCCGCCCCGTGTGGAGTATACCTGGTAATAGTGAAGATACTTGGAGATTGCGAGTGTGAGAGAGTTGAGTGAGTGTGAGAGGATGAGTGAAGTGTGCTTCATAACTTTGGGTTGGATGACACATTGTGGGAGTGTTTGTGGGACATTGATCTTGGGGTGTGTTAGGAAGTTGCTATTGTGGGATACAGGTCACTACCCTTGCCCTTCTTCGAGTGGCACCCCTCCTTCCCAGTGTACCAGGTACGTGGATGCTACCAATCCCTTCCCTACCCCTTCTGGGTCTATACCCCATTACCCGCACTAGTCCAGCACCCTTCCTCTCTACCCCTGGATCACAGTGTATGTGGGTGCAGTGGTGTGAATTGGAGCTACTGGCGATTGGGTGTGGCACCTGGGGAGAGAGTGAGGGGGCTTACTCAGGGCCTAGCTGTCTCCCCCCAGTGATGATCTGGCCTCTTCCTGGTTGGGAATTCTAGGGCCATATAAGATCCTGAGGGGTTGTTTACCCCTCCTGGAGAGTGAAGCCCCCTGGAGCGACAAGGGGTGTGAGTGGGTGTTTGTGTCTGCTAGTGCCTCTGGGTCCATTATCCTTCTCCCACTACCCCTTTCCCTAACAAATTCCCAGTGATTTTAATGGTGGAGGATTGCGCTCAATGTATTGGTGGATGCACCATGAATTCATAGAGTGGTGTTATGCTCTTTTCCATTTTAGTATTAAGATATGATATCCCTCCCAGTTGCAGAACTTCATTATAAAAATAAACCCACATTATTCTGCAGACCCATCATTATAACTACCATCACTGTTGCTGCTGTGTTTGGGACCACCACTGTAAATTCTACAGAGGACTGTTGATGAACACAAACAGCAGTAAAGGACTGACGGAAAGGTAATTCAACTCTTCTCTCCCTCGGAATGGTTGAAGCAGTCTATTGCCAAGATGAGCATATGCTGTAGCATCTAGTGAGTTAATTCTCCTCCTGGGACAGATAATCATTGTAGAGAAAATGTCCTTGGATAGTTTTTAAAATATGTCTAAATTAGAAATA
The DNA here is from genome assembly GCA_003113815.1 of Sphenodon punctatus. Lineage (NCBI taxonomy): Eukaryota > Metazoa > Chordata > Lepidosauria > Sphenodontia > Sphenodontidae > Sphenodon > Sphenodon punctatus. The sequence continues at coordinate 722,201 of QEPC01007745.1, read as the reverse complement.
TCAATTTCCTATCAAATTACCATCAGCAGATCTTTTATGATATAACCACCACATGGAAAGGGGGCTTTCAAAACCAAAATTATATGCAATAAATGGCAAATCATGCCATAATGTAAGGTCACTTTTCCAAAATGTTAGATCAAAATTAAGCATCTCAATTTTGTCACCATTATTTATCAGGTATGGCACGAGGTTGCGCATGCATAAGTTGCATACTGAAGTGTTACTCTAGAGTTTGGGTGTCAATTTCTCATTCATAGCGAGAGATATAGAATCACAGAATCTTAGAGTTGGAAGGGTACCTCAGAGGCCATCTAGTCCAACCCCCTGCTCCGTGAAGGAAATCCACAGCTACAGCATCACTGACAGATGGCTGTCCAGCCTCGGTTTGAAAACCTCCAGTGAAGGAAAGCGTCCCACCACCCTAGGCAGTGTCTGTTCCACTGTCGAAAAGCATTTATAATTGCCTATTGCCCACTCTCTCTTGAGCAGCCAGTCATCTCCCTCCCTGGAGCCCAGCACAGGCCCTCCATGTGGTCTGCACTTAAAGTTTGATCATTCATAAGAACACTCCACGTACAGAGCAAGAGTGAAATTTCATTTTTGACCAGATTCCGTTTCCAACGGAATTTGGTCATTAGATCCATTCCAGCAAAATGTAAGAAGTTTCCAATTCTGGACAACACAAATTGTCTTTTGATTTGAGCCTGTGCAGTATTCCTGGGGTCATTTTACTCATTTTACTTATGCGCAAATCATTCAGTCTGAATTCTGATTGAAGATGCAACCTTTGTTCCAATTTTGTGGAAAGTTTCCATGGAACTGGAACAGCCGATTTGGACGAGCCCTAGTACAAAAAGTGCTTTTTGATTTATCACCCATTTAAGATGAGCATGGCACTTCAGCTTGCAACTTACACATACATAACCAATCAATATGATTGAATGAAGATTACATCTAATATCAGTGGGAGTTCCTCACATACAGCATCTCTGAGAAATCAGAATGTTTTTCCCCCCAAGTGAACAAACATGAATTTTTATGGTCAGCAACAACATGTTGAAGCATGTAAATGCATGGACATGGACATGCATGGATCTGTGTATTCTGAGATTCCCCACCATGGTGGGGGGAGGGGAGTGGGGCGCTCGGCACAGTGGGTCTGCTCACCCCACCCCACCCCACCCGAGTGAACATTTCCTCTGCGGAAGGACCTGAACCTGACGAGGTTACCAGCAGCTTTCTGGTCCAGATTGTTTTGTGATGTTGGCAGTAACACCCGCTCCTATGAATTGTGGAACTTTGCCAAAATTGTATGGAAACAAATTGTGACACCATGATGCCAGATAATACAACCAGATTTACACAAACCTGGTACTCGCCTCCTTATGTTCATTAATTAAAGATTTGTTACAAGTGTAAGTGGACATGGTGAAGGGTTATTAAATATTAACCTATCCAAGTATTCATATGTAATGCCAGAAAATCCTCACTATCTTCAGTACCAACTTTTTAAAAATATCTCAGACTATAACCAATATGAATTACTACATATTGTAGACAAGATTTTGAGTTACCATATGCTGAGAATATTCTATTTTGATAGTCCTCTTCCTGTAAAATGCAGAAGAGCCAACATGGATTTATTGACCATTCTGTACAGTAGCAGGTGTTAAACAAAACCTGACTAAGTCAGGCACAAATTTTTAATGGTGAGCATAATTAACCTTTGAAGTAACCTACCCAGTACATGGTTGATTCTTCATCACTGGAAGTCTTGAATGTGTTGGGAATAGAGCTGCAACCAGACACTCAAAGATTCCAGCACCTCTGATGAATATGGGGGACCCAAATAGACTTGGCTCCTTTCAGGCACCATTGATGCCTGAACAGACTACGACGGGCTGCTCATCATGCCAGATAGTCTTTGAAAAGTCACAGGCTCCAGCTGGGACTGTTGCAGAGTCCAACTCCATAGCAGCCCAGGCTGGTTCCCATCACTTTCAAAGACCACTTCCACCCCAGAACACTTCTCAGCTCAGAGGTTCTGGGGCGGGGGGGCAGAGGGGGAGCCCCAGCTGGTCTTTCAAATTGACACGCCTCAGCTGATACCAGGGCTGTACCAAATAGTACTTCTGGGTACGTGAGCTGATTTCCAAAGTTCCAGGTACTCAGTCCAGGTACTCAGCGGTATTTGGGAACATATTTCTGAGGACCTGGAATTCAGAACTCGGAATTCCTGACCTCTGAAATACTCAGAACGCAGAATCACAAAAACGCAATACTACTCGCTCAAAAAGACAACCCCACAAAAGTGCAACTGTGCTGAAATTTTTTAAAAAGCCAACAATAGTGTACCCAAGTACCCACAGAATGACCCACCATCAGCAGTGAGTACACCCAGTTCAAAATCATTTTACCAAACAAGCAGTGCACAGAAAAGCAGGCTAGCAAGAGTGGGACATTTGCTCAAGAAGAATACAGCCACCTCACAAAACCGTGCAACTGCATGCAGATATCCCACCAAAAGCCAGCCAGCCCAGCAGACATAATTATAACACACACAAGAAAGAAACCAGAGAGTCTCACACACATTCAAGAGGCACCCATTTATTTAAGGCATGGCACTGGTAACTTGAACAGCCCAGGCAATGGGAGCAGCGAGATCCCTCTGGCCTCGTGGTGCAAAGCAGTGCAAACAGCGGTGGTATACACTTTTTTTTTGAAAAGGCATGGCATTGGTGTGGTGTGGTGCTGGTAAATTGAACAGCCCAGGCAAGGGGAAGTGGAACCATGCAGAAAGATCCCTCTGCCTCCTGGTGCCAGCCAAGCAGCAGCAATATGGCACCCAATTATTATTATTTTTAAAATCATGGCATGGTAGAAAATCTAACACCCTCCACCCCCAGCATTGGCCCTGTGGACAGGACAGGACAGGCACCGCTCACACCCAGCCAATTACTTGCAGATCAGAAGTGTAGCACACAGCCGAATTCACCAAAGTCAATGGAAAATGGCTGCAGCTACTTTTTTTTTGCCCTGCCAGCTAGTCAAAACTTGCCATCTGGCTTACCATCACTCAACTGTCCCTTCCCATACTCCCTCCTACCAAATGTGGCTCTAAGTTTCATTTCCTAACTTTGAGAAGCTGAACTCAAGCTGCGCACTCTGTAGTGACAGTATTCGAGGGAAGCTTCAAAGGTTTTCCAGGGAAAGGCCTTGGTCCTCAGAACCTGGAAATTCTGAACTGAAGACCGGAATTCTCAGTGAAGTCCCAAGTTTTCCAAGGACCGAGTTTCAGCATTAGCTGAGACCACTGGGCTTTTCAGTTTCTCTGGATAACACTTGCATTTTTGAGCATCAGTCACCCAAATTGGTCCTTTGGTAGCCCGACGGGTGACCAATGGGGTGACCAAAATTCCAGGTATTAGCTATGGGCACTAATTTTAGTACCCGTTGCAACTCTAAAGCAAAGATGATTGAATAAGAAAATTACTATTCTATAAAAGAGCTGAAATGGATAGTGGGTTTGTTATTATAGAGTGGCAGGATCCACTCTATAGTTAAGACATGTTGTATGCTCCATTATAAAGTCCAAACATTCTATTAATTATAAAGTTGACATGATTGAAGTTAGGATTGTGAAATGTGTAGTGAAGGATCACTGGGGTAAGCGGTTCATGCTGTCCAAGGTACAGCTGAATCGATTGGTTAACAACTGAGATCACAGCTTGAAAAGTGCACTTTGTTTGAAGCCTGTTTTTTCAAAAGTTAGACCATCTCAAACTCATCAAGGTAAGGGGTGGGGGTGGGGGGGGGGG
>QEPC01007745.1:639979-679695 GCA_003113815.1 Sphenodon punctatus | reverse complement strand
TGCAGCCCCTCCTCTCCTCTCTTCACTGGCTCCCCCTTGCTGAACGAATTCTGCACAAGCTCCTAGTCTTCACCTATAAAGCTCTTCACAACCTTGCTCCCCCCTACCTCTCTGTGCTAATTTCCCTCCATACTCCAGTCCATGAACTCTGCTCCTCCTCGGTCTCCTCACTCACCCTTCATCGCCTCCCCTAACTGCCTCCGTCCCATCTCTCTAGTTGCTCCTGATGCCTGGAACTCCCTCCCTGCCCACACACACCTCGCCTCTTCCCTTCATACCTTCAAATCCCTCCTCAACATCCACCTCTTCTACTCTGCGACTCCTCATTCCCATCACCTAACTCCTGCTGATACCCTCCATTCAGTATAATCTGTTACCTGAGGTCTGTGTATTCTGCACCAGATTACAGTTGGTGCAGAACGCGACGGCCCATCTCCTGTGGGATTGGGCCACCAGGAGCATATTACAGCAGTGCTCCGCTCTCTGCACTGGTTGCCGGTGGTTTTCCGGCCGTGATTCAAGGTGTTGGTTTTAACCTATAAAGCCCTAAATGGTCTGGGCCCTGCCTATCTGTGAGAGCGCCTCACTCCCCATGCCCTGGATCAGCCCCTGCGGTTGTCTGGGGATGCCCTGATTTAGTTCTCCTGAGTTTCTCAGGTGGCCACACAGGAGAGGGCATTCTCAATGGCCACATCACGCCTATGAAATTCCCATATGGTGGGGGCCTGACTGACCCCAGACCTCCCCGCTTTTCAGAAATGTTGCAAGACCTGGCTGTTCTGCCAGGCTTTTGGAGGGGGAGAGGGGTGATGGGTTGTTTTCTCTGCTTCCTCCTTTTAAGATTGTTTTTATGGTTGTAAGCTGCCCCGAGCTGCCTGTGGCAGGAGGGGCGGGGTAATACATTTTAAAAATAAAATAAAATAAATAAATATTCTATTAATTTGTAAAGTGCCAGGTACATTGCTGGTGCTTTATAAATGCTTGCTAATAAATAATAATAATAATAATAATAAATAAATACCAATTCACAGATATCAATAAACTATCTAAAACAAGATGTGACAGAGAACAACTTTAGCCCATGGTGGCACAGTCTTGCATGGACTCTGCCTGCATGTGTGTGCAGGTGCTGAAAGATGTTGACCTTGGGTATCCAAGCCAAGGTTGCATTGGTGATTTGCCTGGGCTCTTACATCAGCAAATATCCCAAGTCACAGCCTGAGCTAGGGCTCACCTGATCATTCCAAAGTGGGCCACAGTGGGCTATCACATGTGTTTTGGCCCAGCATGGCCTGGTCCAGATCAGGTCCACCATGGCTGTCCTTGATTGTCCAACATGGCAGGGTGCTGGAAGCAGCATGGGGATGGCCGCCGGCAGGTCTGTTGCAGCTACCACCCAGGCTGGGCCACCCCGGGAAGCAGGATGGGTTTCCTGATGACACTTGTGTGGTCAGTGGTCTGAGCCTTCCTCAGCCATGTCAGTGGCGGGCTCCCATCCCAGGATGGGTAGTATCAGTGGTGCACCGCCATCGTGTGTAGTTTTACCCACAATAGCCAAAATGGTTGGCTAGCCAACAAAACAGAAATACTAGATATCATCAGCCTCCTTTGAACTGAAGAGTGCAGATTCTTTGGACATGTTCATTTTTCTTCAAGATACCTGTTTTATCTCTCTTTGTCTCCCTCCCTTCCATTGAGAGTCCTGGATTGAAAATCTGGAGGTGTAGATTAGGACAGACAAACTAGTAGTATCTGGATGGATATTGCCATATCTAGTTGGAAACTGTTAACTGCCAAATGCTAAATTGGATATTTTCTGGTTAACTGGATTGCCATTTACCAAAATACCATTTGCTGCATTACTGCAGTCCTGCACTACTGCAGTAACATTTGATTTTCTTTGTTTCCTTTTAGTCTCTCAATCAATCTGTGGTAATGTAGCAATGTAGTAAGCAGTAATATCTGGTATATGTTTAAAGCACCTTCTATTTTATTCTATTTTGTACTTTATAAATTTTAATCCTTAAAATTTTGTGTTTTTTATAGGAGTGTTTAAATGTACTCTGACTTAACTAGGATATTAATATTTTATATGCTTGTTATTTAGTCCGCTTATTTAAAAGCACTCGGATGCTGCAAATTATTTTATATTGTTATAACCCTTGGTTTTAAACAATAAATTGATTTGACTGATTGAATATTTGGCATTCTGGTGTGGAGGTTAACGTTTGCGATTACCAGACTGTTACCGGATAACTACCAACCTATCCGGAATACCAGATACTATCCAGGGATAGTTTATTTACTATCCATTTCAGCTCCAGCAGAGATGGTATTATTACGTCCCAAACTCAATATTCAAAGCAAATGAGAATTTGGTAAATTTGGTGCAATTATATTTATTTTAATGAAGTAAATATGAACATAGTATTCGTTTCCCTCTTGCTGTGGAATTTTGAAACTACATTTCAGTTCTTCACTTTGGTATTAATTCATCACTTTGATTTTCATTAGATCTGAAATGAGTATCCACAAAATGGGTATTTCCATTGAATTGCACTATCCATTTCAGTCATAGTCAGGAGCCACAACTGCCAATATGGATCTGTGGGGAACAGTGCCTGGATTGTGGCAAGTCTCCATTCTTATCAGACCAGGAGAACACATTGGACACTTTATCCACCCAGTTAATCCCTTTCTGTTCTATGCCACAGTAAAAATTAAAATAAATAAATAAAAAAAATACTGTTCCTATTAACATAATCTTCTCCCTTTAAATAGGATGAGAGATGAAATACAACAGATCTCCCTTAGAGAAATTAGGTTTCAAATATTTGAATTAACTCAACAATTTCGGGTACCAATCAGTGCACAATTTTGGCCAGTTTCCCAGAATGTTGACCTCCAGTAATGATTTTTCAGTTTTCCATCCTTATTTATTGATAGGTAATTATGAAAGTTGGAAAATCAGTACCAGAAGTTACCATGGTTTTTTGGGGACATTGGGTACCTGGTTGGTAATTGAGTAACCAGTCAAGTACCCGAAAATCTGGGTGCTACTGATTTAATCTCTAACCTCCCTTTGTTACTTCATTCCTTCAGTGCTTTTTTACTTCAGAATTTCATATTCAGTTCTCCATACACTTTGATCTTTTACATCTTCTTATTCAGTACTTTTGGGGTTTGGTGTACTAGTAGGCAGTACTATTTTTGAAGCGAATGCAGTTGCTCCAGTTCTATGACATAATGCAGCAGAAAGTTATTAAAATACTTCATAATGAATAACAAAGGGCCCAATCCTAAACTGACACATTGGGTATTTTCAGATGTTACAAGATCACACTCAACCACGGTGAATCCCCACATGTGAGCGTGATCCCGTAACGTCTGTTGGTGGGAATGGAAGCTCCCCGCCAGATGTCCACTCTCGTGAATCACCTGGGTGTGTGTGGAAATCACATTCAACACACAAACGGAGGTCCTGGCCGGACCATCTCTGTTTGTGTGTTGAATGTGATTCCCCCCCGTGATTCACGGGGGTGACCACCCGGCGTATCACTGAACAGATGTGACGTTGACACACTCAACCACAGGGAATTCCGTCTGGCCACTGACCATGTATGGTCACGTCTGGGCACTGACCATGGCCCAGAATTGGCGGCTGTGCTCGCCACCAATTCTGGTCCCGGGTCAATTTCCTGGGGTCAGGCGGGCCACAGCACCCGCCTGTCTCTGGAAGGGTGGGCTGCTGGGGGAGCGTGGGGGGGGGGGACATGGATGTGCGGCTGCACATTGGGCCGCTCAGCCCCGCCCCCCCCAGATTCCCCACCGGGATCAGTCAACACGTCTGTTGGCTGTTACATGTTGGCCCTGGTGGGGAATCAGTAGGGTGTTTCCATGGTGGGAAGAATTGAGCCCTGTCATGTCTGAAAATACCCATTGAGTTCAGGTTGCACATGGAAATAATGTGTGCACGCACAAACCTAGGCAGAGATTATGGGTGAGTTGCGTGCAGGGTTTAGGATTGGGCTGAAAGTCAATAAAGTACCGAATACCAAAACTGTGGAGTAACAAACACTGCCCATACCAATTTGTTGCTGCAGGGAACAGATCCTTAACAAGCCCAAAGTTCCTAAAAAAAATTTTTTAAAACCATATGGAATCAGCTTTGTTAGGACACGGACCCACTCCCATGACTGAATATTGGGGTCCGGTACCCCAATATCCAAATGACTCTTGACTTTAGGAGGAATTAGCCAAATTGATTAAAGAGGGTCTGCACGTGTCCACTGGGATCAGTCTGAGGATGTGATGCATTCACTGCCAGCTGACTGGAATCTCCCTCCCACATCATGACACAAGAATGGGCTACTCTGATACAAATAAGGGAGATTTATTGGCACAGGACTTGGTATTACATACAAATAATTTCTATACCCTCCCACCCAAACACAATTGACATATACATACACACTGTATTTCACAAGCAAAACCGTCCGGTCTGGTTACTCTGGTGAAAGGGGATGCGGCAAAAGGGATAGAAGGGAAAGAGGGGGAAATAAGCAGTATTACCTCTCCAATCCTATTGAAAAGGGACAGGTAACCCTGTAGATCCAGCAGCGTTCGGAGAGAAGGGGGGTGGGGTGGAGGAAGAGGGTTGGACAGACCAAAAGGGAGTAATGGTCTGGGAGAGATCCTTGAGGCAAGCACGCACAGAGTAACCTGCTTGTGTTGAGTTCAAGAATGACCCAATTTGCTCATGAGGGTAAGGGCAGTTATAGGTTTCTGAGAGGTGGGGCAAGGGGTCCCACAGGCACTCCGTGCACAAAAGGTATCCCACAGGTGCTCAGGAAGACTAGGGCTGAAAAAGGAGCCTTTGCATGATGTGTTGGCGGAAATAGGGCCTTGGCGGATTTCAGGGGGAGGCAGGGCAGGATGAACAAGTGGACAAAAGGGAGTCTCTATAGACAGGAGAAGGCGGCTATTCTTAAATAGGTGTGGAGCGCTCAGTCTAACGATTGATCTATTGCTTGCTCAGAGTTTTGGGTGGCCGCAGAGGGCTCATCTCAAGAGAGGGAGGCCACCTGTTTTTGACTGCTCCATTGTTTACCCAGGAGCCTCCCTTATTTCATTCTCTTATTCCTTCTGACCAGACTGGTTTTGTGTGGGGCGTTTTCTTTATTTTTCCTTTTTCTCCCCCTCTGATGCCCTGCATCCATTGACCTTTGTCTCGTGGGGTGCTGCCAAGTGGGGTGGATGTCTATGGTCTTGGGGGGGGGGGGAATGGTGTCGTTCCTAACAGCTTACTCTACTATTCGTGTGTTTCTTGAGCTGAATAAGACACTCACTTGTTTCAAAAGTTAAGCACACTGGTGGGGGGCGGGCAGGGAATCGAACAATAGCTCAGTGGTAATACAGTCCTACTTTTCTCATTTAAAAACATGAAATTATGTAAGACGTGAAAGCAATCTGATCCCACCAGGGATTCTAAATATTGTTCCATTGCTAGATTAAACAAATCTTAATTGAGACTACAAATGTATATTTTCATTTATCGTTCTCCCCATGCTCCCTGATTCCTTGCTGTAATATTCTCACAAATGAAAACAATTAAAAACAGGAAGAGCTATCTATGGCTCAGTCAAACCCAGCAGAATGATGCCTTTTTCTCATGTTTCTAGTCACTAAGCATTAAAGAAAAAAAATAGTTATAAATTCAGGCAGTCTCATTGCTCATTGCTTCTGGAGCTGATATATCTATATGCTTGAAGCGTGCCATCCCAAGCAGTTCAATTTCCTTCCTAATGAAATCCTAAAAACAACAACGAGGCACATTGTTCAATTTAATATCCTCTGTGCAAAAGGCTTCTTTTTAAAAAAATAAAATAAAATTCTAAATTATATTATTGCAGTCATTGAGCAGGATGCATACACTATGGACAAAAAAAAGAGAAAGAATTGCATTTCATTTGTATGGGTTTAGCTCTGCAGTCAGCAAGCTCAGGACTCTCTCCTCTTATTTACAAGGAAAGCATTTTTAACAGAATAATCATACACCCAGAAAGTCTCTTGTGGAGAATGGAGGTATTTAAATTAATTCCGTTAGAATCTTTGAGGGCTAATTTCTAAATGGGAGATGTCTGTTGTATTTCATATCATTTCATCTCAGTCCTTTTGAAAGGAGAAAAGGAGGATAACGTTAATAGAAATGGTTTTATGGGTTTTTTTCTTTTTCTTTTTTACTGTGGCATAGAGCAGTAATGGATTACTTGGGTGGATAGAGTGTCCAATGCATCCGGATAGTCTCATCAGAATGGAGACTTGCCGCAATCTGGACACTGTTCCCCCCACAGATCCATATTGGCAGTTTGACTCCTGGCTACAGCTGAAGTGGATAGCAAAAATGATCCATGGTTAGTATCTGGTATTCTGGATAGTTTGGTGGTGCTAACTGTCAGTTAACTGTGGAGGTTAACTGTCAAGCGATAATACCGGTTACTACCATTTATTGATTACCCTTTGCAGCATTACCAAACCAGTCCAGAGAGAAGAAATAAGCAACAACAACAAAAAAAAACCTAACAGCCCCCCTCCCCCAAAGGTCAAATAATAATTAAACAATACTGTGGTAAACCGGATAGCTGGTAGTAAATGAGATACCATTTGGCACAACCCAGATACCATTGATACTGCAATATCCAACTTGATAGACGGTACTCATTTCAGCTCTGCTCCTGACCTCCTGCACAGCACCATTTTGTTCACACCCAATTAACCAAGGACGTTTTGTGCATGCAGTGCATGTTTGGGGCATGCAGAGAATGATGTTGGACATGGGGAAGGAAAGCCTGAGCAGTCCTGTTTACAACGCATTTTTTTTTTTTGCATCTGCAGTTCATTGAATACCTTTTACGCGTGTACAGTATAATTTTGCACATACACAAAAGAACTTCTGGTTTATTGCACATGTGCAAAATGGCAATACAGAGGGTCAAAGTATGGAGCAGGCTCTGGCTTGTCCCCCTTCCTCAGATAAAAAGGGATCCAAGGAGATCGGCCATGGCATGTCTACTATACTGGAACTCCACTGGCCACTCCATATTTTCAGGAACCTACATCTGAAGGACACCCAGCTCTAGACACCTCAACCTCCAAAATATCCCCCTCTGAGCTGAACTAGCAAGGCCACTAACAGGGTCTAACACTCCCCCAGGGTGGTATAGTGGCTAAATAACAAGGGCAAGGCCAGATTTCTTCACTGGTAGCTATGTCTGTTCAAGAGGTGATGCACTCCTAGGAGCTTACCAGCTTAACGGAAGTGCTTCCTGAAAAGCTGCGCAGGGTGCGTTTAGATGCACTGGAAATAGCCAACCGCCATCGGAATTGGAGCTCACGCGGTCTCTTTGAAGCCATATTTGGAAATTTACAGTCCTCCATCAGGCTTCCTAGAACCCTAATATGGGGAATTAGTTGACCTGCTATTACCAACTCTCTGACTGCTTTTACACATGACAAAAAATGGGTTCTTATCAGTGCTCAACATAATACTGAGAGTTATAAATGCTGTAGTTTTGTCATGCGTGAATAGGGATGGGCGAACAGAATGCAGTTCGGATGTTCGTCGTTTGGTTTAAAACCCAAGTTCGGGTTCGATGGTTCGGTTCAGCTGAGTTCGGGTTCGCCGAACTTGGCTGAACAGTCAAAAAGAGCGCTATTCAAACCGAAACCTAATTTTTTGGCCCTCAAAAGACGTTTTTCCTGCCCCCGAACTCATCCAAAATAATCTGAAGAGTTTGGTTTGGACATTCGGTTGGGACGCCCGAACAGACCGAGTTCAGTCTGAATTCCAAACATCCGAACCGCGTTCACCCATCACTAGCATGAACGCACTAATCCCCTTTTATGCAGCAAGATCTCACAGCCTTGGAAGAGTCACATCTGGTGGGTTTTACAAGGCTGCAAGGTCTCTCTTCATAAAAGGAGATTAGTGCATTCATACATGACAAAACCCCAGCATTTATAACACCTGGTATTATCTCAAGCAATTTTAAGAACCCTTTTTGGTCATGCGTAAAATGGCCTCAGTATGGTATATGGTTTGAGGGTGGCTGATTAATTACTGGCCTCCCAGAACCCCTTAGTCAATCCCATGCCTTGCAATAATCAAATTTATTTTTATATAGTTCCTCCATGGTATTCTGAGAGCTTCACATATAACAAGCTAACAAAACTTTTAATCCTCTTAACAAGCCTGTTAAGTAGGTTAGTCTGAGAGAATGTGGTAACTGGCCCAAGGTCACCCAGTGCATTTCTGGTTACGGCAAGATTTGAACTGGGGCCTCCCACTACCTCCCAGTCCAAGTACTGCACACTTAGCCATTACACCACACTGGTAATATAGGGCTTCTCCCCTAAAACTAATGGATCTCAAGGGTTTATTCCCTTAAGCAGCTCTGGCCAGCCAAGCCAAAACACCCCTGAGTAAACAATAGCTCTGTTGGATCCCACCTGCACTGCAGTTCTGTCTCTGTGGTTGGGTTTGCGACAGGCTGCTCCTTAGATGCCCAGGACTTCCCTTCAGTTCGGTCTCCACTCTGTAATCTTTGCCTGGTTAAGCTTGTTGCTTTACAACCTCGGTCCCAGACTCAATAGCCTTTCTGAGTCAACAACGTCACTCCTCTTCTCTCACCAGCTTCTGGTGGTGTAGTTGATAAAGGTGCTGGACTTGGACCTGGGAATCCAGGATTCAAATCCTGACCTAGCCATGAGCTCACTGGTTGGCCTTGGGCAAGTCACAACCTTTCAGCCTCAGTTGCCCATCTGTAAAACTAGAACATCTGTTACAATCCAAGATGGACGAGGGTGTGCTCACTGGGAAGGGATCCATCTCTGAAAATTTGTGACTGTAAAGCACTGTGTATGCCTAGCAGTGCTATAGAAATGATAATTATTTGTAGTAATAGTTTGAAACTCGCAGCCGCTAGTCAGCCAACTCCATCTCTCAGCTCTGCCCTTAAAGGACCAGGACTCAGTCTACTCAAGCCCTTTCTTAGGGTACTGGTCCTGAAAAAAACCTTTTACAATCCCAAAGGAAGACAAAGATGCCCAATACAAACAGGGGTTACAACAAGATAGATTCGACACCTATAAATACCTTACCTATGGAGAGCAGAAGCTAGGTGCACGGTGGCAGAGAAACCACTACAAACCCGCAGTAGAGAGGGGAGGGGGGGGAAGATAGAGAAAAGGATCAGAATTTATACATGTCAGCAGGCCTTCAAATGAGAAGTATCAGGACTTTAGAAGGAACCCCACCCCCAACTAGACACCCAGATAAACAGTTACTCAACTGCAGGGGAAGGAAACTTTGACAACAAGCAGGGGAGAACAAGGCACCAAGGAATAGAGCATACAGCCACATGTACTCAGCTAGAGAAAGAATGATTCAGGCACTGGAGAAACAAATACACAGATCAAGGACAGGGAATTAAGCCAGCATCCAAGTAGTTGTAGTGGTTTGAGAGTTACTGTAGTATACAGGTGACAAATGATTTAGGCCCTACACTGTCAGGAGGATTGTGTCACTAGGCTAGAGTGGAGCCAGATCTGTCTCTGACCAGGAGAACCAGCAACACAGAGACCCTTCTAGCTAGCCAAGTTGGATCTGAGACCCTGTAAAAACTAAGAGTCTTTTATACAGTACAGGATAGCTGCAGGCAGTGGGAAAGGAGAATGGAGGGGTGAGTCAAGATGTTAATTCAATAATACCTCTATGGAAAACCAGTAAACAAAGGGAACTCAAGTCAGGGAGGCGCTCAAGACTGCTAGATTTGATTAAGAAGGCACCTTTTTGGGCACATGCAAGGACATCGGCCATCTGTCCTTACAAGGCCTTTGCTGATTTATGCATATATGGAGCTCTAAACGGTCTTGGACATGTCAGAACATGCCAAAAGCAGTGAGGGAAACAAGGTAGACAGCAAAGGTTCAAGAATTAAGGGGAACAAGATACTATGCAGGCATTTCAGCTGCAATGGAACAAGGAAAGCACAAGCAGTAGGGTGGGCAGATAGCCCAAATTTAATTTTAGAGAACATTTATGAGAAATATAGGTTGCAGGGCTGCATTGGCTTCAATGCAGTCCTGAAACCTATATTTCTCATAAATGTCCTCTAAAATTTGGGATATTTGGCCACCCTAACAAGCAGGCATTCCAGCAACAAAGGAACCATGGAACTTAATCAAGAAACGCAGACATCAAAATATCTAAGCAGGCATTCAGACAAAAAGGGGAAGGGGGGAATGTGGTAGTGCCCAATCAAGGAGGAGGACAAATACAAAACAGGGCCTCAAGCAGTGGAGTGAGCCAGGTATTAAGAAGGGGTCCAAACACCAACAGAAACAAGGTACTAAACAGATATTCAAGTAACCAATGGAACCATGTTTTCAAGCTGAGGAACAAGGAATTAAACAAGCCCTCAGGTAAAAGAACCTGGCAACAGTCAGATGATAATAAAATATCTTTACTCACCCAAGCAGAAAGGGGAAGAGAGGGCTAAGTTCACCACAGTGAAAAGGTACAAACTGCTAGCATCAACACAGGTAGCGTCCAGGTATACAGGCTGAAGCAAAGCCAACCAACAGGAAACAAATGCTCCACTAGCTTCCTGTTGTGCCCACCTCCCCCCCCCCCCACCTAATACCCCTAACTGGGGGTAATCAGGAAGCCAGGCAGGTGTGGCCCAAGAAATAAAGAAGAACCTAAGCCATAAACCCCTCTGTTAGGAGTCCAGGTAGTGGTGCAGCAGGTGGAAACCACAGTCCTGGAAACCCAGTGCTGGGAGTTCAAAACCTGGTCCTGAGTCCTTATACATTATATCCATGGAAAATCCTCCACTGTTTCTGCTGCTCATTGGTACTTGGCTATTGAAGCAATTGCAATGCCCAAAGTAACAAGCCAAGTGGTTAATCCCATTCTAGCTGTTGCTGGAGTTGCCCTGCGAGTCTGCAAAGATTGTCTTCACTTTCAGAACAGTGCATGGAGATCCAATGGGGATATTTTGAGTATTGCTAATGCACAAGAAGGGGCTGCCATAATATTGTTGGGTTTTCTTCATTTTCCATGAGTTTTGGTTGTGCCTGGTGGCTTTCTTTGTTGAACAAAGTTAAATGAATTAAGATGGTTTGCTGAGCGTGTTGTGTGTTGGCCACACTAATAATTGTCTTTTTTCTAATTTTTAGGGGGTGAGGGTTGGGTGGAAAGATTTCTTCATTTGAATTATTTCCTCAGCATTTTAATATGGTCCCTTTGCAGTTTGATAGGATGCAACTTTTCTACAAGATGGCCATGCCACATGTTGGCTAATGGCTAGTCTATCTGTATCCTGCCTGGCTGCAGCAGCTGGATTTTATGCTGCAGCAGAACAGGGAAGCATGATTGGATCTCTTGAGGTCCCATGCCACACCCTGCATTTATGGTGTGCTAAGGACTTCACATACTATTTTTGGGTATTTCTGCATTTTCCGTATATTTTGCTTGTGCGTATTTCAAATACTCATGTTTTCTTGAATTGTGCATTGAGTAGGGTTGCCGTATATGCATATTTTTAGATGACACTGATGAGAAATACAGGTTGCAGGCCTGCATTGGAACCAATGCAACCCTGCAACCTGTATTTCTCATAAGTGTCCTCTAAAAATATGCATAGATGACAACCCTAGCCTTAAGTAAGGTACTTGAATTTTCTGTAATCTGGGGTGCCTCCCTTATTATATTACGGTTTTCTCTACGATGGTGCATTGGTGTCTCATATAATTGAACAGTGAATGCATTGCCTGCTGGTTGTTGGGTGCTTTCTTTGCCCTGTTTCTCTGACTGTCATACTCAACAGCTCTGTGTGTGTATGTTTTCTCCTTTTATCTTCCCTGAGGCTGTATAATTTCATCATTTTAAAATTCTGGTTGGCTCCACCGGCTGTATAATTCCATATTCATTTTAAAATACTGGTTGGCTCCACCTACCATTGGCCTGGCCATGCCCACTTCTGGACCCACCCTGCACCCCACCAGCCTTAGAACCCACCAGCTGCCACTGAACTTAAGTACCCCAAATTACCCCCAAAGCTGAAATATACCTCCCAAAATTCCAAAATCTGGGACCAGAAGTTCAAAAATCAGGACAAAAAATGATATTTTGTTGTGTTGGCATTTCTGTATTTTGGTATTCAATCAGATGCAGTTTTGGGTATCCAAAAGTACCAAAATCTTTTGTCAAATTGAGTGCCACAAATTGAGTGGTGATACCCATTTTCAAGAACCTCTTTCAGCTCTAATAATAGAGACTGAGACTACCCTGATTATCTGTTTCACCTGTAACTTGAATGCTTCTACCATGCATCCTCTCAGAGCTATCAAATCTATTCACATATCACAACAATTGTTAACATCCTGTAACATCTGTGTTTAGATGTCACATGTATTGCTAACGTGCTGTAATCCTCTGTGCAGGACACTATAGAGGTTCTCATGATGTCTGATAACACCCCTCCTCTCACATGAGGAGACAGGGGGTCATTTCAGACGTGACGATACCACGGTCAACCACAGTGAACCACAGTCAACCCCGCGATGCAGCCAAAGACCCATGAACGTCTGATCAGAGGCATCCAGATGTTTGCCATGGTCAATTACCCAGAGGGGCCAAAGCCAGCCACGCTTCCAGAGGTCAGGACGGGACCATACCCGGAAGTGTGGTGAAAGCCATTCCCACTGGGACACCATCAAAAGTAACGACTGAACACGAACTACCAGGCAGAATCAGAATGAATGATCCCCAGCTGTGGCGAGAGCACATGGCGTCGCTGCCAGACAACGTGCAACACAGAGATCAGGGAGGGAGATTTAAAGGACACACAGAAGCAGGGGAACACGGAGAGATAGAGAAAGAGGGAAGGGAGAGGAGAGCGTAGGGCAAGCGAGGCAGGGGTGGAGTGGGATGGCGGTAGGGCACAGGGGGCACTGTAGGGAAAATAAACATGAGGTGTAGCCACAACAGCTTTATTATCTACCTCATGGTAACAGGAAGGGGGCAGGGTATTGGCCCAGCTGCAGGCTGGAGACAGGTGGGACCCATCATGGGGAGGACCCCCCATGGCTCTGGGTGAGCACAGGTGCTGGGATGTATGGTGATGGGACCCACCTGTGAGGATGGGGTGGTGCCCCGGGGCCGGCCCAGGTCTGTGCCCCACCTGTGCACCTGTGGGGCAGGCCCCGCAGGCCCTTATCAGCTGCCTCCATCTGGCCACCCCACCGCCAGCTGGCCAGGGGCTGCTCAGCTGTGCCAGTGGGGCCTTCCGTGGGCTCCTCATGCCAGTGGCGCTCGTCTGTTGGCCGGTGTGTACCCACAAACTGCGCCCCTCCCCTGGGTGCACCTGCGCTCCCGTCAGTGTGGTCCGCACCTGGTTGCCTGTTGTCATCACCTCCCTGCTATCTGTGCTTGCTGGACAGTCTGTGCACTCAGTTCCTGCAGCTGTTCTGGGTCCGCTCCCCATGCATCGCTCACTAGCTGTGCTTTGTTGTGGCTGGTGGCCTTATCGCGTGTCCTTGGAGCTCCCCTGCTTCCCTTCCCAGCCCACATGGCTTCGTGGGGCCCCTCTTTCCTTGCTGTTCAGATCCTCTGCCCACTGGACCATGGCCGGCAGTGCTGCCCCAGGGCTTCCGCATCCCAGATTGCCTGGCACCCCCCATAGCTGGACCTTCCAGGAAACCATGGTCCTATGTGACATGTGGCAGTCCCTGGCTGTGCAACTGTTGCTGTGCTACCCGGATACCCTCTCAGGTGCCTATGTGAGTCTAAGCTTCAGCCTTCACTACTTTGGCTATGAGGCAAGTGGTAGCATGTGCCTGCTCCATGTGGAGGTGCTGGGCCTCCATCCGTTTCCTGATGGGCACATTCCAGAGATGAGGTGCTTGCATGTGGCGTGGTCCATGGCAGAGACCATGTCGGCCCTCTCGGCCTGTGACCTGGCTGAGTTCATGACCTGTCTGGGGGAAGGGGGTCCTGCCCTGTCTGTTTCCTTCTTCTGTTGCATCACGGGGCCCGTGGATACCAGCGGTCATGCGGGGTGGCATATTACCGCCTGTTGGAGTTTGGGCACCTGCCATGGCCCCCTGCTTCTGACTACCTTGTCGGAGCCCACCGGACCAGACCTGGCGGCGCTGGCAGCTGTGTGGTCCCGTACTGATGTTCAGGTGGGGCTCGCCGTGCCGGATCTGTTTGAGGCCTACTACCTCAT
Organism: Sphenodon punctatus; assembly: GCA_003113815.1. NCBI lineage: Eukaryota > Metazoa > Chordata > Lepidosauria > Sphenodontia > Sphenodontidae > Sphenodon > Sphenodon punctatus. The sequence goes on along the minus strand of QEPC01007745.1, from coordinate 665,401 downwards.
TGCCCACCACATGGTGGGGCTGGGCTAACCCCAGGACATGCTTCAGTGAACCCACTATGTGCATCTGGTGGACCAACCAGTCCTGGGCCCCTTCGTGACCCCGTGCAGCTGGCTATGAGGCCCCCTGTGTCTTTGGTGTCATGGAAGAAAGCCCCACCGTGTGCTCCCTGCACCTCCCTGATGGCTCAGGGGACTGTCCACTGACTCTGTGCCATTCCAGCCTTGTGACTGATCTGGCTGGTTTGCTTGCCTCCGTTCTGCTCGCCTGTGTTGCTGTGCCCCCTCCATGGGCACCTCCTGTCCTTCGCTGCCTGTGGTGTTCCTCTCGGTGCCTGGCCTGCCCTTTGGATGGTTCCTGCTGCCGGCTCTCCCCGTGGTGTATTCCTGCCTTGCATGGACGCCCGGTCACCTGTGTCCATGACCTGCCCCCCCTCCCCGAGTTCCTCCATGACTGTGCGGGACTTAGGACCCCTGGACAGCACCTCCAGGCTTCCTCCGGGGGTGTGTGTGCATGTGCTTCCCACAGGCTCCTGCTCTCCTCCATCCCCAGCCATGCTTCTGCATCAGCGAGGGGGATCCTTGCCATCTGCACCTACCTCGGACCACTCCAGTGCCTTCCCTGGCTTGGTTGCCCTCCACCTGTGACCCTGCTCTTTCCCTGTGGGGACCTCTGTGACTTGGGGTGTCTGTGTTGCTGTAGGGAAGCCCGTGCTTCCTGTGCTGTCAGTGGGATTCTGGGTGCCTTTCACTGTGTCTTGGACTGTTCCCGGCCCGGTCACCTCCCCTTCCTTGGCCCAGGGTTCCCTACCCCCTGTGTCTATGGTGCTGTGTTTGTTGATCTTCCTAGAGTGCTCCTCCCTTCCTTCCTGTTCCGTTTGGGTGTGTTTGCGCCGAGGCACATGTGTCTGCTTTGTATTCTGCAGTGTCCTTGGCTTCCCTGTGCTTGTTGTGTGTGCCGCCTCAGCCGCTCCTCTCCCTCCTCCTCCTCCATTCCCATTTCCCTTGTTTTGGCATTGCCTTTTGGCGCTTTTGGCTTTGTTTGCCCTCAGTTGGCTATGTCTGCCTCCTGCCCCACCCCAGTGTCTTCTGGGTGTTCTGAGCATGACCTGGAATCGGCGTAATGTCTGTTGCACTGCCCTGGGCCATGGTTCATCCATCCATTTCCTTGCCATGGTCCCACACCCATCATGTCTGTTCAGGGCTTTCCTGGAGCATGGAAGGTGGTTAGCCAGCTCGCCATGGTTGGGAATCCACTGTGGTGACCCGGGAGCCCGTAAGGTCTGAAATTACCCCCTATCACACATTGTTATTCTAGTACTGCGCATGTGCTGGATGCTGCAAGTTCCAGGCCACTTAAGCATCAAGGAAGGAAGGGTTTTGGAAAATGGGGAGTCAGAGATCCGTTGGAACTCACCTTTTGTGTTCATACATTGCATCTCTCTATTACAGCAAGAAGCAAGTTCCAATTATTGGGGTTGATCCTATGCCCCGCACTCAACCTGCACGTGCATGCAAACCACACTTTGAGAGCACATTGCACTGCATGGGACCCACACAGACCCCGCTTGGACTTGCTGCCATCAAACCCCCAAAGGAGGCATTCCTGGATGGAAATTCTGTACCTAAAATGGAATGGACAGGCCCTGTGTAAGGTGGATAAAGCTGGTTCACTTTTTCATTTAAAAAGAGCATTCTGACTTACAACACAAGTCCTCCCTGCTTTTATGGTGTTGATGTTGCACATGGGTAAAAGGGGGTCATCTCCTCGCCTCCCTAATCACCTATTCACTGTGGATTAGGAAGCCCTTCCTCTCCATGCAGTATGAGTCTAAGGCTTGCCTTGTATTGCAAGCAGGAGAGGAAACACTACTGCTTCCCTGCTGAACAGGGAGCAGTGTGAATAGTGAACAGTAATGTTCCCCTGCTTGCATTGTGAGCCTCCCCGATGCCAGGCTTGCACTGCCAGTGTGCTGGAGTAAAAAAACCAAAAAAAATCATCACCCCCAAAGTAAATATGCATCCTAAAATGAATGTTTACCAATGTTTTGGTTTTTTTTACAGCTTTTGCAAAAACATCAACTTTTTTTTAAAAAAAATATTATTTGTAATGTATTATTTTTTTAAAAATATTATTTTAATGTAATTATTTGTAGTAATAAATTTTTTAAATTATTATTTGTAATATTAAATGTTAGTATTCTTTTCAATTCATTTTTTGTTGGTTGGTATATTTCACTTGCATAAAATTGAAAATGTGGGTGTACTGTTTTCAGACATGATGCTGGCACGGGTTAACCTGCTTTAACATGGATTAATCCAGGTACCAGCATCACTCATGTTTGAAACCAGCCACCAGATGTTAATATGGTCTGGCTTATGACTGTGGTGGAGTCTATCCAGGGATGTCATCAGGGAAATCCCTAAGTGGCAGATTGAGCTAAGCTCTACCACAATCAAGAGCCAGCCAGCAGACCCAGAGTAATCAGGATATTACAACTAATAACCTGCTTCACTCTCCCTGATCTGGAATGGTGGCAGGTTCTGGGCACTATGGCCACCTGTCAGCCAGGAGGAGGGATGTGGGGACATTCAAATGCATGTCTGCCCATCACCCTGGCCCCCTCCTTCCCTTCCTTTGAGGCCCACTCTGTGCGCTTATACTCCCCTCTACACCTTCGGGTTGCTGTCATCTACCGCCCCCCGGGTTCCCTCTCCTCTTTCCTCCCAGACTTTGAATCGTGGCTCACCTTCTTCCTCTCCGATGATATCCCCACTCTTATCCTTGGTGATTTCAACATTCACGTTGACACGCCTTCCGCCCCCTCTGTTTCCCGCTTTCTCTCTCTCGCTTCCTCCTTTAATCTCCGACTCTGGACCGACTCCCCCACTCATACTGACGGCCATTCCCTCGACCTCGTCTTCACTCGAAACTGTTCTCTAACTGACCTCTCCTTTGACCCCTTCCCTAGTTCTGATCACTTCCTCGGCTCCTTCAGCCTTTCCCACCGACCCCCCTCCGCCTCCCCCTCTATGCGCCCCTTCCGCAATATGCAGGCCCTTACTCCCTCGGAGTTTGCCGCACATCTTTCCCCCCTTCTCCCCCCCGTTTTCGCCTCCTCCTCCCCTGACTCTGCTGTCTCTGCTCTCAACGCTTCTCTCTCCTCGACCCTTGACTCTCTTGCCCCCCCCTCTGCTCGCCCCGTCCGCCCCCTCGACCCCCGCCCCTGGCTTACCCCTGCCATCCGCTACCTCCGCTCCTGCGCCCGGGCTGCCGAACGCCTCTGGCGCAAATCCCGCTCCCTCCCTGACTTCCTCCATTACAAATTCTCCCTCTCCTCCCTCTCCTCGGCTATCTCCCTAGCTAGGCAGCGCTATTATGCCTCTAGGATCGAATCTTTCTCCCGCGACCCTCGCCGCCTTTTCTCTACTTTCGACTCCCTTCTCAAACCCCCCTGCCCTCCCCCGCCCTCTTCCCTTGCTGCTCGGGATCTTGCGTCGTTCTTCACCTCCAAGATTGACAAGATCCGTCGGGATATTGCCTCCCGCCCCCCTCCGCCCCCCGCTCCCCTCCCGCCCCCTCCCCCCCCCCCCTCCCTCCTCGCATCCTTCCCTCCTGCCTCTCTCCAGGAAATCTCTGCTCTTCTCTCTTCATCCAACCCCTCCACCTGCCCCCTTGACCCGATCCCCTCCCGCCTCCTGACCTCTATTGCTCCCACTGTCGCTCCCCCCCTTCTGCATGTTGTCAATCTCTCCCTTTCCACAGGCTCCTTCCCCTCTGCCTTCAAACATGCCACTGTCTCCCCCATCCTCAAAAAGCCTACCCTGGACCCTTTCGATCCCTCTAGTTACCGGCCGGTCTCCCTCCTTCCCTTTGCTTCGAAGCTCCTGGAACGTGTCGTCTACTCCCGCTGCCTGAACCTCCTCTCTGCCAACTCCTCCCTCGACCCTCTCCAGTCCGGCTTCCGCCCCCTCCACTCTACTGAAACTGCCCTGGCCAAGATCACCAATGATCTACTTGTCGCTAAATCGAAGCGCCACTACTCCGTTCTTGTCCTCCTTGACCTCTCTGCTGCCTTTGACACTGTCGACCACTCGCTCCTCTTGGACTCGCTTTACTCTTTGGGCTTCCGTGGCTCTGTCTTTGACTGGTTCTCCTCCTACCTCTCTGACCGCTCCTTTAATGTCTCCCTCCCCGAGTCGACCTCCCCCTCCCTTCCCCTCTCGGTTGGGGTTCCCCAAGGTTCTGTCCTTGGCCCTCTCCTCTTCTCTATCTACACCCGGTCCCTTGGTGAAATTATTGCCTCCCACGGGTTCCAATACCATCTCTATGCTGATGACACCCAACTCTATCTCTCTACCCCCTCTCTCTCCTCCTCTGTCCGCTCACGCCTCGTCGACTGCCTCTCTGATATCTCCGCCTGGATGTCCCGACGCCAACTCAAACTGAACATGGCCAAGACTGAACTCCTCATTTTTCCTCCATCCCCCTCCTCTCCCTCTGACCTGACCATCTGCATTGATGGGGTCACCATCCGTCCTGTTCTCCGTGCCCGCAGCTTGGGCTTCATTTTTGACACGCACCTCTCCTTTAAACCTTACATTGACTCTGTGGCCAAATCCTGCCGATTCGCTCTCCTCAACATTGCCCGCATTCGCCCCTTTCTATCTGTCTCCTCGGCCAAAATCCTTGTTCATGCCATGGTTATCTCTCGCCTCGACTACTGCAACCTCCTCCTTGCTGGCCTCCCTCGCTCCCACCTGTCCCCCCTTGTGGCGATCCAAAACTCTGCCGCCAAGGTCATTCACTCTGCCCGTCGCTTCGACCATGTGACGCCTCTCCTCCTCTCCCTTCACTGGCTCCCCCTTCCTGAACGTATCCTGTTCAAACTCCTGGTTTTCACGTTCAAATCGCTCCATGACCAAGCTCCCCCTTACCTCTCGGACCTAATCGCCCTACGCGCTCCTGCGCGCGCTCTCCGCTCTTCCGCTGTCCCCTCCCTCGCTCTCCCTCGCTTCTCCTGCTCGCCCAACCGCCTTCGTCCCTTCTCCCTCGCTGCCCCGCATGCCTGGAACTCCCTCCCTGCCGACGTCCGCCTCGCCTCCTCCCTCCGCTCCTTCAAATCCCTCCTCAAGACCCACCTTTTCCATGCTGCCTTTCCCAATGCCCTCTAGTCTTTCCCCTTGCTCTTACTGTCAGCCCTCCTCTGCTGACTGCTGCTACCGACCACCTTGTAACCAAGCCAAGTACACGCACCTGAGACTTCGCATCCGCCTGAATGTTTGTTTGTCTTCTCCCATGTCTCTCCCGCTGTCCCCTCTCCTTGTCTCCCCCTCCTTGTCTTTTAGATTGTAAGCCACAGGTAGGGACCGCAGCTGATTATATGTTCTGTACAGCGCCAGGTTGTTACTGGCGCTTTATAAATGTTTAATAATAATAATAATAATAATAATGTCTGGTTTCTTGTGGCTATGCCTGCATGCTGGTGGTACCATGTGCCAGCTCAGGAACTGAGTGTTTCCAAGTTTCTGCAATTCTGAGTTGTGAGGTTCTGAGGATTTCTGAGGTCTGGACTAAGAGGAGACATGATAGTAGTTTTGAAATACCCACACGACTCTCAGACAGAGGCTGGACATCCATCTGTTGTGGATGCTGTAGCTGTGGATTTGAACTAGATGAACTCTAAGGTGCCTTCCTATTCTGTGATTCTATGATGGAAGAGTTTTCAAGTGTTTGGAATGCTTTCATAAAGAAGACCAAGATCAATTGTTTCCCCTTGCTATTGACAGTAGGACAAGAAGCAATGGTTTCAGGTGAAAATAAGACAGATTTAGATTCAATCTCAGGGAAAAAATACTTCCTGAGTACAAGAACACTGAGACAAAGGGAAAAGATACCTAGGAAAGTTGTAAACTCACTTTTTAAAAAGTGGATTGAGGCATGTCTGCCATGGATGGTTTATATTTGGCAAATCCTGCAATTATGCAAGGGCACAGATTAGGGTCTTCTCTGTTTCTACTGTTCTCTTCTTTGGGTTCCCCCCGTTTCTGTGATCAAACATGCTTTCCCATGAAATACTTTCATGTTTAAAAAAAAAAGAACATTAAATTTAAGGCATCTGTAGGACACAAAAGTGTGGCAGTCAACTTTAGACTCAAGAAAGGAAATTGAGAGAACGCTTGAAAAGGAGGATAAACATGGGATAGCAACTGCGAGTTTGGAGAAACTGGGACAGATCGATCTATGAGACCATAACGTGGGCCATAATAAGCATGAAACTGATAGGTTCCTTGGCAGCTGGTCTATACAATTCAGTTCCATGAATGAGCAGAATGGTTATGAATGAATACTATGTCTTCAGAATCAAATCTAAAGTTATCATCTGGCTTTCCCCATGGAGTGATTAGGATGGTTTTCTTTGCCAATATAATAATTTCAGGAACCTGCAAGTCATGATGATGAGTGCAATATCAATACATAGACAGACCCAGGCTGACTGATTTGTGGTACCAATTGAAAGTTGTCAGTTGTTCTTCAGATAGGAAGATGGATGAGAAGCTGTGCATGAGTCAGCAATGTTATACTGTTCTGAGAAGAGACAAAGTCTTTGAGTAAGAAGTACTGAGTCTTGAATAAGAAGACAAAGTCTTCTTATGAATTTGCTGCCAGCGGGGATTGACAGGGCCAGTAGTATGGCTGGATTGTAAAAAGAATTGGAAAAGTTTGTGGAGAATAGGTGCATTAATGACTATTAGCCAACTAGATTAGGAGATGGGAGCTTCTTACCGTCGGGAGCAGGGAGTGATCAGCAGGGAATGGATTGCCCATTGTGATTGCTGGTACTTCTCCCATGCGACCGGGATTGGCCGCTGTCGGAGGACAGGATGCTGGGCTTGATGGACCATTGGTCTGACTCAGGATGGCATTTCTTATGTTCTTATAAAGTTGGTGGAGGCATGTAAGCTTTCAGATCTCAGAGAGTCCTTTTTCAGGCAAGTCTGAGGTTACAAAATGAAGAAACAAAGCCAAAGAACAAAAAAACACTGTCAATGCGCAAAATGGCCACTGGGCCGTTCTGCGCATGTGCAGCCCTTTTTCCAAAATGGTGGTGACATTGCTGGCACCATTTTGGAAAAGGGATGTGAATGAGCAGAACAGTCCCCAGCCATTTTGCACATGCAAATTCCCCCTCCCTAGCAAGTTGGTAGACCATGGGTGACCATGGAGACATGGAGAGACAGATTCAGGTAGTGAAGGTTATAGAAGAGACAGACAGACATACAGACACACAGGATGCAGCACATATGGCTCTGGTAAGTAAATCAAGAGAGAAAAACTTCATCAAGAAAGTCTCAAGAACCGGGGGTTCTCACTTTTCGTTTTTTCTTCATTCTCATCAAAAAGCTTGATTCTCAATGAGAATTTTTAAAAAAAGGAGATCGAGTTTCAGCCCTACTTTATACTAGCCCAGGAGAGGCTTTTTGCATAAGGTGTGTGGACAAATCTTGATCCCTGCAGCAGTGTGATGAGCCTTAACAAACTATTGTTGGAATAGGCTGGCTGTAGGGGAGATGGAGGCCAGATTTAAAGGTGCCTTGTGCACCTAAGTGTTAGGTGCACAAGTATCTAGCTCAACAGTCCTAGGATCAGGACTGGATTTTAAAACAAAGAGAGAGTTATTTTCACTTGGCAGGGCTATTGAGCCAGATTCCCCAGAATACTCTCAGTCACCCCAGAGAGGAAGGGTGCCCCACTGCTACAGTTATATTCTCTCCAGTCACTCCATGAGCATGGGCATGAATCCCATTGAAGTGAATGTAGCCTTGTGCCCATGCATACTGCATCACTTCTGTCTGCTCAGGGGAGCAGGCTGTGAATATGCAACTCTGGCAAGATTAATTTCTACTGCTGCATATTGCACATATTTCTAGTGTTGCAACAATACCAAGGTTGCATTTCTTTTCCATTGTCAGAGATTAGAAACTCAGATCTTTCAAAAGGGCTGGAACAGCTCTTGAGTTGTTTTTTTTTAATGATATAGTCCACTTTGATCCAAGTAGGGCATTGAAAGGACAATTCATGTTAAGCTGCATGTTCCAGATCTTCCTGCTTCCATTTCATCCGGATTGAAATGACATTTGCTTTGCTCCTTTGGTGTGTCCTTTCTTCCCTCTGACCAATAAGGCCATAAACCATGGATAATAATCTCTTTGGATGTTCATTGCATCATTTCTGTTCAGAAGGTACATTACTCTCCCCTGCTAACCTAGCTTTCAATTTAGCCAATAGCACGGACATACTGAGAATGGTAATCTAATTCCAATTGCATATGTGAGTGCTTAGAGCTAAAATATTGAAGGGTCTTTGACTGATAGTGAGTCTGGAGCTCAGTCTCCAGTTAATTCCATTCTACTCATTCCCAATTCTGATTTAATCAAGGTTGATCACAGGCCAACTTCTCAAATATGTCCTTTCAACAGGAGTGTAAGCAAGGGATGTTGGTTGTTTAATCCCTCTAATGGGCAAAAAGATTCCAAAGCATCTCCGCTTTCACCTGTAGAAGACTTCCTAACATGAGCGTTATGAATTTAGCACAGGTGAACTGATAGAACAACCCGGAAGACCCAACAGTTTTGTGTTTAATTAAATTATTCTGGTTTGGCCCTGAAAAAATACATTGGTCTAGTTTCTTGGCCAAATTTCTTGTCCACTGGGTGCAGCTGAAGAAGTGTGGAAGTGAAGAATGGAGCCAGTTGTGGCATCTACAGTGGGCCAAACATACTTGAGAAGAGACCTGCGGCAGTGCACAAATTTTGACTCCTGCAAGCCAAAATCAGAGTCTGGACGGTGTGAAAGCCACCCACCCGCCAGGCGGCTTTGCCGGCTATCATCCGGAAGAGTACAGAGTAGGGAAATCCAGCTCTGTATTCTTCCAGGTGATCTCTGACAAAACCTGGGGTGCGTGTGTGTGTGTGTGTGTAGTACTGGCTGAAATACACAAAGAATTTGGCTCTTGCAGTTTCCCACGGAGCCAAAATCTGTGCAGGGCCAGCCACTGCCTCAGGTACGAAAGTGATCTAGGGGACAAACTGTGCCAGCTGCAATTGTACAAAAAAAGAGGCCATTAGATGAGTGGAAATTAAAACAGTACACCCCGCAAACACACATACACACCACAATTCTCTTTCCTGACTCAACACAACCATTATGCCAGAGATTGAAAGGAAGGGCATATAAATTGCTTAAATGCATTCTGTGTAATACCTAATTTTCCCATTCCATGGGAGATCCTGAACTCTGAAAACCTAGCAGCATCTCAGAGCCTCAGAGAGAGTAGCATAATGCCTCCTCCTCAGCACCTTGTGTACAGGAATAGGGATTTGTCCTCACCACCTAAATGACAAGGATGCAACTGAGATGGGGGGGTGAGGAGGCTTGGCTCTATCAAGCCCACCTTTCTTCTCCCCTGGGAGGCTGGCTGCTAGGGGAATTTTCTGTAGGGTACAGATTGTCAGCCCGTGCTATTGCATTGCTTGCAGTGGTTTGGCGCAAAAAGGCAGGGGTGGGGCTTGTCTGGGGAGAATGAAACTGAACAGATCCTTGGGCTCTCCTTCATTTGAGCAGAACAGTGGGAATGCTTGGTCCACCTCCCCGCCCTCTGGTCTGATCCTATAGGTTTTACCAGTAGCAAATAGGGATGTGTGAACGCGGTTCGGATGTTCGGAGTTTGGGTCAAACTCGGCCTGTTTGGATGACTGAACCGAACGTCCGAAACAAACGTTCGAACGGCCGAACAGTTTGGAAAAGTTCGGATGAGTTCAAATGAATTCGGGGGAGGGAAAATGTGACTTTGGGTGGGAAAAACATGTCTAGAAGGGGGAGGCAACTGAGGAGCAGACTTCCTGGCACCAGGGGTGGAGACCAGGGGTGGTTTCAGGGCCAAATGATACCGATACCAGAAAAAAATTGATTTCGGTATCGGTATCGATCACGCTATTTTTGAAGGTTAGGCCGAGTTTGGCCGAATCGAAATCCGCCGAATCGAACAACCGAACCCGAACTCGGGTTTTGAACCAAACGACCAAACATCTTAACATCCAAACCACATTCTGTTCGCACATCCCTAGTTGCCAATTGGACACAGGAAGGAATTTTTTCCCTGTAGATCAGGCAGATTAGCAGAGCCTCAGTCAAGGGTTGTTGTTTTTTGCCTTCCTTGAAGTACCATCACCCTTGATGTGAAGGTTGTGAAGTCAATGGGGTGTTCAGGAAATGTGTTGTTTTAGTATAAATTTCTCATAACTCGGAAGTCCTGTGCCTAAATATTATAAAGCTCACTGCATTTGTTTAATCTGGTTAGATAAAGGAACTGGGTTAGAGAGGCACCTCAGTGGGAGGTGAGAGAGAAGGTGACAGCTCACGGGATAAACCCACAGCTCACCCAACTCTTATGAATGGTGGGGGAATGTCCTGCTTGTAGGATATATGTGGTCCCCAGTTCGTACAGGAACCATCACTCCTTCCTCTGGACCTCCTAAACACGTGGGGTTTTTTTCAGGTTTACTGAAGGACTGGACTGGGATTTCCATTCAGACATTGAGCTACAGCACTGGACTTATTGGGGGAAGGGTTAATTTTGGTTATGGTTATTCTTAATGTTTTACTCTTCTCCCCAAGATATTTTCCACCCAGACTACCAATGCTGGATTAATAAAGACTTGATATGAATTTAAACCCAAATAATATCTCTGTTGGCTTTTTTGTGTAAGTGTGACAAAGGGCTAAGTTCTCAGACATGATTCTGGATATTTTCCATTTGAACTAGAGCTGAAACACTTACCTGCAGAAATGGGTATGCGCACTGAGTTCACAGAATCCAATTTTACTCAAATACTTTTCAGTACTCAAAATGGTTTGCTGTTGGGTATGTGAAATACTGAAATGCTCACATTATGAAACACCATTTTTGTCCTGTATTTTTTTTTTTACTAGGGATGTGCATTTTGTGTTTATTATAATAAAATTCAATTTTTTAGCAATTTCGTTATTATTTTTACAATAATAAATAATTACAAAATAATAACATTTCAGAATTCATAATTATTTTATTTCCTGACTGTGGGATACATATTTTAGGCTGCAATGTTTTTATTTTGTTTCCAATTTTAATACAATTTGGATATAGTTTACTTCTCACAGAAGGGCACATGTTTGCCACATTACAGAGGGTTTGGATGCAGGGTCTAGATTTTATAAACATTATGTTTGTAATGCATTTATGGCTGTAACTTTTTTTATAATAAATGTATTCAATTGTGTGACCACAGGTCATTGCAAAAAGAGCCACAAAACAATACGGTAAGAAAATACTAAAACAACCAATCAAATGTAATTATAAATAAGAATGGTAATAATAAATGGATAGGCACTAATGACCAGACATAAACATATCAAATTTAAAAGACTTAAAACATAAAATAATAATCAGCATAAATGCAGGGTCAGAAGGTAACAAGCGCAGCAAAAATTACAAACAAACATAGGCAACATAGGGTATTTGCAGACGTTATGAGATCACGCTCAACCACAGTCAATACCCTGTAGTGGGTAATGGTCCTGTAACATCTGTTTGGGAACCGGAAGTTCCCCCCCAGATGTTTGCCATGCTCAATCCCTGCCGGGAATCACATTCACCACGCGATCAGCTGAATCCGTGGGGCCGGCGCCAATCGCATGGTGAAGGAGATTCCCGGCGGGGATGAAAGGGCCCGTCACGTCTGGACGGGGATCACAGCCCGGAATCCCCACCGGGATTCCCTCCCATGGTCATTTCAGGCGGGCGCTGTGGCCGCATTGGCCGCACGCCCACCTGTCTCCCCAGAGGGCGGGAGGCAAGGGAGTGTGGAGGGGGTGGGGCCATGCGGCTGCTTGTTGCACTGTGCAACCCCACCCCCTCCCTGATTCCCCGCCGGGATCCCCTGGCACATCTGTTGGCCATGTTGGATTTATCCCGGCAGGGAATCTGAGGGTTGTTTCTGTGATGGGGCGAAGCCACCCCGTCACGTCTGAAAACACCCATAGACTATACAAGGAATATAAAAATATAAAATACTGTGACTTATCATAATAGATCCTCCACAAGAACAGGGCACCTCATACTTATCAAATAAAAAGGATGTTCTGTAGGGTGATCCTTACAAGAAAACCAAAATCAAGCTATATCAATTAATTCTGCACTTGCTAAGTTTTAAGTCTAAAGTGGCCATATTTAGCATCATATCAAAAGAGTTAGAAGGCAAGCCTGACTGAAGCAGCTGCAATGAAGAAGACTGAGGACGAGAAGCCAACCAAGGGGCCAGGTGGAGGTTACTTAAAAAGAAAGTAAGTGGACACTGAAATAATATGTGAAGCCAATCCTCAACTTGACCTTGATTACAGCAACATAATCTTTCACCATACGGGATGCCATTTTGCCTACCCGCTACAACACAAGAGGGAATAAGATCGAAACGCAGCAGCGTCATAGCCCTTCGGAGATTCTGATCTTTGATTAATTTTAAATAGGGATCACAGCCATATGAGTTTTTTAAAAACCTATAAAAAGGGGCACAGTGGAGCTGCTTGATGGCCGCAAGGTCAGTCTGAATGGCCAAATCAGCTAGCTGCTTCTTTATAACCTGTTTAACCTTGACAATGGCAAGGGGTTTAAGGAACACCATAGACAGACCTAAAAGGTGCAGATGATACTCCACCATCCTCAACCAGAGTCTAGGAGAAGAACCCCAAGAGGAGACCTCTTCCAGACACAGGCGAGGAAGCCTATCCTCCCGCATGGCTTCCACCCTAAACCAGTAGGTAAGGGGGAAGCCAGAAGCTTAGTTCTCATTGGGAGGGAACCCGTTTCCAAGTGAAGGAGACAGGCTGGAGTACAGGAGGGAACTCTTAATAGAACTCTCAAAAAGTAATTCTGTAGGGGCTCAAAAACAACCAAGGCATCAAAGCCCCATAATTCGGCCCCAAATAAAGCACTGAGCTTAGATTTAAGATCGAAAACTTTCATAGCGGGCATCACAGCCCGCCCCCCATGACAGCTCCAAAATCTCAAAAGCCCAATGACTGCTTGTTTCATTTTTAATTTGGCAGCCATAATGTGAGACTTCCAGGTACCAGAAGAGTTGTATATCAGACCCAAATAGCGATTGGTTAGAACAGCTGACACCTGTTCTAACCCAATTCCATCAAGGGACCATTTACAGCGGGCGAGTGGTTTGCCAGCAACAAGCACCTTAGATCTGTAATAATTTACAGATAGTCTAGAGTTCTTACAAAATTTGCCGACAGCCACAAGCATCCTATCCATACCTAGGGCAGAAGGTGACAACAGGACCATGTCGTCAGCATACAGAAGGATGGAGACAGGTCTCAGCCAAATCTTGGCTGGATAAAAGAAATCACCTTCCAAAGCTGCTATGATACCATTGATAAAAAACTGAATAAATAAGGGGCTAGAATGCAGCCCTGCTTGACACCATTTGAAACGGAAATAGGGGTAGATACCAAATTCCTAGCTCTGACTTTGACTCTGAGGGCAGTCTCATAATATAGGACATGGACCAGGGAAATCAACCTCAGGTTGATATTCGTTTTGGACAACCTGTTCCAAATAATATTTCTGTCCACCAGGTTGAAAGCAGATTTTAAGTCCAGAAAAGTCATTTCCTGATTTTAATGTATTTATCCAACAAGTGCTTCAGTGTTAGACAATGGTCCAGCATTGAGTAACCCGCCCGAAAGCCCGCCTGCTCTTCGGTAAAGAAATTAGCAATGGAGGCCCAATATTCCAACTTGTTTAGCAAAAATCTAGCGTACATTTTGGCAACAATGCAAAGGAGGCTGATCGGGTGATAGTTCTGGGGGAGATTTATGTCCCCTCTTTTAAAAACGCGGACTACAACACTGATATTCCAGCTAGCTGGAACCTGACCACATTCATTGATAGTAGTGAATAGTCTGGCAAGAATCAAAGACCACCAATAAGGGTTCTGTTTGAATAGATGCTCCGGGATACCGTCTATCCCAGAGGCTTTATGAGACTTGAGTTTAACAAGAAAAGAACTATTTTTTTCTGGTGATACCAGAGGCCAAGAGGGGGTGTTCCTAAATAAATCAAAATCCAAAATGACCAAATCCAGCATTCTGTTAAAAATACCCTTAAAATGGGAATGCCAGACAGACAAATCTGAAAGGGCCAAAAAATACGGAGGCCGAAAACCCAATTTAACCAGTGAACAAAATAGCCACGAGTCACCCCTCCTGACTGCACCCACAAGAGTTTTCCAGGCATTATGCTGGAAAAGCAACTTCTTTTCCTTAATCAGTTTCTTATATGAACACTTGGCCTCCGAATACAGGGTTAAATTAGCTGAATTTGAAGTGTGCTTAAATGATCTCGCATGCTGTCTAATGAGGGTGCGCTGTCTAAGATAGGCCTCATCAAACCACCTCGGAGGCGTAGGCAGGGGTTGAGCTGATAGAGACTGAGTAATATCCTTAGACAATCTGTCATGAAACAGCCCTACTAGATCGCTAAATTTACCAAGAATTAACTCTGGGTCATTCTGCCCTGGTTCAAAAAAAGACTGTATCAGTTTAGAGAAAGGTTCCTGCAAATAAAGCTTGGAACCTTAGTAGTCCAATGGACTTGATGGCACACCGTACTATGCCCTCCCACCAGGGTGGAAGCTAAACAAATGGGTCCCGAGGGGCTACTTAGCAGTAGGGCTGTAACTTCCTTTTTGCCTATCTAATGTGGATGCAGCTTGGTTATAGTATACCCCTAATATAGGACATTAACTGTGCCAGGTTTCAGAAGTATTGGATAACAGGGAACAATTCTATAAGCAATTTGTGTTTTGTAGTTTGCACACACATTTCCAGTGGTAGAAACTTTGTTGTCCTTCTCATATGGATGAAATTTGGAATCAGTGTACTTCTCATGCAAGGGATCATTCCTTCCTAATTTCAGAAAGTTTTGATAAAGGGATCAGGTTTTTTAAGAAATTGAAGGTTTGTGATTATAACAGAAGTCATGTAAATACAAGTCCTGAAAATTTTACGACAAAAATTAAAATTTCAGGACATAAGTGGGATTTCAGGAAGCAAGGCAGAGGGAAGGGGGAAGCATTCCAGAGATCAAGGGAATGGGATATGATTGACACATCCAGGCTGGCTAACTGCCATCACAAACACACCCTACAGCACTGTGACAGGGGACATAAGAGAATCTCTTATTGGCTCTTTCCTAAGCAGATGCTTCCATCTTCCTAGTAACAAGCAGGGTGCATTCAGGTGGGCAGAGCATAGAATTAGGATACATGATTGGCATTTCTGTTGGCCAATTGGCATCATGTACCCGTCTTGTACCACTATGACAAACATAAGATAATCTTGGCTATAGGCTTATTTTGTGGAGATGCTTCCCAGACTTCCAACTTGCCAGTACTCAACACTGCAATCAGGGAGGATTGTGGGTGGGCACTGCGGTACAAGTATAAGCTTCTGCCAAGCTTTACAGCCACCACCATGTCAAGATCTTGTGTGGCTTGGAGGCTGGCTCAGTGGTCTGTGTGTTCTGTAAGTGCTCAAATGTTCACTGCAAGTGCTCATAAAAGCAGAACTCTGCATCTATTCTCCCCCCACATATGCCCCCAAAAATGTTTAGGTGCCAATAACTGAAGCCTGTGCCAGTGCCTCTGGCACCTGTTTCTCCTCTGCTCTACCCACCTCCTCCTGTCTTCGTCGCTCTCTGTACAAATGCTCCAAAAAGCAGATGTCTGCATCTAATAAAACCTCTACAGTTTAAACAGAGGCTGAGGCAACACCGTCAAGTGATTTATGAAAATTTACAACCTCTGTTAATACCACGGAACAGAAATTGCTTATAAAATGTGGACCCTTTATTCTTAAATCACTTGAAGGTGTTGCCTCCGTTTAAACTGTAGAGGTTTTACTAGATGCAGACACCTGCTTCTTGGGGCATTTACACACATTTTTCCAGGATGATTCCTTGGGTGAAAATAACAACCTGTCCAACCCTCATTCAAATTGGATGGAAAACGAAGATGCTACACCTGCAAATGTGTGCACAAACCATGAAATGGTTAAATTGATAGTAAAATCAGGACCCTTTATCCAATCTTCCTGAACTTTGGCAGGGATGATCCCTCTAAGGATGGATACAATGAGTACAAATTTCACCCAATCTGCATGGAAAATAAAGACATTATAGCTACAAATGTGTGTGTAAACCGCAAAGCATCAAGTGCTAGCCGATTTGGAACCCTTTATCCAATCTTTATCAATTTGGCAAGGATGGTTCCCTGGAATCAGTCCACATTTCAAACAAATCAGATAACAAATGAGGATGTTACAGCCAGAAAACAATTTCCCATAGAAATCAATGGGGGGGGGGGAGAAATGCAATAATGATAACAAATTTATATATAACAAAATTACAAAATCTGAAGCTACATAATAATAAAGTATTAATGAAATTATATATTACATATTGGGTCCTGGTGCACACCCCTATCTTTTACTTCTGGTCCTGGATTTTCAACTTCCAGACCCCCATTTTCCACAAACTCTTGAGGTTGGGTTTTTTAAAGTTTTTCAGGTAATTTCAGGTTCTTGAGAACTGGAAAACTGAATTTTCAGTTTTCCAGGGACTTGAACAGTGTTTGAATACTGATTCGGTTACTGATTTCACCACCACCACCCATTTTTTTCCATTATTCTTTTCTGCTTTTTTTTAATGCGAAAAAAAAAAAATCAACACAAAAGACCCGAAACTGAAATGAGAACCAAAATTCTCGAAAAACTGAAACTGAAAAAAATGAAACCAAAATTGATTCTGGAGTCCCATCTCTATCAATTGCGTAGAGATGGGGTAGGGAATCTTTTCCCTCCCAGGGACCAATTTGAAAATTGGTACACACAGCCACATGGACGTTGGGGGTGGAGGTGCTTACAGGGTGCACTCAGGAAGAGGAAAGTCTACATAATGGGCCTGTGCTGCGGATCTGTCCTCATCTTTGTGTGCATACCCTCATCTCTGTTCCTTACTCTGAGCTCAGTTTTTCAGTACTTGTGGGCAGGAACTGGATCCAGGGATGGGGTGTACATAGGTTGGAATGGTCCTTGGTGCAGAAGATGAAATGGGGGCCCCCTCCCGATGGAATGGGACCCCCCCTTCAGCCGCAGGAAAAACAGTTGCACCAGAGAACATGTTCCCCCATCACCAGGTTTGTGGGCCCCAATGCAGCTGCACTGTCTGTCCCTGTTATAAGTACACAATTAAAGGGGTCATATCCAAGAACTAGAAAGAGTCATGTAAAAAAAAAAAAACTAAAGGAAATTTTTTTTTGCTGTGAGTTGTATTTGACTCATGGATCTGATAGGGTAATAGGCTTTACTTAAATGAAACCAGAGAGGATGTGGAATCTTCCATCCTCATATGTTTTACTTTTTAGAATCTTTATTTCTTGGTTGCTTTTGTAAAAATCCTCTCCCATTTATCAACATCTTTTTGAAGTATGGTGCCCAAAAAGAACGTAATATCCCCAGCGATGTCCCAGCCGTGCCAAATAAATTTGCATCAGTACCGCCCATGTTTTGATTGCAGCACAGTTCAAAATGGCATTTGAAGGTGGAAGGCTTTGGCATCAAATACCAGTGAAGAAATCCATCACCATACAGACAAGATAGATGAAGGATGGGAAAATGCAAATATTGGAATCCCTGCCTCCCCCTTTAAATAGAGATTTAATGACTTATTCAAGGACAACCCAGAAATTTGTAACCAACCTGACATTCAAAAACAGCTATCCAGAGCAGAGCTGAAACGGATACCTAATTTGATACTCATGGGTAATACCCATGTTTCTGAGTACTGTATTGAGTATTTTATTGGCTACCCAGCTACCAATTGGGTACCCGGATACATGAAATAATGGTAATTTCCTGTAACAGTTTTTCAATTTTCTGGTTCCTGTTTGGTAAATCAGGATGGAAAAAAAATAAATAAATAAATCAGGAACGGAAGTCGATATTCCAGACCGGAAGTCAACGTTCCGGACCATCAGGTACCTAAATCAGGTAGAAATTGGGTACCAATTTGTAACCACATTTTAAAGTCAATTTGGGCACTGGAAATTCAACAGGTATACCTGTATTTGTATGTACTCGTTTCAGCTCTAATCCAGAGTACTAGCACAGTGAGGTTGATCTGATGCCCCGCAGATCCTGCACACAGCCATGGCCATACATGCCTCCATTGAGGGCACATGGTGCCGAGTGAAAACCACGCATATATGTCTGCAGGGATGCGTGCAGGATCTGCGGGGCATGGGATTAGCCCCAGTGTGTTATCCTCAAGGCATTCTTCCTTTTTCAGACGGCTGCACCTAGCAGCATACTTTAAGTAGAACAGGTGTTCAAGAGTGAAAAGTGAATTGAAGGCATTCTCCCTCCTGGGTCATGTCAGTACACTTTCTCTCCAAGCAGCAGGTAACTCAAAGATTTCACCTCCCATTCTTTTTTTCTTTAGTCTTTAAATACCCTGAGCCATCTCCATTGGCTGAACTAATAGAGAGTCTTCTGATCAGCATCCAAGTATTATCTCAAATGACAGGTAAGCCCTTCTGCTTCATAGTCAAAAGAGATTTGAAAGAAAATGTCAGAGGGATGGGAGGAAAATACTCAAGGAGTGAAGCACTATCGCTTTGAAGCAGCAGTGTTCAATAGACATCCTGATTTCTACGTCAGGTAAAGTTGAAAGAGGGGGTGGAAAAAAGACCATGTTGTAGCAAGTTTTGAAGTTTGACACATTCAAAAACTCTCATCTTAACCAGTGAAAAATAGGATTTTGTTTGTTTCATGGGGTAGATTTTTTAACTTAAATTACTTGATTGTGTCACTGTCGACTAATATCAGTCATCTTGGGGGTACATTTCTACCCCAGGCATCTACCCCACAGTAAAATGAATTGGGGTATGTTTCTACTTCAGGGCCTTTTTGATTGTTCTCTCTTTCTCTCTCTCTCTCTCCCTCTCTCTCTCACACACACACACACACACACACACACATACGCACGCACACACACACACACACACACACACACACACACAATGGTTAATGANTACACACGCACACACACACACACACACACACACACACACACAATGGTTAATGATAACTGTCTTTCCTTTCGGAATATTGTGTATCTATGTGCAGGTGACAATATTCTAAGAGGACAAAATTGGAGATCCTCTACCTTGTGTGTTATTGCAAGAGATGTGCACCCTGGGTAGGAATCTACCCCAAAGGTTAAGTTGAAGTAGTAAGAAAGGGATATACTAATGCGAAAACGTGGATATGACAAAAACAGGGTAAGTCTGGTGTAGGTCAAGGTCACTGTAGGGCAGATAAAAAGAGCATGACAACTGTTTGTTTTTTTTCCTTAGTGAGAATATATGAAAAAAAATGAAGAAAATATTATGAAAGGAAGAGAAAATAATATTGTAGAGCTGAAACGACTACCCACAAAAATAGGTATACCCATCGAATTTCTGGTACCTGAATAAAATATTTTGCGGCAGTTTTGTGAGTCAATTTTTAATCGGGTGTCTGAGATACTGAAAACTGGTATACTAACAACCAGTATACCAAAATACCAATTTCATCGCAATCTTGTCCCAGATGTTTGGAGTATTGTTTTGTTTTTTTTATGGTAATTTGGGCTACTAAAAAAAATGGGTAAACATAATTTCAGTTTTTCAAATACTTGACTGGTGTTTGGGTAGCATTTCAGATACCTGAAGTGGTACCTGAAAATGTGGGCATTACCTACAGATATCATTTCAGGTATCTGTTTCAGTCCTAAAATCCTGCCAGGTTCAAAATTGAAACTCTCAGGAATCGGGGTTGGTGTATTAACTACTGTTCAGTCTTGAAAACCATTGATAGCTCAGACCTTCAGTCTTAGTAGGTAGCTTCAGCTACCTAACAGGAGGAAACATCCAATTAGCTAACCAGCCTGTTCTGCTGATTGTCTTCTGCTCCGAGGTACTTAAAGTCCTAGTAGGAAGCAACAAGTGTTTGGACATCATGATAGCTACCCAGCTAGGCTATTGTACCTGGAACTTGGTGTGTGCCTCAATCTCTGTTCCACTCTTCCTGCCCTGGCCTCCTAGCTCAGATTTGACTTCCTGGCTACTGACTTGGCACAACCTCCTGACCTAGTCTCTTCATCAGTCCCTTGACTTCTGATTCATGCTTTTCTTTTGCATCAAAGTTCTCAAATTACTTCATCTGGATTATCATCTCTGAAATCAACTCAGACAACTTTTACACATGTGGCCAGGGAAGCACGTTCTTCAGTGTGCCGCTGGGAAAAGCCACGTGGGGTGTGTTTACATGCACCAGAAGTGGTCGCCCACCATAGGAATTGACAGCACGCATGGCCTCATGTGGTCTCTTTGAAGACGTGTTCTGGAAACCCCGATATCAAGGTTTCCAGAACACATCTTCAAAGAGGCCGCATGAGGCCACATGTGCCACCAATCCCTATGGCAGGTGGCCACTTCCGGTGCATGTAAACGCACCCCATGCGGCTTTTCCCAGTGACGCATTGAAGAACGTGCTTCCCTGACTGCTTGTGTAAAAGCAGTCTCAGTTACTCAAGAGTAAATGGCATGAGGACTGCAGCCAACAGTAGAAGTGCTAACCCAGTGTGGAACACCTTTGAAAATCCCGATCTTATATATATACCTTCTCCTAAAAATTATTCCTATTTTAACTGTTCTGTGATCACAACACCTGCCTGTGATGAACAGCAAAGGGAAGTGGACTGGTTGTTTATCACTTGCATTTTAAAACTAACAAATATGCAGACATAATGGTGTTGATAAGGCCTATTAACCTAGCTGTGGCTCTATTGATTAGCAAGACGGATGCTTTATCAGTTTGTCACAATTAGTTGTTGCCTTAATAGTCAGCTTTACCCACTTAATTGTTTCTATTTTCCATTCAGAATGCATGAGGTCAGGTTTAAAAATGTGCTCTCTCTGTAAGGAGCATCAGTAGCAGCCAGTAGATTCTGTGCTTCAGTTGCCATCCCGAAAACAACAATAATTGTTTGCTTATCTGTCCATTTCCCTATTTTAAACAAACACATCCTCATTCGTTTAATCATTGAAATATGAAAATGAACTGCACAACCCTAACATTTGGTGGAGCTGGTCTCAAGCCCCACAGATACTGAATGCACGCATGCAGAAATGACGTGCACCTCCATTGCGGGAACATTGTGCTGCTCAGAAACAACGTGCATGCGCGCAGAAGCCACAGGGTTTGTGATCGGCCCCACTGTCTCCATAACATTTTAATCTAAACACCTATTGTGAGTCTTTAAACACACACACATGCCACACACAGAGCTGAGATAGTTAGTCAATTCCCTAACCTTAGTTAATAACCAAAATTTCAGAAATATAATTGGTTAAGTGGCCAGTAACCATGCACCTTGGTGACTAACTCATTAAGCAAAATACTTACGGATACTGCTTGAATGTTACAACATAACCAGCTTACTGTGTAACTGTTTAACTATTTTTTTCTGTGTTCCACTATTTCTGTTTTACTTCCAGCCCAATAGCAAAGCTGCATCCAGCAGATGTGATCTGGGTATCTAATGAGAAACTGATTGAAAATTCAAAATCACAATCCTAGGGGATAACTAGGAAAGAAATTTTATGGGCAAACAGAACTAACCAATGACCATGGAACAGATGGGGAAAAAAGGCAATGTGGAAACAAAATAAATTATGTATCTATCAATCAAGCAATTAATTTGTACTCCACCCTTCTCTGGTGGCTCAGGGTGCCTTACAGAATACAATTTGATAAAATACATAAAAATGTAAGAGTCCACTAAAACTTCACCCAGTCCCCCCCATAAAAATCCCCACCCAACCCCTATTTCCGCTGTCAAACATTTGGTCCAAAAGAACAGTCTTACATTGCCTCCAGAAGCTACTCAAGCTTATGTTTAAATTAACTTCAAGGGGAAAGGAGTTCCAAAACACTGGGGTAGCAATGAAGAATATCTCTTGTTGAACAAACCTGACTGGGAGGTGGTACCTGGCCTGCAACGAGGTGTTTTGACATGCTAGAAGAGGTGGTCTTTCAGATATCTGGGGCCCAGGTCATTTAGGGATTTATAGATCATACCCAGCACCTTGAATTGTGCCTGGAAAGCAAGCAGGAGCCAGCGAAGACTCTGAAGCAGAGGTGTAATGTGCCTACGGAGACCCCGTTAAAGGAGGTGGAAAGCCAGTAAATTGTTGTGGTGGTGTGCTGAAAGGGCAAGGGGTTAGGGGGGCATGATCTCTGTGGACTGTTTAAGAGTTTTGTTGCTGAACCTCTGTCTTTATATGCAAAGATATAAATGTCATGGGTTCCAAGTTCTTTGCTGTGTTTCTGTTTCTGCTGAGTAGCCTTTTTGCCATGCTATCTTGTTATCCCAGTTATTTTAATGGCTTCAGTTAGCTTTTCATATTCAGTCACTTACCCAAATATAACTCAGCAGGATACTTTCCCCTAAATCCTCTCACTTCAATTCCCTTGGGAAGCCATTGAAACATAAACCATTCCAAATCCTTTTACAAAGGGCAGCAAGGCTAATTTGTGACTAGCCCACCCTCTGGGGAAGCATGCACTTAGCTCCTTCTCTTATCCCTGAATCTCCTTTGCCATTTCCTTCTGGGACCGTGTCTAGGTACATTAAATCACTTAGAGACACACTGTTTAGTTCCAGGTTTCATACAGTGGCTTTTCACCTCAAGGGACTGGGCTGAAATCCAGCTAAGTGACTGAAAATCATTAAGCCTGATTGTTCAAGAAGTTTACAAGAAAATGAGCTCTGCAGTGAAACACAAAAGGACTCCATTAAAATATCAATGTTCGACATTGGTGGAACGCTTGCTTTCCTACCATGGATAATAAATACTTAGCCAGAATAATGGAGCCACCACACTTGGTTCACAGTCTTTAGTTTTCTGTTCACATTCAAGTGGGATTCTTTATTAACATGAGTGTCAATCGTGTTTGAATGCGGCCTGGTCCATAAGGAATGCAAATCACTTGAAGGGCTTGTATCAGGCTTTAGAGAGCAAAGCTGCAGCTGTCTCAATTTCTCTAGGTTATGCATAATTGTAGGGATAAAAAATGGTCGTCCGAAACATAGGATCCGGGGTAGAACTGAAATGAGAGTCTCCAAAAAACAACACTGGGCATACCCATTGAAATTACAGTACTCAGCATGACCCAGTAACAGCA
This sequence comes from Sphenodon punctatus, assembly GCA_003113815.1. NCBI lineage: Eukaryota > Metazoa > Chordata > Lepidosauria > Sphenodontia > Sphenodontidae > Sphenodon > Sphenodon punctatus. The sequence goes on along the minus strand of QEPC01007745.1, from coordinate 642,006 downwards.
GATACTAATTGCAATTTGATTAGTGCCTGCTGGGCTACCTGATGTACCAAAATTAGGACTGTGCACAGTAACTCGCTTTCGTTTTTGTTATTCTTTCAATTTTCATTGTTAAAATGACATTCATTTTCATTATATTTCATTAGACTTTGTTTCGATTTTACTTTTGTTTTTTATTTCCCTTGGTTTCAATGGAAAACACATTTTTGTCAGTAACTTTTTTGTTTTTCATCCTATTTTGGAAGAAACCTGATTTGTACACCCAACAGGATCCTATTTTATAAGCAGTAGAAAATTGTTATTTTACAAAAATATGCATACACATTCCTGGCTGTAACACCGTTGTCTCCCATCTGATTTAGATTAAATTTAGCAAGATTATACTCTCCCCCCCACCCCCCCGCAAGTTACTGTCTCTTCCAACTGTCAGAAGGATTTAATAAAGGGTCCTGGTCTTATAAGCAATTGACTTGTAAATATATTTCTGACTTTAACATCTTGGTATACCAGCCAGTTTACATGAAATTTTGCAACATTATATCTCAGACCTTCAGGATCACTTCTTCCAAATATCGGAAAGATTTTATAAAGGCTCTCATTGTTATAAGCCTGCACAGCATATGCAGAGAATTAGCCTATGACAGAGATTTTCATATGTTTGTCACTGTGGTACAGGATGTGTTTGTGATGTCAATTGGCCAGCAGAAATGTCACCCATATAGCATTCTGTGCTGTGACCACCCCAGCTCCTCCCCCTCACGTGTTACTGGGAAGTTGGAAGCATCTGCTTAGGAAAGAGCCAATCAGGGATTCTCTTATGTCCTTTGTTACAGTGATGCAGAATGGGATTGTGATGACAATTGGCCAGTCTGGATGTGTGAACCATGTCTCCTGATTGCTGGGATGCTTCACACTCCCCTCTACCATGCTGCCTAAAGTCCAAGTTATGTCCTTTCTGTGCTCACCTCAGAGCCTCCCATGATTGGTCCTTGAAATCTAGAAGCATGCAGTAAGAGAGGCAATCACATCTCTGTTCCAGCCAGAGGGTGTCTTCAAAATGTCCAGCCAATTGGCCAGAGGAGCTATTTGTCATCTCTGCTGTTTGGCAAAGTCTTCAATCTGGGAGAGCACCCCAGGGGTGTGGGAGTGTCTGTCATCTTGTATAGGATACCCCAGGAGAGGGCAGGAGGATGTGGGCAGCACCCCAGCTGCATGGGGATTAGATTAATGTAGCTAGCTGAGTACACACACTGTGCACAAATACACAAAATGCCAGCCTGCAAAGTCTGAGAAAATGCTCTGACCGAAGCTAGAACTAATCACAGAAAAAGAGGAGGCCCAAAGAACAACAGATTATATCTATCTGCCCTCTACGCCCACCTTGAAGCCCCCACCAATTGGTCCTGTAAAGGTGGAATCATGCAGTAATGGGCCAGTGAATGTGTCTGTCAGTCTGTTGGGCTGCTCCACACCCTTATAAAGCCCTCTCCCCCATGCCATGCCTGTCTCTGAATGGCACTGCATGTGGTATATACCTGAATAATGAAATTCTTAACCAGGGAAACTTCAATTGCTTGTCTTCCCTCAATCTGCTCTCCTCTCCCAGGTAACACCATACATAGGGTGCTGCCCTGAGGGACTGCTGGAGGTGGCTGGGAAGGGATCCTGGAGAGAGCTGGCTGCACAAGCTGCCTGGATCCCCTGCAGCTGTGTCATTCTGCTCTCCTCCCCCAGGTAAAACCATACATAGGGTGCAGCCCTGAGGGTGGGACCCTCTGGGCAGCTGTCACGGCTGGGTCTTGAAACCATGGCCCTTGAGGTGCTGGACAGGCTCTCCAGCACCCTGCGCCACCTGGTGGACTGGTGAGGGTGTTGGGTTTTCCCCCTTCTGTCTCCCTTGTGTGCTTGCTCCCTGTGTGTCATGCCCCCTCCCAGCTGTAGCCAGTTGCTTTAGCCCTCCCTCCCAGCTTCCTGATTGGCCACAGGAAGTATTTAAGCCTTGGTGTGGCCACAGGAAGCTGGTGGAGCAA
>QEPC01007745.1:623612-639577 GCA_003113815.1 Sphenodon punctatus | reverse complement strand
TCCCTGACTCTGTCCCCTGCAGCCTGATAGTTCTGGCCTTCCTTCTCCCTCCTTGGTTTCCCCCACGGCTCCATACCCCAGAGCCTGACAGATCCCTGACTCTGTCCCCTGCAGCCTGATAGTTCTGGCCTTCCTTCTCCCTCCTTGGTTTCCCCCACGGCTCCATACCCCAGAGCCTGACAGATCCCTGACTCTGTCCCCTGCAGCCTGATAGTTCTGGCCTTCCTTCTCCCTCCTTGGTTTCCCCCACGGCTCCATACCCCAGAGCCTGACAGCGGCGGCCAAAGGCCGCAGCCAAAGGGTGAAGAGCTGTTGGCGTGGGGTTCGCGGGTGGAGGTGATGGAGGTGGCCATCCTATTGAAAGCCACCTCACAAGCTGCAAGAAGGACGTTGCCCTCTCCATTAGAACAGCTGCTGCCCTGCTACCAGAATGGGCTTCAGGGGCTGGGAGCCACATAGGGCTCACCCCAAGGGGGTGGACAGATCCTGCCCCCAAGAATCTCTCACCCACCCCCAGAAATCAGAGGGGGGTGGCATTAGTGATCCTGCTTTAACAGGACTCCTGGGTGGGAGGGGATACGCTCTTGGGTATGCCCTTAGGGGGGACTTCTGTTTATTGGGGCAGAGTGGTAGCGGCTGTCTTGGGAGAGTGGTAAGTTTGGGTGGAGGGGAGGGGTTTGAATTGGTGAGTGGAAGGGTTATGGCTCCCTCCCCCAATGTAAGGGGGAGGGCTGGGACTGTTCACCCGGTGTGAGGGGTATGTGTGACCCGACAGGGGTAAGGGAGTTGGCTACCCTGTGAGGTGGGGAGGAGATCTCCCTTAGGGGCCAGGTGGGACAGCTACTGGGGGAAGGTGGGGGTGGGGCAGGGGGCTGTGCAGCCATTGGGGTCGTGATGGGCTGGGGCAACTATAGTCCTTCTCGGAGGTGGGTGACACCAATGAGGAGGGACAGGTCCTTGATGCCAATCCCCCCTCACAGGACCCCAGACAGGTAATGCAGTGATCGACAATGGGGGGGCTGGTCTGGGACTGTTGTTGAGGAATGTGAGGTCGGTTGGTAATAAATCTACAACAAGCCGGGAGTTAATTCTGGATCAGTCAGCCAACTTTGTGTGTATTACAGAGATGTGGCTGGACACTGTGTCAGGGCCAATTTTGGCTGACCTTGTTCCAGTCAGGTACTCTGTACAGCACCAGTCTAGACCAGAGGGGCAGGGAGGCAGTGTAGCTGTTATTTGGTCTGTGAGGAGGTTTCCAGTGCAGACTATTTTGGGCATGGAGTGGATCCATCTGGTGATCAATTTGGTTGGAGACAGATTGTGGCTGCTGCTCATATACCGTGCACCTACCTGTATGGCAGCATCCCTAAATGCCCGAGCTGAGTTGGTGTCAGAGGTGGACTTGCAGTCTCCAAGGACCTTAGTCATGGGGAATTTCAACATCCACATTGACACCGACCTTGAGGGAGAGGAGGGTGAGTTCATGGCCGCCATGACAACCATGGGACTGTCTCAGAGGGCTGTGGGCCCGATGCATGATGGAGGACATACCCTTGATCTAATATTCTGACTAGCCTTGAGGCAGGGGATCTGGTGGTGGGGGATGTATCAACTACACCCTTGTCATGGACAAATCATTATCTCCTCTGGACCAATCTGGCACATGTCTGCCCCTGGAGAGGTGTAGGACCAGTTCAGTTGGTCTGCCTCCGAAGACTTATGGAACCAGAGAGGTTCTGGAATGCCGTAAGGAAATTATTTCCTGATCTTGATGACCGTTCGCTTGAAGACCTCATTGTCTTCTGGAACAACTTGCTGACTGAGGCCATTGACCGAATGGCTCCCAGACATCCGCTTCTGGAATGCTGATGACGTGGGCCCCCTTGGTTTACAGGATCTGTGCCAGAGGAAGCAGGAAGGATGACAGTTGGAGTGACGGTGGCGCTGGAGTCCTGCTGAAGCAGACTAATTGTGACATAAAGCTAGTTTAAAAGCTTATGCTGTGGTGGTGCGGGTAGCAAAGAAAGAGTTCTTTGCTGCCCTCATAGTACCCATAAAGACATGTCCAGTGGAGCTTTTCTGGGTGGTGCAGTGGCTGGTCAGTCTGGCCTCTCTCCGCCTGGAACTGGAATCTTCCACTGACTGCTGTACAGACAAGGCAGGTCCTCCACCCCCTCAGGCTCATCTACTGTTATAAGTGCAGCATCAAAGACGCGGTGAATCTGAGCGATTTTATCCACAAAAAAGTCAACAAACCTGTCACAGCAGCCAGTGCAAGATTCGGGAGGGCCGGGTGCCGAGCCACCTCAAAGAGGTGGTGGTGAGGATCCTGATCAAGAAACAATCTCTTGACATTGACTCCCTGGCCAGCTATTGGTCAGTCTCTAACCTTTCCTTTTTAGGGAAGATTATTGAACGGGTGGTGACTCAGCAGCTTCAGGGGCATCTAGATCGGGTCAGTTTTCTTGATCTCTTGCAGTCTTGTTTTCACCCTGGGTTTGGCATGGAGACTTCTCTTGCTTTGGTTGACAGCCTACACCGTGAATTAGACTGGGGCAGATCTTCTATTTTCACTCTATTAGATCTGTCAGCTGCATATGATACCGTTGACAATGAGATGTTGGTGGCTTGGCTGCGGGACCGGGTCAGGGTGGGTGGAATTGTTCTTGAATTGTTCTCCTGGCCAGGAGAACTCAGCATGTAGTTCTCAGGGAATGTACTTCATCTCCTTGGGACCTTATGTGTGGAGTCATGCAAGGTCCCCCCTCCTGTTCAACGTTTATATGCAGCCTTTGGGTGAGGTCATGAGAGGGTTCGGCATCAGTAATCTGATGACACACAACTCTACCTCTCTTTTTCTGCAGACCCAGAACTGGCAGTCTCGGTGCTCAACCAGTGCTTGGCAACTGTGGGGGATTCGATGAGGGTGAGTTGTCTGAAGTTGAATCCTGACAAGATGGAGGTGATGTTGGTGGGTAGGGCTGGGGTGGTGGTGGCCTCCATCATTGATGGGGTTTGCCCCCGTATGGTCACACATGTCCATAGTCTGGGGGTGCTCCTCAACTCACAGCTCTGCCTGGATCTCCAGGTGGAGGCTGTGGAGAGGGGAGTATTCCGCCAATTACATCTGGTATGAGTATGTTTTGGACTCAGATTTGGCCACCATCATCCATGTCTTTCTTGCCTCTAGACTAAACTACTGTAATGCACTCTACATGGGGCTGCCTTTGGGGATGGTCCAGAGGTTGCAACTGATCAAGAATGTGGTGGCCGGTCTCTTAACAGGGACAGGTCGCTGTGAACACATTGCACTGGTGTTCCGTTCTCTGCACTGGCTGCCTATTATCTTCTGGGACCAATTCAAGGTGCTGTTAATGACATATAAAGCTCTAAATGAACTGGGCCTGGCTTACCTGCAGGACCACCTCTGGTCCCGGATTGCATTGTGGCCCCTACGGTCAGTCGGGGACACCCGACTCGAAGTCCCCTGCGTTTTCTGAGTGGCGACGATGGGGAGGGCGTTCTCAGTGACCACTCCCAGGCTGTGGAACTCCCTCCGACCCAAGGCCCGCCTGGTCCTGGACCTCCCTTCTTTCTGTAGACAGTGTATGACCTGGCTGTTCCACCGAGCCTTTGGAAAGGGAGACGGGTAGGGTGGGGTGGGGTGGGGAGAGAGAATTTTGCCCTTTTAGTTCTTTTTATCATTTTTAAATGTTTTTAATAATATTTTATGTGTGTTTTTATTGTTGATGCAATTTATTAGCCACTCCGAGCTTCTCTGTGAGGAGGAGGGGACGAGGTAGAAAAATAGTACAATAAATACGTAAATAATATTTGGGCTCTTTATCAAAACTTTCTACAATTTTGCATAAATTATCCTGAAGGTCTGAGATACAATCCTGCCAAATTGTATGTAAAATGCTACAGCCAGAAATGCATTTCCAAGTAAATTGCTTATAACATCAGGACTTTTTATCCAATCTTTGTGAAATGTGGAAGAGATGGTAAACATGGAGAGAGGCACAATCTGACTAAATGTCATGTAAACTGGCTGGAATACAAAGAGGTTGGAGACAGGAATGTGCATGCAGCTTTTCTTAAAGTCACAAAACGTAATTGCATATAAAATTGGGTTCCTTTACCTAATCATTCTGAAACCTGATACACGTACTGCCCACGATTGCAGGTACAGTCTTTCAATTTTTCATCAAACTCCTGCTGTCATTCTCATCGTAACCAAGCCAAGTACGTGCACTTGAGACCTCGCATCTTCATGAATGTTAGACCCCTTGTCTCTCCCTCTGTTCCCCTTCCTAAGTCTCTCCCCCAGCTCCTGTCTCTCAGATTGTAAGCCCTAGGGGCAGGGACCCTGTCTATTTTATTACTTTGTAAAGTGCCATGTACACTGCTGGTGCTATATAAATGTTTGTTAATAATAAATAAGAAGAAGAAGCAAAAAAGTTATAACCAAAGATATATTTATGTTTTTTCTATTAACTCATAATAAAATGAAATTCTTTCATTATTTCATTATTACTTTCTTTCATTTTCTTTATTCAATAATGAAAATGAAAAAGCCCTCTTTTATGTTTGTTATTTTAATTTTAAAAATGAAATGCACACCCCTAAGAAAATACCAGTTTTTGTCCCAATTTACCAGCTTCTAATTTCCTTTACCAAATTTTCAACTTCCTATCCTAATTTCTTTATTGTTTTACCACTTGGTACCAATTGGTGAAACGGTAGATCAGTAATGACAATATCCAGATCCCTATCAGCTCAGCCTCCAGACTAGAGCAATGCCTTAGTGATATAGCCAGCCGGATGAGCCAGAGCTACCTCATGCTCAGTCCAGGGAAGACTGTTCATCCTGCTCGCTATATCATTAAGGCATTCCTCTAGGATTTAAGCCTTATTAATTTGATGTATCCTTTCTGGTGTCATATACATACATAGGGTTAATTTAATTTGTGGCTCTTTGACTGAAAAAGACCATGCACACCTTGACATGGTTGACATATATTTATAGTCTCTTTATCCTCTATCACCCTCCCCAAATCATCTGCCCATTTTGATATATAATTAGTATCTGTTAGATGCCATATTCTATGAAGCTCGCCATATATTTTAGACAAAATTTTATTATCTGCTAAATTCTCAGATAATATCCTTTCCAATCCATAAGGCTTCCTTATATATTGGTCCTTTTCCTTATCATTATTAAATAAAGACAGCAATTTTAAATAATCTAAAAAAAACCCTTATCTTGTAAGGCTTTTCCAAAGGCCCCAATAGTTTAAAATTTCTCATCTTCAAATAGATTATGAGCTTCCTTCAAATTCCCCCCCCACACACACATTTTTACTTCATAGCAGCCACTAGCCCCACTTTCATAGTCTCAGTGCCAAAAATAGGAGAATAAGGTGATTTCCCTATTGGTATTTCAATCTCTATCATTTTTGACCATGTGCTTTCCATGAAAAAAAGAGGGATGTGTGAATAGAATGCGGTTCAGATGTTTGGTCGTTCAGTTTGAAACCCGGGTTCGGGTTCGGTTATTCGGTTCAGCAGAGTTTGGTTTGGCCGAACAGTCGAAAATAGCGCTATCGATACTGATACCGAATTTGAAGGGTTTTTTTCAGTATCGGTATCATTTGGCCCTGAAACAGCCCTGGTCTCCCCCTCTGGTGTCAGAAAGTCTGCTCCTCAGCTGCCTCCCCCTTCCAGTCACATTTTTCCTGTCCCAAGTCACATTTTCCCACCCCCAAACTCATCTGAACTCACCCGAACATGACCAAACTGTTTGGCCGTTTTCGAGTTCGGTTCGGTCCGAACACCTAACATCTGAACCGCATTCGCACATCCCTAGAAATCAGGTTTTGGACATGATTCTAATATGCTTTTACCAGCTGTTCAATTTACTTAAGCTATGTCTCTATTCATCCCAGGTTGACCTCATGATCAGATGTCCACGAGGCTCAATGTTTGTAACACTTTCTTCTATGGGCTTGCAGCAGTGCTTCTTCATCACTTGCATATTGTTCAGAAGGCAGAAGCACAATTACTTACTGGTTTAGATAACCATGATGATATTACAGCCATCCTGCATTCTTTACATTGGCTGTCTGTAGAGCAGTGGATTGAATTGTGTTGCTGGTTTTTAAGGCGCTGAAGAGCACAGGATTACTCTGATACCAAAAAAAGCAGTAACCAATAATTCCCCTGGAGTCCCACCCCTAACCAATACCTTGAATCGGTTCTGGAAGACAATAGGCAGCCAGTGCAGTGCACGGAGCACTGGTGTTATGTGCTCATGGCAACCCATCCCCCTCAAGAGATAGGTCACTGCATTCAGCATGAGCTGCAGTCTCCAGACTGTCACCAAGGGTAGCCCCATGTAGAGCACATTACAGTAGTCTAGTCTTGAGGTGATGAAGGCATGAATGGTAGCAGGCAGGTAAGAGTCTGAGACATATGGTCAAAGCCATCAGACCAAGTGTAGATGGCCAAATACACTCCTAATCACAGCTGACACCTGGACATCAAGGCAGAGCCATGTGTCGAGGAGCACGCCCTGACTATGAACCTGAGGGGCTCAGGAGGGACAAGCTCAATCAATGAGGGAGGGACAAGCTCAAACAATGATGGTGGTCACCAACCCCTCAGTCCAACCCACCAGCATCATGTCTGTCTTGACAGGATTCAGCTTCAGACAGCTTACCCTCATCCAGTCCCCCACAGCCGCCAAACACCAAGTAAGCACCGAGACTGCCAGGACTTGGTCAGCTGAAAATGAGAGGTACAGTTGGGTGCCATCAGCATATTTATTTATTTATATTACTTATTTATTCAGTGATTTGTATCTCTCTCCCTCCAGCCCTACGGCAGCTCGGAGCAGCTCACAAAATATTTAAAACAATATATGAAAACAATACATAGAAGGGATTACTAAAATAAAACAATAAAAGAGGTAAAACCACTGGTAAAAAAACCACCCTTATTCCCCTCCTTCCACAAAGGCCCGGACGAACAGCCAGGTCTTACAGGTCCAATGAAAGGCCAACAGCCTGGGAGCCAGGAGAGCTTGCTCTGGGGGGGAGTTGCACAGCCGTGGTGTGGCCACCAAGAATTCCATCTCCATCATGGTCCCCCAGTTCACCCGGGGGACCTCCAAGAAGGCACCCCCAGTAGACCGCAGATGTCTCTCCACGGTCCGGGGAGTGAGGCAGTCTCTCAGATAGGAAGGGCCCAGATCATTTACGGCTTTTCATATAGATGAAAATGAACATCAAATACCCTCACAACCTCACCCAAAGGCTGCATGTACATGTTGAACAGGAGAGAGAACAGAACAGAATCTTGTGGAACTCCACATGTGAGGTCTCAGACAGATGAAGAATAATCCCCCCACACCACCCACTGAGTTCTCCCAGCCAGTAAGGAAAGGAACCATTAAATAGGGATGGGCGAACAGAACCGAGTTCGGAAATTCGGTTCGGTTCGGTTCCGTTTGAAAATTGAGTTCAGTTCGGAAGTTCGGTTCGGTCGACGAAACTATTTGAGTTCCGTCCAAACTCCGAACTTCCAAACAGAGTTCGGAAATTCGGAACCCCATTGAAATAAATGGAATATTATCTTATAGGGATGGGTTAATAGAACTGAGTTCAGAAATTCAGTTCAGTTCAGTTCGAAAATCAAGTTCGGTTCAGAAGTTTGGTTTGGTCGACTGAACTGGTCGAGTTCGGTTCTAACTCCAAACTTCCGAACCGCGTTTGCCCATCCCTACCATTCAATAACAGTCCCGCCCACCCCAGCCTGGTCCCACAAGAGAGTTACCAACATCTCATGAACAATCGTGTCAAAAGCCACCCCGAGCTGCTCTCGAGCAGGAGGGGGTGGGGTATAAAACTAGTAAAATAAAAAATAAATTAAATAAAAATAGATCTAACAGGATCAAAAGGGTGGACCGATCCCGATCCAACTCATGGCAAAGGTCATCAATGAAGGCCACAAGCGCAGTCTCAGTGCGATAGTCCAGATGGAAGCTGGACTGTGAGGGGTCCAAAAAACCTAGGCTGTCCAAATGCCCCTAAAGCTGCTGAGCCACCACTCATTCAATAACCTTTCCTAAAAAGGGAAGGTTAGAGACCAGCCAATATCTGGCAAGTGAGTCAATGTCAAGTGATACTTCTTGAACAGAGGTCAACCTACAGACTCTAGGGATGGGCGAACAGAATCGAGTTCAGAAATTCGATTTGGTTCGGTTGGGTTCAAAAATCGAGTTCGGTTCGGAAGTTCAGTTCAGTTGACTGAACTATTTGAGTTTGGTTCGAACTTCCAAACAGAGTTCAAAAATTCAAACCCCATTGAACTAAATGGAATATTATCTTATAGGGATGGGCAAACAGACCCAAGTTCGAAAATTCGGTTTAGTTTGGTTCGGTTCAAAAATCGAGTTTGGTTCGGACTATCGGTTCAGTTGACTGAACTGGTCGAGTTCGGTCTGAACTTCGAACTTGCGAACCATGTTCACCCATCCCTAACAGCCTCCTTAAAGTATCCCGGCACTCTGTCCTCCCTAAGGGAGGCATTTACTACCTCCACCATCAATGGTCCCAAATCCCAATGTCTGCTGGCTGGCCTTAACCAACCAGGACAGGCACAGGATGGATATGGTTCACAACAGGTGGCTCTAACTTCACCAAGAATATCCCTCGCATCAGCAGATGACACCCACTGAAATTGACCCCATAAACCTGAACAAGACGGGGAATCCAAAACCTTTGGTTCTCCTACCATATAAAGTGTGGCGTCAAAGGTGTGGTGAATGTGACTTATTTTATCCGTGAAATAGTCAACAAACAAGTCACAGAGAACACTGGAAGATGAAGGGAGGTCGGAGTGACCAGCCTTCTCACCACCCAGAAAAGCTCAACCGGACGTGACTTTGTGGACGCTATGAAAACAGCAAAGAACACCTTCTCTGCTGCACTGCCTACACAGCCACCACATAGGTCTTTAACCTCCTCTATGCCACAATCTGTCAGCTTTAGTGCGAGTGCAACGCCACCTTTGTTTTAACCACCGCCCTTCTTGCTTCAGCTGGTGCAGGTCCTCCATAAACCATGGGGATGTGCGTCACTGATGTTCAGGGAGTGGACTCCTAGGAACCGTCCAGTCAGGGGCCTCAGACAACATCTTAAACTTCATCTTCTACCTTGGCTTGCTTCACCTGTACATGACACTATGCTCCTGAACTGATTTTCCTGGCCTGACCTCTGCTTGCTCCGGACTTACAGCTATCACTTCCACTCACCCCAAACTTGCTGAAACTCAGCCAGCTGGGCCCCAATCCTGAAGAGATTTACAACAAAAGTCGCCCACACTCCAGCTACCTCTGACAAAAATCTTCTGTGGTAGTACGTATTACCCAGGAGCCTTGGGAAAACCAGAATGAGGTTCTAGGGGTGTGCAATTCCTTTTTGTTATTATGATAACAAAAACAAAAATTTTCAATTCCTTTTTTGTTATTGTAAAAACAAAAAGGAAAAATTATAATAATGAAAACAAAAACAAAAATGAGTATTTGTTTTTGAAATAATGGGAAAACACTGAAAACATATTTCTGACTATAACATTTTTGTTTCATATTCAATTCTGATGAAACTTGGGGAGATGGAGGGCACTATGTGTACCATATTTCAAAAAGACTGGATAAAGGGAACATATTTTAGAAGCAATTGAATGTTGTCATTTTAAGAAAAGCTGTATTCACATTCATGGCAATGGCTATAATTTTTGTTTTATCTTCTATCCAATTTACATGAATCCTTGGAATATTATGTCAATACACACACACACTCCCCAAGATTACCAATCCTGCCAGATTTCAGAAAGTTTGGATAAAGAGTACTGACATTATAAGTCATTAATCTGAAAATGCATTTCCAGCTGTAATTTATATATTCTATCCTGCTTACAATAAATTTGGCGGGCTTGTATTCCACAGCTTCCCTGGGTGAAAACAGACATGACGCAAACCATCCTTTAACCACCCTTGGTGGTCATTTATGCATGTTTCAGGGCTGCATAGGGCAACAATACAGCCCTGCAACATGCATAAATAACCACCAAGGATGGTTAGGGTCATGTCTGTTTTGACCCCCTGTCATCTCTGACAAACTACAGGATAATTTGATAAAGGGATCCAATTTTATAAGCAATTGAAATTTTCTCCTTGAAAACCATTATTCAGATAAATAGCAGCACATGCAGTACCAGTCAGAGACAGGCACCTGGCATGGCGGGGGGAGGGAGTTTGTAGGAGGGAGGATAGGGAACAACCCAAAAGACTGACAGACACATTCACTGGCCAATTACCGCATGCTTCCATTTTTACAGGACCAATCAGTGGTGGCTTGGAGGCAGGCATAGGGGACGGCCCTCGGGCAGGCATAGAAGGGACATAACTGGGATTTTGGAGATAGCATCCCAGCAATCAGGAGACATGGTTTACGCATCCAGGCTGGTCAATTATCATCACAATCACAACCACATCTTGCAGCGCTGTGACAGAGGGCATAAGAGAATCTCTATTGGCTCTTTCCTAAACAGATGCATCCGACTTCCCAGTAATAAGTGGAGGAGAGATGTTTGGATGGTCATAGCACAAAATAAGGATATTTGGTTGACATTTCTGCTGGCCAATTGGCATCACAAACCAGTCTTATACCACAGTGACAGGTAAGAGAATCCCTGTCATAGGCTCATTCTCTGCGTATCCTGGGCAGGCATACCCTTTATCATATCTTTCTGATATTTGGTAGGAACTCTACCTGAGGCTGCAAATTGTTGGTCAATTTGTTAGAAAGGGCAAAGAGCCGCTGGAGAACTAACTCCTTCTCCATTATTGGGAGAGATTCATATTCATCAATGAATTCCTCATTGTTGTTTTCTCTAGGCGCAGGTCTCAACAGAAAATCAAACTGAACACTCTCACCTCATAGGGAATTCTGCTTGCCTTCCATGTCAACCCTCTCCCGGGCCCCCATAACCTGGTTTCTATCCCTGATGGGTGCCCTGGTGTTCCCCCCAGTTCCCTGGGGAGAAGCCAGATCTCTGGCCCTTCTAGGAGGGCTCAGGGGTAAGGAGTAGTCAGCCCTCCGTGCATCTTTGAGAGGTCTGCTCAATCCTTCCCCTTCCTTCTCTTTTTGGGGCACTCGATCTATAGAAAGCCCCCATCTGAGCAAGTACTTCCAGGCCCGGAATATGCTCTTCACCAGCCTAGCCTCAGTAAATTCTATTTCCAGCTTTACCGAATCATTGGGACCTGATCGCCAATATACGTTCCTAATTTCTTTTTCAGGTATGTTAGCCCTAAGCAACTGTGTCAGGTTGCGAGCTATGTATCTGGTATTTGACCAATTTGGGAGCCTCCCAGATGGGAGAGGGCATGCTGTAATTAGGATCCTAGTTGAATAAAAGTGAGAGGGGTTTGAGACCTTGGTGTCCTTCCCTGTATTCGCCCATTGCCGTACTCTTTCTTTAGGAAGGGGCCCCCCTCCCCTCCCATTGTTGTTTGAGAGTTCCTGACTACCTTTGTTCCGCTGAAGAACTTCCTCCTTTAGCTGATCTAGTTTGGACATCGCATCCTGTAACTGTCCTTTAATATTAACAAGATATTGACTCGTGTCTGTTATCCTAGCTAAAAGCATGAAAACTATTTGTGCGGTCAAATTGCATTGTGCCTCCAACTGCTCCTCATAATATCTATCTGAGAACCGCCTGGGCAGACCAAACTGATCCACCGTGACTTGGGGCTCTATGGGGGGCGGAACCAGTGGGTACTCCCCTGAGGTGTCTAATAGCAGAGCAAACTGTAGTAGATCTTCTTGTTCCCCCCCTCCTCGAGCTGTTAAACAGTCTATGGGTCTCCCCTCCTCAGCGTCGTGAGCCCGTGTGTTGGTTATGGAGAAAAGGTCTTGCGAGAAACCTGTTGCCCTACCAGTCAAAAACTCTGTAATTTTTGCCTGCTTGGAAGCAGGACAGCCTGTGATACTTGCCAGCGGTGACGGCAACCGGTGCCGTTTTTTCTTCATCGTTATTTTACTTACTTGTGGTGAGGTGTTAGGTGAGTCAGATGTAATTTGGATACTGGAATATCGTCCTCTCGATAGCAAGGGGAAAAATCCACGGGCCCCTGCGCCCGGCTCGTGCCTAAGACCGTGCGCACAAGGGCACACCCTTGCACACGCTGCCCTTAGATGCGCTTCCCGGGCGCGTGCCTCTTGCACCGCCTCCGGCGGCTAGTGCCCTTTCAATCCCTGCTCGAGACGCTCACCGGTACTCTGTCCCTCCAACACAGCTGTCACAGTGCAGTGAAAATCACCTCGTCCCACTTCACTCGCCTGCTCCTGGCACAGCTTGTCACGCTGGCGGCTACCGCCCTTTCAATCCCCGCTCGAGGTGCTCACCGGTACTCTGCCCCTCCAACACAGCTGTCACACTGCAGTGAAAATCACCTCGTCCCGCTTCACTCGCCTGCTCTCGGCACAGCTTGTCAAGCTTGTGGCTAGTGCCCTTTCAATCCCCGCTCGAGGCGCTCACCGGTACTCCGCCCCTCCAACACAGCTGTCACAGTGCAGTGAAAATCACCTTGTCCTTCTTCACTCTCCTGCTCCCTGCACAGCTTGTCACGCCGGCGGCTAGCGCCCTTTCAATCCCCGCTTGAGGCGTTCACCGGTACTCCTCCCCTCTAACACAGCTGTCACAGTGTCACCTCGTCCCGCTTCACTCGCCTGCTCCCAGCACTTGGATAGAGCTACGCAGTCAGAATCTGCACCTGCACCACGTATCACCTCTCAATGCCTGGTTGAGGAACAACAGCACATGGACTGTGCAGGTGCAATGCCCTCTCCCCCTCCTTTGGAACAGTCAGTGTCATATGTTGCACCTATGGACTCCCAACAACAATGACTTAGCTACCCTCCGTGTGAAGTACCCAATGGACAATTATGTAATATTCTGTCCTGGAATGTAAATGGCTGGTACTCCAGCCAGGCGTATGTTGAAGCACAGGAATTAACACATTTTGATATAATTTGCTTGCAGGAGACGTGGGTCAGAAATTTGAAAGGGCCTAGTATACCGAACTTTAGTACTTGGTCGGTACCTGCTGTGAGCTTGGGGAAAAGGGGCAGATCAGCAGGAGGTTTAGCTATTTTGGTGAATACATCCCATTGTTTAGGGGTAACCTTGCTGGCAAGTAATGATAATTTGATAGTGGTTAAACTTAGAAAAGGCTTCCATCTCATCCTTATTTTAGTAAATGTATACTTGTCACCTTTGATGGATTTATATGCAAGACATAACTTTTGGTGTTCCTTGGGGGAAGCTATACATCTTTGGGAGGTGGACCACCCAGGCATGACAGTTATACTCTTGCGAGATTTTAATGCCCGGACAGGGAATCAGGACTCCACAAGGGCTGCTGCTATGGGGCTTGATATTGCAGAAGAATTTTATTTTTGGCCCCCAAGATCATCTTGGGATTCTGTGCTTAACACAAACGGTTTACAATTGCTCTTTTTTCTATTCAAACATAATGACAGAATTTTAAACGGGAGTTTTGAATCAGATATTAATGGGGAGTTTACTTACGTCTCAGTGCAGGGACCAAGTACCCCAGACTATATAGTGGCCCCAATTGGATTTTTCCCTAGAGTGCTGGACTGCAGGGTGGTCCCCTTTGGTTCAAGTGACCACTTTCCCTTGGTGACCACTTTTGATCTAGGGACCCCGGGTGATCAGACCTATCAGTCAGAAACACCACTGAATAATTTGGACCTATGTGAGCTGAGGTCCATTAAGTGGGAAAACTTTACTGAAGCTTGAGCTAACAGTCTTTTCTCCTCCAAACTCTTGGAGCAGAAAAAGACTATTTTTTTGCCAGGCAGCCCCGTTGGCCGGTATTCAACAATTTCTCGAGTTGCTGGAATATCTAAGAGATAATCTCATTTCGCCAAATAGAATCATACACAGGAAACATCAATTCACCTGGTTCAATGGTGAATGTAGATATCTGAGGAAGCAATACAGGAACATGGCTAGAACTGTCATGGGGCATGGTTCCAGTACCCTAAGATTACAGTACGTCATTGCCTGAACTAAATATAAGACAGTTTTGCGAAGGAAGCAACAGGAGTATTGCCTAAAATTATGGGAAAAGCTAGAGAGGGCTGTTGAATTAAGAGACAGTGTGGCTTTCTGGGCCATAGTAAACTGGACCTCGGGGCGGAAATCCACCTCAGTTGGTCCCCCAGTGGGCAGCACCGCCTGGAGGGCCCACTTTTCTGATATTTTCAACAAATACCCAAAGCCAGGTGGCTTTCCCTTGCCCAGAGAACTTGGCATCCAGGGCCTGGTGGTATCTGAGTTGGAGATAGGGGAACTATTGGCTTCCCTCCTATTGAAAAAGGCAGCAGGGGAGGATGGTATTCCTTCAGACCTGCTGCTTACCTACAAGGACTGGTGGACTCCAGTCCTTGTTCGGTTGTTCAATAACATAATTGAACTGGGAGAAGAACCAACAGGATGGAATACAAGTATAGTAGTCCTCAGCCATAAGAAAGGAAATATGCAGGACCCCGCGGATTACAGGCCAATTAGTTTGATAGGCATAGTGGCAAAGGTTTTTGCGAGGTTTCTGTTGAGAAGGTTGGAACAGTGGGCAGAGGAGAACCATCTGTTAGCTGAGGAACAGGCTGGCTTCAGGCCCACAAGATCAGTTTTGGATCATTGTTTTCTTCTCGACCGCATGGTGGTAAAATATGCCCACCTGAGGAAGGGAGCATTGTACGCCCTTTTTGTCGATCTGAAAGCTGCATTCAACAGCATAGATAGGGCAATATAAGAAGCGATTAGATCACAACATTGACCCTCGGTTATTTCATCTGATCTGGCTTCTATACACAGATACGTCTCTTAGGATCTGGGTTAATACCCAAGGGGATACAACAGGATCTATCCTGGCAACCAATGGTGTTAAGCAAGGGTGCGTCTTGGCTCCCTTGTTATTCACCCTATTTATTAACGACATAGTGGACAAGCTCGCTGAACAGGAAGGTCATCCGCCATTAATCAGTGGTCGTCTGGTTTCCATCCTTTTATACGTGAATGACATGACCATCCTTTCAGTAACAAGAGTGGGTATGAGGCGTCAGATTGCAAAACTCAGTGAGTATTGTAAGGACAATCATTTGTTTATAAATAGGGATAAGACCAAGGTTTTGGTTTTTCCAAGAGGTCCAAGCAACACTCCTGGAATTTGGACACTCATAGTATAGAGCAGGTGACTACATATAGCTACCTGGGAATTTGGTTTAGGGACAACGGAGGCTGGAAAAATCACCTGCAAGCAGTCAAACTGAAGGAAGCCCAGATGGTAGCAGGATTATTTAAATTTTGGAGTACTAAGGGAGGCAAAAAACTGAAACCCCTGCTCAACCTATTAGAACGGAATTTGATCCCTCAGCTCCTTTTTGGGGCTGAGGTTTGGGGGTTGGGAGACACAACATCGAGACACTCCAGAACAAGGTTCTGAGGATAGGGTTAGGTGTGCTTCGAGGCACTCCAATAGCTTTGATGCGGGCAGAATGTGGGATTGTCCCTCTTATTTATTTATTTTATTTAATATATTTTTATACCGCCCCATCCTGCACAGCAGCTCGGGGCGGTTTACAACAATAAAAACCATCTAAAACATTTAAAATACAATTATAAAGCATATCAATAAAACAGGGTGGTATAAGAATAAATATACAGGTGGGGGATTAAAAATCACCCCCCCCTCCCTCCCAAAGGCCTGGGCAAACAGCCAGGTCTTACAGTTCCGCCGAAATATCAAAAGGCTTGGGGCCAGGCGAGCTTCCTCCGGAAGGGAGTTCCACAGCCGCGGCCCTACCACC
>QEPC01007745.1:608290-619033 GCA_003113815.1 Sphenodon punctatus | reverse complement strand
TCCCCCAGCTCCTGTCTCTCAGATTGTAAGCCCTAGGGGCAGGGACCGTGTCTATTTTATTACTTTGTAAAGTGCCAGGTACACTGCTGGCGCTATATAAATATTTGTTAATAATAATAATAATAATAATAATACGTAACCCAGCAAGCTGCCGTGGGGATGTTTTTTATGGCATTAATCAGGCAGCATCACTGGGAGAGCCCTGATTCAACTAAGGAAGAACCTTAAGAATGGGGACTCCCATGGAAGTCCCGTAAGGTTTCTGTTCTCCAAATTTCTGTACATGGTTAAAAACGTATCCTGCCCCATTTATATAAGCATCTCCCTATCTATGTAGTACTAGTGAGATGGTTTACAGCAGGGGTCAAGTGTTCCACCACAAGCCCTGGGAAGGGCAAGGCATTGCGCTACTACCCCAAAGGAAGTATGCATCTTCATTTGGGGATCCAGATGTGGGACCCACTCTTAGTTTCTCTTTTTGGCTGATTCCAAATGAGTCCATAGGAAAGAGAACTCCAGGGGTTATGGGAGATGACTGGAATGGTAAATAAATACCCTTTAGTGAATTATGTTATTCCTCGTTTATTTATGTTTTAAAGAGTATTTTATCTTGTTTTTGTTATAACATTGTACATCTATTTTGTAATGGCTAAAGGCTAAACAAATAAACTTTTGAGCTTGATATTTGGTAGAGATGATACTAAAGGTGTGAGATAGAGTGCTGACAAATTTCATCTAAACTGATTTGACTACAAAGATGTTACAGTCAGACATACATTTGTAAGTTAATTGCTTATACCACCAGAATCCATTATTAAATCCTTCTGAAAGCTGGCATAGATAGTAAAACTGGGAAGGGGTATAAACATGCCAAGATTAGTCCATATTAGACAGGAGTCAAATAAATTACAGCCAGGAATGTAAATGCAAATTTTTGCAAAATAACATAATTTTACGGCTTATAAAATCAGATTACTTTATTCAGTCTTACTGAAATTTGGTACACATAATGCTTTCCAGTGGAGGTACAATCCCTCCATGTTTCTTCAAAATATAATGTAAAATAAAAACGTAACTGCCAAAACTGTGTTTTCCACTGAAAGCAATAAAAATTGAAAAGCAAAGCAAAATAAAACCCAAAATTTTGATATTTATGAAAATGAAAGGTTTAAATAAAGAAAATGAAAAATGACAACAAAAATGACATGGATCCCTGGTGCACACCTCTAGTTTGCACTTCCTTTCACACTGATAGACTGTGTAACTGTAGTCAACTGGAAGGATTAGATTCTGATAGCATCTGTAGCTCCTCTCCTCTTTGATAACACAGACTTTGTTGACTAGAGCTCTATCTGGGCACCAAACATTTTGAGCACCTGTGATGAATCTGAGGTGCCCAAATTGAGCCAGACCTGTTGGGTCATCTTAAGAGCCCGAATTGGACCCGATTGGCTGTTCAGTTGTACCAGCTGGACTTTAAAAGCAACAGACCCCAACCTGGACTGCTTCAGAGCCCAGATTCACAGCTGTTTTATCCAGGGCCTGTCATTTTCAGCTGAGAGGCAATCTAAAGTAGGGATGTGCGAATGCGGTTCGGATGTTCGGACCGAACTCGCTCTGTTCGGACGTCTGAACCGAACGTCCGAACCGAACTCAAAAACAGCCAAACAGTTCGGTCATGTTCGGGTGAGTTTGGATGAGTTCGGGGGCAGGAAAAACGTGACTGGAAGGGGGAGACAGCTGAGGAGCAGACTTCCTGGCATCAGGGGTGGAGACCAGGGTTGTTTCAGGACCAAATTATACCAATACCGAAAAAAATCTTCTAAATCAGTATCGGTATCAATAGCGCTATTTTTGAATGTTCGGTCAAGTTCGGCCAAACCGAACTCCACCGAACCGAACAACCGAACCTGAACTCGAGTTTCAGACCTAACTACCAAATGTCCGAACATCCAAACTGCATTCTGTTCTCACATTCCTAATCTAGAACAGGAAGCATGGCTGTCCTTTGAATCTGACAGGCCCCTACGAGAGTCACAGAAGCCTAGGCTGAATCTCGTCACTTTCAAAGGGCCTTTTCCTTGTTATAGTGCCTCTCAGCTGAGAGTCACTATAGGCCGTAGACGTGTGCAAAAAGTCACATATTTTGTTTTCATTTACAAAACCCCCTTTGTTTTGGGAGGCTTTCTTAAATGACTTATTTGTTTAAATTTTGTTTTGCTTTTTTAAAAATAAAAATAAATAATAATTGTGCACCCTGCCAAATGGCCACTGGAGCTGTTCTGTGCATGCACAGCCCTTTTCCAAAATGGCACCAGCAGTGTCTGTGAAATTTTGGGAAAGCGTTGAATGGTCCCAGGGGCCATTTGGCAAATGCACCGTGATTTCTTTTGAAATTACTTTTAATAAAATAAAAATATAAACGAAAACAAATGAAATCAAATGTTTGCTTATTGATTTGTTTGCACGACCTTGGTTGGGTATGGTACCTTCAAATGGGGCTCCATTTGTTTTAACTAATTAAAACAATAAGAATTGCACACCCCTCCTATTGGGGAAGAAGCATCAGCCGACCTTTGAATCTGACAGGTTCCGCTGGGATCGCTGGACTTGACAGTTTCTCTGGGTAATGCCCACATCTTCAGACATCTGATTGGTCTTTGGCTAGCCCATTGGGTGCCTGTTGGGATGCCCTAAGATGTGAGCTTTACCGATGTCTACTAATCTTAGTACCCATTGCAGCTTTATTGCTAAAGCAGGGTCACAAGCTCACTGAATGTTAAACAGCATTTTTTGAAAAAAAGAAGTCTAAAACTGGGAGAAAATCTCAAAAGTTTAGCTCATCCATCTCCTGCTCTTGGCATTATATATATGTTAATGTATTCACACTTAATAATTGAGATAGATGCACAATCCACTTCCTGAGAAAGGTGCAGGCATACATTATTTATTGCTAATTAACAAACTGTTTTCAGACACAGACCCCTGGGCACAGAACACTTTGACAGTAAAAGTCACTTAGCATAGCTTTTAGTAGTATGACTCCAGTGATGTTTATGCTCTGTTTAATGAGGGGGATTGGTTTTTACGTTATTTAATTAATTTATTTATTTATTTATTTCTCTTGGTATTTTTATTTTTAAGGTTACGCTAGCTCTCCATGAATAGTATGTATTTCTGGTTTGGTCACTAGAGCTGAAATGAGTACCTGCAAAAAAACCCGGTTATACCAAACAAATTTTTGGTATCCAAATTGACCCGACATCAGGTAACAATTGGTACAAGATTGTGATCCGATTTGGTTACCTGATGTCCCGGAATGTCAACTTCCGGACCTGGAATGTCAACTTCCGGTACCAATTTTTTTACTTCCATCCAGATTTTTCAACTACTGACAGCTATTTTTTTGTTGTTTTCTGTCCTGCAAAGTTGACTTCTGGTCCTGGAAACTCTACTCCCAGTCTCATTTTTTTGATATTTTGGTTTTCTGTCCTGATATGCTCACACTGAGGATGACTTTGACTCCACCATTTTGGAATCAGTGGCAGAGCCAGAGGTTGGAAATGCTCTGTCTGGTCTGAGTTTGTGGTTCGGAGGCTGCAGCTGGTACAAAATTCGGCACCCCACCTGCTTATTGGGATGAGTTTCAGGAAGCATATTAAAATGGTGCTCCGAGCATTGCACTGAGTGCCTATTATCTTCTTGGCCCGATTCAAGGTGCTGGTTTTGACCTTTAAAGCTACATGGCCTGGGCCCCACATATCTGAGGGACCACCTCACTTCTTGGGTGACCCATGCGGTCATCCAGGAGCACCATCTTGGAGGTACCACACTATTGACAGGTCTGGATGGACAGGTGGGCATTCTTGGTGGCCACTCCATCACTGTGGAATGCGCTTCCAGTGAAGATCTGCTTTATCCCGGATCTCCTTGCCTTTCACCAGTAATGTAAAACCTGGCTTTTCCACCAGGCATTGGGGCAGGGGAGGGGGGGGGGCTACATAGGTTTCTGGGTGGGTAAATTATTTTGTACAGATCTGAATTTTATGCTGATAATTTATGCCTTTATATTTTTTTATTATTGTTTTTACTGCTTTATATTGTTTTTTAGCACTTCAAGTCACCTTTTGGTAAGGGGGTGGTATACAAATGTATCTAAATAAATAAATATACTGAACTGGAAATTACCAATTGTTTGGGTATCCGGGCACCCAATCAGTTCCCGGGTTGCTCGTCGAGTACCTGTGGATACTGTGTTGCTACATTCTGAAGAACCCATGGAAACTTAAGTCAGAATCAGGATTCCATGGGGATCCCACATCTTGAACCATGGACCATAGGATCCAAGGACCAGAGGTTTAGACATAGACAGCACACTATGGTAGGAAAACATGAAGAGCAATTATCAAAGGGTGTATAGCCTGTGTGGTAATATTTCTCTGCCCATAGTGCTCTGAATGATTGAACAGGTGCTTAGCACCTGATAGGCCCATGAGTCAACTTTGTAAGTACCTCGTCTTGAACCAGTGCCCTTGGGACCCTATGCCATCTGTACAGCTAATTTTGGCCCTTAATTTTGTCCTGTTGACCCATTGGACATCCTTATGGAGTTCCCTCCCACCATGCCCTGATTGTCTCTTGACTAGGCATGTTCTGTATAAGAGGCATGTGACAGGAAGCAGGAGCCAGACAGAGCAACAACCTGGCTCCTAGTCTGTGTCTGGTTTTCTGCCTCCTCAACAACTGCCTTGGACCCCACCCCTGTTTTTGTCTCCTGCTTCCTGACTCCTATCCCTGTGCTCTTGACCCCCACTGTCTCCATTCCTGCTTGACCTACCTGCTTCAGACTGCCTCTCTGGATTTGACCTTGGCCTGCATTCTGACTCTGCACTTGCACTGTCCCTCTGATCTGTTGGCTGTCTGGACCCCAGTGGGACTCTGGTTTGACCCTGGTATCACCACCTTGTCCAGTCCATGCACCTAACAACTATTACCTATTCCGGTATCTGTATAACCACTAGTGTAGACATTCCGATTCCTACTCATTCCTGCAGACTAGAGCTGAAATGAGTAGTTCATTTGATGTCCATGGGCAATACCTGTGTTTTCGAGTACTGTCTTGGGTATTCAGTGGGGCTACCCAATCACTGATCAGGTGACTGGGATACATGAAAAATCAGTAACTTCCAATACCAAAGTTTCAATTTTCCAGTTCAGTTCAGAAAACTGAAATATTGGTACTGGGGATTGACGTTCTGGGACATCGGGTACCTGAATGGGTTGCAGTCAGGTTCCGATCAGTACCCAATATTTGCAGGTTGATTTGGGCACTGGAAGTTTGATGGGTATGCCCATTTTTGCTGGTACTCATTTCATCTTTACTGCAGACCTTATTATGGGCAGTTCTGCAGCACCTGCTCAAAAAAATCATTGCTTGATGCCGACTCCCTGGACAGCTATTGCTCTTTCTAACCTCCCCCATTTAGGGAAGGTTATTGAACAGGTGGCTGCCTGGAAGCTTTTGGGCAATCTTGATGCTATAGGAATCCTGGATCCATGTCAGACTGGCTTCCATCCTAGGTTTAGTACCGAAACTGAACTTGTGGTCTTGGTCAATGATCTAAACTGAGAAATCAACAGGGGAAATTGTACCCTGCTGACCATGGGTCTCTCCCAGATAATATCTGGCCCAACATGCATTATGCTGGACAAATGTTGAATCTCTTTGTGGCAGCAGTCCTGGGTGCAACCCGCTCTTTAACACCCGTTGTCTCCGTCCTTTTGGCTTGGGCAGGTTGTCTCTCTTATTGGCCTCCCTTCTGCCCCTCACAGACAGTCCCAATCCACACAATATAGGAGCTTCTCCCATTAAACAAGTGGATCCTCAAGGGTTTCCTCCCCAGTCAGCTAGCCCAGCCAAGACAAACATGATAGGCAACTTATCCCACCTTGGTTGTCAGCTCTGTTCCCTGTTGGGTTTTCTAAGTTGCTGTCTCGATCCTCTAAATGGACCTCTAAGCTCCTCGGTTAGTTCTCAAAACTCTGAGCTCTCATTGGTTCTCCCCCTCTCTGCCTCTAGCTTCCTGGCTTTCAATATTCCAGGTCCCTCATAAGCTCATCTATTCTGAGCTCTAAAAGGGCTAATGCCCTACCTTGCTTGTCCAACACAGTGTACAGATTTTGTCCATACACTCATGTTCTGCACTGGCCTGGAAATGGGGGGTCCAATTATTGGGCGTGTCTTTATGATACTGTTGTCATGGTCAGGCTATTACCTTCTGAGGGCTCAGATTCCTGCATCCTTTGCCCCCATCGTGGTGGTGGACTAGTTTGGATGGTCCGTCCTCAGGGAGACTAATGGATTCAGTAGGATTCCAGAACTCTCTGGGAATTTACCCAGTGACTTTGATGGCATCTCTGTTGATGGCCCAGTTTATTTGTGGTATGCTATGCTGACCTGGACCATTGACACAGTGGTACCCAGGCATCTGCTTCCTCTGCTGAGGCAGTGCAGCTTTCCTTAATGTATGGAAGGTCTGAGGCTGTTAAAGCAAGAGGGTAGGAGGTTATAGTGCAGGTAGTATTTCACCAAATGTGGCATAGATTGTTTTTGAAGAACTGCCATGGCTGTGGCAGTGGCAAAGACAGCTTTCTTCACTGTTGCCATTGCATCTGCAAAGTGCTGTATGACAGAATTCTTCCAGGTGGTGAATAGCCTATTAAATCCTAGCTGCCTCCATCTGAAGTTAGTCATTAGGTTCCCACTGTTATGAGTTTTCCATCTACTTTAAAGATAAAGGGTATTTTCAGACGATACGCGGGCCGTTGGGCCCATACCGGCACCACCGGCTTCGTTCCCCGCCGGGGTCACCCCGTAACGGCACAACAGACGTGCTGGGGGGATCCCGGTGGGGAAAGTGGGAGGGGTCGGGGCCGCGCGGCGCAACGTGCGGCCGCATGGCCCTGCCCCCTCCACGCACCCCGCCGCCCGCCCTCCGAGGAGACGGGTGGGTGGCGGGGCCAATGCGGCGGCCGTGGCACGCGGCCAGATGTTACTTTTCCTTGGCCACGGCCCGGGGTCCATTTGACCACGCTTCCCGGGACCTTCCCCCGGCTAGCCCGGGAAGCGTGGTTCAAACGAACCCCATGTGGGGATTGACCGTGGCCAACATCTGGCGCGCCGCGAACAGACGTACGGGACATGGTGACCACAGGTGGGTATTCACCGTGGTTCACCATGTTCACGTAACGTCTGAAATCACCCATTGTCACTCATATTTGGTGGAACTCCCCAGTTTGGGTGTAGAATTAGAGTTTGTTGTTGGGGAGGCTTGGACTTCTTCGGTTTGCTTGGATCAGCTTCAGTTAGTCTTGCCCACTGATGTGCTTGGGGTTTTGCGGGCAACTAATTGAGAACTAGATCTGTGCCCGTCCTGGATAGTGAATGCTAGCTGGGAGACATTGAGGCTGTTGCTCGCTTGCTGCTTGGGGGTGTCTGTCAACTTGCCGAGAACTCTCCAGGAGGGGTCAGGAGGATGTTGGGCAGCACCCCAAGTGCATGGGGATTGGATATATGTAGCTGAACCTTTCAGTGAGCTCTAGCATGCTCTCTCTCTCTCTCTCTCTCTTTCTCTCTCTCTCTCTCACACACACACACACACACACACACACACACCCTGCCAGAAAAGTATGTCAAAATGCTCTGACCAAAGCCAGAAATAACCAGAGACAAAAATCAGGTCCAAGGAACAACTTATATCAGACCTCTATGCCCATCTTGAAGCCACCACTGAGTCTTTCTCCTGTAAAGGTGGAAGCATGTAGTAATTGCCCAGTGAATGTGTCTGTCAGTATGTTGGGCTGCTTCACACCCTTATACAGCCCTCTCCCACCTGTCATGCGTGTCTGTGAATGTCAGTGACCCTCCTGTAGACAGGAGGGGTGGGATATAAATAAATAAATAAATAAATAAATAGGCTATTTATCTGAATAATGAAAGTCTTCAAGAGGGAAACTTCAATTGCATCTAAAATTTGGACTCTTTATCAAATATTGCTTCAGGTTGGCTGAGATTATCCTGAAGGTCTGTGATACAATCCCTCAAATTTTTATGTAAAACGGATAGACAAAAAAGTGTTACAGCCAGTAATGCATTTACAAGTAAATTGCTTATAACATAATAAACTTTTATCCAATTCTTCAGTACTCAGAAGTCCTGAAGCCTCTGGAGCACCGCCACCACCGGACCCGCTGCCACCGCCGCTACACCAGACCCAGGGCTAGAGCCCCGGCACCACCAGGTAGGTTGATCCCTGGGGTTGGGGTTTTTAATTATTTTTTTTTACCAGGCTGGGCAGGGGGGAGGGGGAGGTGAGCCCCGAGGCCCCTTCCACCCACACAGTCTGGATCTGGGAGGGAAAACCGGGTTCCTGCATGCCACCCAAACCAGTTCAAAACCCAAACTTTGTTCCGACGGTTCGGGCAGGGGGCAATTTGGGTTTGGGGTGTTCACGAATGATCCGAACACCTTGAGTACGGGCCAAACCCCGAACCCCTGAACTCAGTTTGCACATCCCTATTATGGAACACCTGAGATCCAACTAAATCTGAGCCTGCTGTTCTTGTGGAAGAACAAGACCTGTTTGTTTGGCCAGGCATTTGGCAGGCAGAGATAGGGTTGTGTCTGGTTTGGTGGAGAAGTTAGGTGATTGTTGGTGCAGTTAACAGATTTTAAATGTTTTATAGTTTAAATGTTTTATAGTTTGAAAGACACCCTGAACCTAACTGGGAAGGACAGAGTAAAAATCAGACTAAATGAATATCTAAAAGTCCATTTTCCTCCTTATGTTTGTCTGCAGCACTAAGATCAGCTGAGCGCACCCTCTTTCAAGTTCCATCATTGGCTCAGGTCTATATGTCCTGGCCATGCAGACAGGTGTTCTTGGTGGCTGCTCCAGTCCTTTGGCTCTCCCTTCCCTTGGAGTTTTGTCTACGTGCTAGTTTGAGTGTCTTCCATAGCCAGTGTAAGACCTATTCATCTGGTCAGGCATTTCAAAAGATAGGGGTAGATCCAGGGAAGGGGGCATTATTAGTATTTTTGGTAAAAAGATCTAAATAAATAAATAAAATAAATATTGTGATACTTCAGTAATCTGTAATATTGGTTTCAGTGCCTGTGGTCATATTTTAGTTTAACACATAGTCCGTGAAGTTGTTGTTTTCAGGCCTTATTAATGTTTAGTGAGCCTTCCTAATTCATTTCCTGTTTCTCCAATGAAAAACGCCCAGAAAAGCTCAATTTTTTGTAGATATTAAAATGATGTGAGAATCCAATATCCTTTGAGTCAATTAATAGTTTCTCTATTCACAGCAACAGTTTGCGCTGCAGGCACTCCTAAGTGTGGTACATCTGTAATGATAGTGTGTCACTGAAACCATTATATTCATAGATCTCCAATTGTTTGGAAAATATAAATTTACAAGCCCAGGATTGTGATAGCACTAGGATCATTTTGTAAGATAAGCAGCATGGGTGATGGATGGTGTGTCTAAAAAAATAAAGGAGCCGCAAACATTCAAAAAATACAAAGACCATTTAAAACAAGAAAGGTACATATATTAAGCCTAATGCACGTGCATTAGGTCAAACTTAGCTATATATTAATTAGTTCAGCACTGAATACACAGTGCAAGTGTAGATTCTCCATATACACTTGTTCTGATATATTGATCATATTAACATGGACATATTGTTCACATATATTAAATTGATTTTTTTCTAGAGTCATACGAGCTTCTCACCTGTTGTTTGGAACCAATTCGTTTTTAATGTCAAGTCAATGTATGATTAATCCATGTTGTGCGACGTTCTCAAAAGTCAGAGTCTATGTACCAAAACAAAAGTAGATCAGGAAAACAGAAAAGTGAACACAAGAAAATTTGGTGAACCACACAACGGATCAGATACATATGGAAGCACACAGAATTCACTAATTTCAAATGCAGTATTCATTTCAGGTAGAGTACCTCAAAGCCCGAGCAAGGCCATTTAATATATCCTGCCTAAAGTGGAAATGTTGGTTTGGGTAATAACTGAGGAGCTTGCAGGACACTGTTTCCATCTACTCACCCTGCCGTGCTGCGGGGGGCTTGTGCTGTCCTGCCGCTGGTCGGGGGGTCCTGGTGCACCGCTGCCACTGCTGCTGCCGCCTCCGTGCCTGCCATCCTCATTACCTGCAGGGAGAAGAAACCAACTGTGAGTTGGGGGACAGGGGGGGAACGCAGAGGCCAGCCACGTGGGCTGACCTATCCCCTCCCCCCCACCCAGAAGTATCAGGGGGCTTAAAGCACCAGGGACAGCGGCTGAGCTGCAGGAGCTTGCAGGGCTGGGTGTCCATCTACTTACCCTGCTGTGCTGCGGGGGGCTTGTGCTGTCCTGCCACTGGTCGGGGGGTCCTGGTGCTCCGCTGCCGCCGCTGCTGCCACCTCCGTGCCTGCCATCCTCATTACCTGCAGGGAGAAGAAACCAGCTGTGAGTTGGGGGACAGGGGGGGGAACGCAGAGGCCAGCCACGTGGGCTGACCTATCCCCTCCCCCCCACCCGGAAGTAGCAGGGGACTTAAAGCAGCAGGGACAGCGGCTGAGCTGCAGGAGCTTGCAGGACTGGGTGTTCATCTACTTACCCTGCTGTGCTGCGGGGGGCTTGTGCTGTCCTGCCGCTGGTCGGGAGGTCCTGGTGCTCCG
>QEPC01007745.1:586849-606666 GCA_003113815.1 Sphenodon punctatus | reverse complement strand
GCTTTGGAACTCCCTTCCGGAGGAAGCTCGCCTGGCTCCTAGCCTATTAACATTCCGGCGTAGTTGTAAGACCTGGCTGTTTGCCCAGGCCTTTGGGAGGGAGGGGTAGGGGGATGTTTTAGTTCCCCCACCTATTTATATTTATACTGGTTTTTTCCCTGTTTAATATTTCTAATATTATGTGAATTTTAAAATTTTAAAATTTTATTGTATGTTTTAATGCTGGAAGCCGCCCCGAGCTGCATGGCAGGAGGGGCGGGGTAGAAATTTATAAAATAATAAATAATAATAATAATATCTGTTTGCACTCTATCATGTATCCATTTTATACCTCATTCAATCCTGCTGCTCTGCGCATGTTTTGGCTCTGGGAAAGACTCCGGAAGTCAAAACATGCGCGGGGTTTCCGGGTGTAAATGCCTCCCCTCTCCCCGCGTGCGTGATCCTCCAGAAGACTGCAGAGCAACTTTTTAGCTATTTCCAGCTTTTTGGTTTGGTTATTTCAGTTGTTCGATCATTTCAGTATTTCATTTACACCATTTCGGCAATATTAGCACTGCTAAGCAGGCACAATTGCTGAAAACTACGTAACCAAAATGACCAAATGAAAAAAAGTGCAATGGGGGGAGAACACTTGAATCAGAACATCGGAATAACCGATATGCAAATACCCATTTCAGTCATCAATAATATTTAGGTACTCAAAGGGCTACCTGAAATTGAGAATAATGCCCACAACTAATAAACCCACCCTAATGTAACTAACCCCATCGCACCAGATGCCAGACAAATGCACATACAATTACTTTACCACAGGGGTGAAATTTCAGTGGATGTGGAATGGATTGGAATCCAGTCATTCAATTCATCCCAGTGAAACGGAACGGACAAACATTCTGTTTGAGTTCGTTTTGCTGGAATTGATCGGGTAAAAAAATTCATCTGATTTGTGCACATGCAGTTATGGCTGTGACCATTTTGCCCATGTGCAAATCATTCAATTACAGTTCTAGTTAAAAACATTTGTTTCATCAGAATTCTGATTGAATTTCGATTACTGTTCCAATTTCGCAGATAATTTCTGAAGAACTGTAATGGTCAATTTGACCGAGGTCTAGTTTATCAACACTGCTCAGAGGATATTCCAGAGTTTTACCTGTTGATTTTTTAAATTAACATTTAGTTCAAGGATACATATTACAAGGGTCGATGGTTTCTCAGGTTTGGGGAGCAAGCAGTTTCCAGGAGAAGCATCCAAGTCATGGCAGGCATCTAATCTAATCTATGTCTTAGAAGAACTAAGCTCTCTAACTAGCTTAATTAGACTGAAAGGGAACTCAAGATTGATCAAATTCAGCTCTCTGCATGGGATAGACAGGATGCACTCTCCTCGAAAAAGTATCCAATAAAGCAGATCCAACCTGTATTTATATAGGATAGTATTTCCCACACTTGTTGTCTGTTTGACACCCACACACACACCCACACACACACTTTGAGACTGAAATATATAATTCCATTACTTCAGGCACCACAAAGCCATGCAAAAACAAAATACCTATTGATACTGCAGACTCTCAGTTAACAACCTCTCATGTAAGGAGGGAGAAATCGTGAAAAAGATGCACACTTTGAACACCATTCCATCAATTTTAAATATCGGACATAAAATACCATAAAGACTTATAAGCAGGGGGTGGGATGAATAGAAGAGGCTGTTCTTTCCATTGGATGGTCATGTGCTATGTAATGGACCAGACACTGGCCCTTTAAGGTTTGCCTGCCAATCATTCTTAGCCCTGTGCCTTTGTCTGTACAAGCCTAGTGGGTGTAGAGTTCAAAGCTTGGTCTGTAAGAGTGGAAGGAACTCTGGCATAGAGATGGACTGAAAATCAAATGAATTATCCATAGTTAATGCCCAGTATTCTGGCTAACCACTGGGTTACTGGTAATGAAGCAATTGCCGTGGCAGTTAACAACCAAATCGGATGGCTGGATAATACTAAAATACTTAACTTATTTACCATATTACTGTAACCATATTCTCACATAACCAAATGCTACCAGAACAACTCCAAAGCCAGGTCCAGATGTGAGGGAGGGAGTAAATAGAAAAAAGAATTATGGGCAAATGGCAATAAAGTCAATGGTAATGTATTATTTACTATAATGCAATATCACGGTGAGCCGGTAATCTAGTTAACTGGATAATCTGCCAAACGCTAACCGGATACCATTATTATTTTATTTATTAATTAAATTTTTACCCTGCCCCTCCTGAAGACAGCTCGGGGTGGCTTCCAACAACAAAATACAATTTAAAAAAATCCAGACACTTAAACTACCATATAAACATTAAAATAACATATAAACAGGGCCTGGGATATAAATTACTTGGGATCGGGGAATAAAACTCAACTACCCACCCCCCTCCCCAAAGGCCCGGGCGAACAACCAGGTCTTGTATTTCTGCCAAAATACTAACAGGCTTGGGGCCAGGCGGGCCTCCTCCGGCAGGGAGTTCCAGAGATGCAGCCCGGCCACCGAGAAGGCCCTCTCCATTGTGGCCCCCCCGCTTAATGCAGGGGACCTTCAAGAAGGCACCCCCGGCAGACCGAAGGAGCCGCTCCGGGGCGCGGAGGGCGAGGCGGTCCCTGAGGTATGAGTTGGCCCTTTTTACACAGACGCTCTAACACCGATGAAATGGGTGTTACATTGTATTATACATGGTACAGGACACCACATGAGATGCCTCCACCCAGTTTCTCTGGGTGGAGATGGGTGGAGGCGTCCGTGTAAACAGTAAACACCACTTGCAGTGGGTGGGGTGAATTTCTCTGGGTGGAGATGGATGGAGGCGTCTGTGTAAACACCACTTGCAGTGGGTGTTGGTGTGTGCATGCTCCCATGCAACATCCATCTCCACCCACCACCCACCCACGAAGCAACTGGCAGTGGACTCCGTTGCTCCATGGGTGGGTGGTGAAACAGACTCCACTGCCAGTTGCTTCGGGGGTGGGTGGTGGGTGGAGATGGGTGTTGTGCAGGAGCATGAACACACCAACACCCACTACAAGTGGTGTTTACACAGATGCCTCCACCCATCTTCACCCAGAGAAATGCACCCCACCCACTGCAAGTGGTGTTTACACGGATGCCTTCACCCATCTCTACCCAGAGAAACTGGGTGGAGGCATCTCATGTGGTGCCCTGTACCATGTATAATACAATGTAACACCAAATTTATCGGTGTTAGAGCGTCTGTGTAAAAAGGGCTATTATCTGGAACATTCCATATACTGGCTGATCCTACAGATCCTCCTGGATACCAAATAGTGGTGTTTTTCTGTTTCTGCTCAACTCTGGAAAAGCAGGCTAACACCAACAGTAGTCCTTGGTCCTGAAAGGAGCAATAAAGGGTTGTTAGCTTTTGCACAAAATCAGGGTTAATTTCTCCAGGTCAGAGAACAGCACTTCAAAGCAACCAGCTGCCACCACAATCCAGTGACAAGAGTCCCTTTGTTATAGGCTTTTCTCCAAATTTTATTTCTACAAAGCTTCTTTTAGAATCTTCCGTAAGGACCTGACCTTTCAAAGTGGACCTGAAACTAAACTTCCAAATCTCATGAAGTTCACCCCTTATTTGTCTACTGCCATCACAATCAAGTTCATTTGGCTCTTCTATTATCATCATAAATATTTGTAACTCCTTTCCAACAATTTTATTGGCTGGATTGCATATTGTTTTACTCTCTTCCATTTTTTACATAAATAGCTGTTGCTGCTTTCAGTCGAATACGTTATAGGATGTACTCAATGTTGCAAGATAACATCTGCCACACTTTATGGCTTTTGCTTTATGGACCCTCTGTTATTTTGGTTTGTACTTTTTGAAGTATAGCAGAAGGAAGAAAAACAAGAAGCTTTGCATGTTCTTTACCTCTGGTTACTTATGTGTTATACAGGGGGGAAAGGAGACTGACCACTTAGCAAAAACATCAGTAAAAGTTTGGTTGTGTATTAGAAGGTTTCAATTTAGGCCACAAATTCCATTTGACATATTAGCTCCACCATCAAGCCTGAGTGAAAATATCCATATCCAAGAGCAGGCCCAGAGTTGAAACGAGTACCCATAAAAATGGGTATACTCATCAAATCTTTGGTACATTACTCAACCCACCACTGCAATTGCTAATTGATACCCAATTAGTGCCTGGCAGGTTACCTGATATCCTGATTTACATCTCAAAACACTAGCTTCGACTGCCAGAATACCAGTTTCCAGTCACATTTTTTTTAGGTTCCGTCCTGATTTTTGCTACTTTCCTGTACCTGTTTACTGATAGTTACTGGTAAACTGGTACCAGCAAAACTCAATTTTGGGGTAATCGGTTACCCAATTGTTACACGGACAGCCCAATGGGCACCCTAGATGATACTCCAAGTTGCAGGTACTACCGACATATACGAAATGATGTGCCTGTTTCATCTCTGAGTGGGTCTAGTAGCTTTCTGGTGCTCTGTGCTATGTGTTTTGGGCTTCATCCATCCATGCCTTCTTTTTCTCCAGGCTAGACTACTGCAATGTGTTCTATGTGGGGCTGCCCTTGAAAACTGTTCAGAAGCTGCAGTTGGTGCAGAATGCGGTGGCCCATCTTCTTTTGAGGGTGGGTCGCCAGGAGCACATTACACCAGAACTCGGGAGTCAGCCCTGGCTGCCAATAGCTTTCAAGGCACAATTCAATTGGCACAATTGTTTTTAACTTATATAGCCCTAAATGGTCTGGGCCTCAGGTATCTGAAAGACAGCCTCTTCCCCTATGTCCTGTAATGGTCTGAGGTTGACCAAGTGTGCCCTATCTGTGAAGTTGCTACACTGAGGGAATGCAGGGGAGCATTCTCTGTTGCTGCCCTGGAATTATAGAACTCCCTCCCCTTGGAGGCCCTCTTAAGCCTGAGCCTGTTTGTCTTCCGGAGGAGATGTAAGACCTTTTTGTTTGGCCAGGCTTTTGGCAAGCAGGAATAGGGTTTGGTGGGATTGGGTAGAGGGGTTTGGCTTTATACACATCTAGATGTGTATAAGAGACTGGTATAGTCCGATGTAACACCCAATTTATCGGTGTTAGAGCGTCTGTGTAAAAAGGGCTATTATCTGGAACATTCCATATACTGGCTGATCCTACAGATCCTCCTGGATACCAAATAGTGGTGTTTTTCTGTTTCTGCTCAACTCTGGAAAAGCAGGCTAACACCAACAGTAGTCCTTGGTCCTGAAAGGAGCAATAAAGGGTTGTTAGCTTTTGCACAAAATCAGGGTTAATTTCTCCAGGTCAGAGAACAGCACTTCAAAGCAACCAGCTGCCACCACAATCCAGTGACAAGAGTCCCTTTGTTATAGGATTGTGGTGGCAGCTGGTTGCTTTGAAGTGCTGTTCTCTGAGCCTGTCTCTTATACACATCTAGATGTGTATAAGAGACAGGTTTTGTTCCCTATGCCACTTAGGAGAGGTAGACACTGTAGACCATATGCTCTTCAGGTGCCCTCGGTTTGCCAGCCCTAGATTTAAATATCTTGGGGGGATAGCTCTGCACTCCAGCACTTCAAGCTTTGAGAATCAAAGGTTATTCAGCCCGATGGATACGGCTGTATCTAGGGCCATGGCTAGTTTTTCCTTGGCGATCCTTCGTATTTGACAGGCATTCTCGAATCTCTCGCAAATGGACGGAGTGATTTGTGATTTTTGGACTGAAGTCAATAGCCTTTTCCAGGGTCTGGAGTATAGCTGTCCCCTAGCTGGTGTTGGACGGAGGGCAATGCCTGGTGGACTAACTTTTGTGCAGGCAAGCCAGACTTTTGGTGGTG
This sequence comes from Sphenodon punctatus, assembly GCA_003113815.1. Taxonomy (NCBI): domain Eukaryota; kingdom Metazoa; phylum Chordata; class Lepidosauria; order Sphenodontia; family Sphenodontidae; genus Sphenodon; species Sphenodon punctatus. The sequence goes on along the minus strand of QEPC01007745.1, from coordinate 600,803 downwards.
ACTGAGCTGGTTGTTAATCTCTATTAATAGCTGTTTCTGGAATTTAGCGGGGTTCAAACGACATAATGTTGTATTTCTCGAAGTCTGTAATATATTTTGATTTACCCTTTCCGGGGTTCTTAATTTTTATTTATTCCATGTTGGTATCTTGTTTTGTTATGGCTTAGGCTAAACAATAAAGAATTTTACACCCAAATATATCTGTAAATCTCTACTCCAATTCTCTAAGTACTTTGTGGGCTTATCATAAGTCACCCTCTTTAGCTCTTTGTATATCCTGCCTAATCTCCCTGCTAGGTGTCCAGTGGTCGAGAATCGTGGTCAAAATTATTCCTGCTGGAGGTTCACCATGGTGAACATCTGGCAGAAATCAATCAGATATTGTGGGACTTTTGGTCACTACAGGGGATTCACTGTGGTTGACCGTGGTCTTGTAACGTCTGAAATTACCCATTGTGGAACCTACAATGTTATAGGCCATGGGGTGGGGAACATTGTGGAACCTACAACGCTATAGACCTAGGGGTGGGGAACATTGTGGAACCTACAATGCTATAGGCCCAAGGGTGGGGAGCATATTATTATTATTATTTCCACAAATTTAGACACGTCAATAGCACTAGAGCCTTGGTTTGTTAAGAAAGGAAGAAGTGGGTGGAAGACATGTTTCAGTTATTTACCCTATTGAAAAGAAAGACAAAAGTCTCACAGGTTTCAGTGATGAAGTAGTCTCCTCAAATGTCACTTCTCAAACCATTTACACCAGAGTAGTTCCACTAAAACCAATGGGACTACTCTGGTGTAAGTGGTTTGAGTAGTATAGCTTACAAAAAACAAACCTCCCACATCTTACAATACTATAATGTTTTATCCCAGAATGGACTTTATTGACCCAGGAACCCTGATTCACTTCGATGTAAAAGACAACACACACCTGAATTATGTTTTTCCCTTGGTGCGAACACCGATTCTCTCTTGCATTACCTACTTGTTCCGCTGCAGACAATTCTGGAATAACATGGCTCCAGATCTTATCAGTCTTCCTGGTATTGATATTAGCTACCCACAGAACTGATTTCTATTCTGCTACAGGACGGCTAACATCAATACATAGGGTTGCTATCGCATGCCCGATTGGTCCTCAAATACCAAACCAGGTACCCAGTTATCTGAAAATACCAGGTATGATCATTACCAAGTTACCCAGTTACAGATTTATCCATTGCCAAAATGTTAACTCAGTGCAGGTATGGAGACAGGGATTTAGAAAGATGGTACCGGAAGTAAGCGAATCAGTACCAGAAATCAGAAAATGGAGGCAGAAAATGGTAAATCTGTTCATCATGTAGCCTGTTGGGCAATAATCAGGTACCCAAAGCAGTAGACTACACTGGCTCTAAAACACAAGCAGACATATGCAAACACCTCAGGATAGAATTGAAATGGGGTGTGTGGGTATCTGTGAGGAGACCACTGTCTGATTTAGGGGGGTGGAGAGTGACTGAGAGAGTAGGTGGAGGACTTTATGGCAGGTAATCCCTTACTTTAACTTAGGCCACTTTCAAACATGCCCCTCCATGCATATTTGGACTACGGGGGGGGGGTATTCGCAGCCCAAATATGCATGGGGGATCAACCGATCTGAAAGCCCCCTCTGCACGGTTTTCAAGGAAATTGAGCTCTGCATCCCTGCGCTTCTCTGCTGGCAAAGTCGCAGGGGCAAAGGGGGGGCTTTCAGACCAGCCAATCCCCATGCATATTCGGACTGCGCATCCCCCCTGAAATTCAAATATGTGTGCCCAGGAGGTGTGTGCCTGAAAGTGGCCTTATTAATCCCAATGGGGTTGGTGGCTTTCCCAGGCGGGCCTGGATCCTGGCTCTGTTGAAGCCCAGACTAGCTGGAGTGGGCAGATGTGCTCGCTTACAAATGGATATGAGTTCAAGACCCTAGAAGTAATCCAAAAGTCACATCGGGCAACTTCTGTGTGCCTGCAAGACTTCCAGGTGCCTGCATGCCTGTGCAGGGACATCCAGAAATTGATGAATGGGAATAGATCCCTCCCATATGATGTGTTCTGAATAGGGATGTGCGAACGTGGTTCGGAAGTTCAGAGTTCAGACCGAACTCAACTAGTTCAGTCGACCTAACCGAACTTCCAAACCGAACTCGAATTCGACCGAACTGTTGGGTCAAATCCGAACCAGTTCAGAAGGCCAAAAACTGCTTAAAACACCGGTTTTGAATGCACAAACTTGGTTCGGAAGTTCAGAATTAGACCGAACCCGACTAGTTCGGTCAACCAAACCGAACTTCTGAACCGAACTCGATTTTGGAACCGAACTGAACCGAACCAAATTTCCAAACTCGGTTCTGTTCGCACATCCCTAGTTCTGAACTTTCCTGAAGCCACCAAAGCTGGCCACTTTAGGGGACTAGTTGCTCGGCTAGATGTACCATTGGTGTGTTACCGAATGACACTTAGAATCATAGACTTGGAAGATACTTTGAGGATCATCTAGTCCAACCCCCTGCTTGGTAGGGATGGGCGAACACAGTTTGGAAGTTCGGAGTTCGGCCCAAACTCGGCCTGTTCGGACGACCGAACCAAACTTCCGAACCGAACACTCGAACTTCTGAACAGTTCGGAAAAGTTTGAATGAGTTCAGAGGAGTTCAGAGGCAGGAAAAATGTGACTTTGGGTGGGAAAAACGTGACTGGAAGGGAGAGGCATCTGAGGACCAGACTTCCTGGCACCAGGGGTGGACACCAAGGGTGGTTTCAGGGCTAAAAATACCGATACCGAAAAAAATTCAGTTTCGGTACCGATAGCATTTATTTGAATGTTCGGCCGAGTTCGGGCGATCTGAACTCCGCCGAACCGAACAGCTGAACCCGAACTCGGGTTCGAACCGAACGTCCGAACATCTGAACAGCATTCTGTTCACCCATCCCTACTGCTTGGATGCAGGACATCTACGGCTGCAACATTCCTGACAGGTGGATGCCCAGCCTCTTTCTGAAAACCTCCGGTGATGGAAAGCCTACAACCTTATGATCAATCAACTTGTGATCAACCACAATCCCTAGATCCTTTGCACATGTGTTGCTGCCAAGGCAGTTATCCCCGATCTTCACCAAATGCAGAATCTTTACCTTACATTTATCTCAGCTAAATTTCATTTTATTATTTTCAGTTCAGATTTCCAGCCTATCCAGTTTTGTGGTTTTTAAAAAAAACAAACATAATTCTATCTTCCAAGGTGTTATTTACCCACTTAGTTTTGTAACGTCTGTGTTATGAAAATATACGATGTTCTCATTCTGTGACTGATTTAAACAAGAAGATATATACATTTCCAAGTTTTTGTCATAACCAAAGTGTAGAACAGATTCCAATTGGAAAAGATTGGTTGTTTATGTAAAAAAAAGTCTCCAGTATGCAAAGAAACCTGTTTGCTTGTCTCTGCTGGGAACCTCTTTTGAAAACAAAACACATTTTAAAATTAACAATTCATGTTCGCTGCCTGTTCCGTTACTTCTCTCAGAACAATAAATAAATAAATATAGATAGATATGGAGAACACCATCAATATCCCATGCAAAACTGATGTTGTTTTGCTGAGAATATTGAAAGCCACCAGGTATGAAAGCTGCACGAGTGACAATGGAATAGTGGATCCTCAGAATGAATGACCCTTTCAAAAGACAACAGAATATGGGCCCATTTGAATGATGTCTTAGCACTGAAGCACAATTCATATGGAATGTTTTGTGTAAATTCCAGGCAAAAATACATCAAGTTGGTGATTTAGTGCTTTGCTGATGGAGGGACTCAATGGAGTGCTGCCATTCTCCTTATTTATCTGCTGGTCTTTACAACTTCTCTGTATTTTGGGTCAGATCCAAGTGCTATTGAAGCCTGATTGATTTCAATGGGAGTTGGATAGGGCCATTCATTACCATTTATGCTTTGTATATTTCTCTCCTGTTTGCTTTATTATTATCTTGCAAAACAAAACACTGTGTTTCAGTGGACGTGCTGCAAAGCAACACCAAGAACTTTCTGAGCTACTAATAGCAGCAGTAAATGTAGTTCTTTGGAGTACCTGGTGGGGTCATCAGGAGATCAGACATGGATTTGCATGGAGTCAGGGGACATGCATTGTGGGACTATTGAAGGACCCGGAAGGAAAGTGGAATTTGACTTGGAGGGCTGTATCCAGTAGAGTAACAAGAATAACAATGTGAGATGAGAACAACTCCTCCTTCGACCTTCTGTGACCAAGTGACTGAGTGTCAAGCCTCACCCTCAGCGACAAGGGATAGGAGAGGGTAGGAAGGGGATTCCCCAAAGGTCCCCACCTGGAGCAGCGGGGAGATCCCCGCGACCGGCAAGGCGGCGGCAAACACAAGCCCCGCCGCAGCAACAAGAGACGTCGGGTGACAGCCCCGCCCCCCCCCGACGTAGCGCTCGCATAGCGGCGCGGGGGGCGGAGTCAGGGGCGGGGCTTTCGGGCGGGGACTAGCTGAGAGCAATAAAAACGCCGGCGGGGTAGCCATTCCCCGCCGGTAATCGCGAGAGAAGCTGGCCCCTACTTCCTGACTGCTATCTTGAAGCTAAGTGTACCTGGTTCTAGTTTGAGTTGTGTGAGTGTGTGTGTGCGCGAGTTCCTTGTTGTCCTTCAGTTTTCCCCCCTTTGACTTCAGTGCTGTGTTGTGTGTATTGTGTGCCCCTCACTCCCTGCTGCCCTTCCTTCCCCCCCCTCTTATTAGCAATAGACCTGCCTCCACGTGCGTCCCCTTTATTCTCCGCTCCTTCCCCCTCCCCCAAAAACCCTGCACCTGACTCCCTGTCCCTCCTTCCCCCCCAGTCCCTTGTGGCACCCCTTCCCTGGCCCTGTTTCCCTTTCACCTGGAGCACTCTACCTTCCCCACGGTTTGCACCTGGGGTGGGGACCCCCTGGCTGGTTCAACGTCTCTGTGTGCAAGGCTGCCTCTATCCCTCTCCCCTCTGGTTGGCAATACCTCTCTCCCCCCCTATGATGACTCGGGCTCCCTCGTAGATTGCGAGGAAAGCCCACCTTCTAACCTGAGGGGACTACCGGGAGCCTACCATACCTCTGGGAGAGAGATTGCCATTCCCCGCTATTCCCTGGGGCCGAGACCGGGCCTCTCAGGGGAGTTCCCCCCTTTGTCCCTTTCCCCTTTCCAAGGCGCCTACGGGCCCCCTCCTCCCTCCTACCCTTACCGACCCTCCTACCCTTACAGACCCCCCTTTGTCCCTTTCCCCTTTCCAAGGCGCCTACGGGCCCCCTCCTCCCTCCTACCCTTACCGACCCTCCTACCCTTACACTGAGTTCTTGCAAAATTAGTCCTACAATATAGCTACAGTGGACAGACCATTTGCTACCCGTGGGTAACACCCACAATTTTGGGCGCCCTCAGAGGGCACCCGATGGGGTACCCACCTCCATCAGGTGCCCAATGCCTGAAAATGTGGACATTATTGGGGTGTCCGCTGCGCTGCTCAGCTGAGCTGGGGACTTCCCTGCTTGGCTTTTTCAGAGTAGAAAGGTAGTGAGGAGGCCTCTTCCCACCTGCGCGCACCCCCCAATGGCTCCCCTGTCCCCAGGAGGACCTAAAACTGGTGTGTAAATCAGTTGTTTTCTGATTTCTGGTCCTCCACTGGCCTGCGTGCTGCTTAGCTGGAGCTGGAGCCTTTTCTTCTTGGCTTTTTCTGAGTGTGGTGGGAGGAGTGCACACCGTGATATGGGTCCCCCTGGAAACGGGGTACCCATTAGGGAGTTCCATGCAGGTGGGGAGAGGCTTCCTCATCCCCTCAGCCTGCTCAGAAAAAGCCAAGTGGGGAAGTCCCCAGCTCAGTTAAGCAGCATTCAGGTCAGCCCAAACGCAACCAGGATGAGTCAAGGATCCCAGATAGGACTCATTATGTTTATTTTTTGTTATGACTCTGACTTTCCAGTCAGAATTCCTGCTGCCTACCCTACCCTACCCTCTCCATGTCCTCTGATGTTTTCTCATTTTTTTTTTTTTAAAATCATCTTAGAAGTACCCACTCCAGCCAGACCCCAGTCTGCCACTGTGCCTCTAAATATAGGCAGAGAGCTAAACCTAAGATTCTTGCAATCGCTTAATCTATATTTTGCAGGCACAGATCCCCATGGCCAGTTCACCACTGGGTCTCCAGCACAATTTCCAGTCTGTGCTCACAATGGGTAGTAAACTCAAACACTGATTCTCACACCTGCTAATATTAAACTAGTAGAGAGGATGTTTATCCCGGTAGGGAATGTGGTGGAGGTTCATAATTGTAGACTTGATTATGGTTGTGGACAAAATACTACAGACTGGTGAAGATAAACTTGAACTGTAGTCACAACAGCAACAATCCCGAGCCCTTCGGGCGCTGTTGTCCACATGCGTGCCACAGGCCCCACACTGCAGGTGCACGCAACTTGCGTGCACGTATGTGGATACACTGGTCCACAGGGCTTGGGATTGGTCCCCAAATTTGTAATCTACTATATTGGAGATGGTTTGGAGTGCGGTGGCTCTGTTTGTCCCAGAAATGAGGTGTATATACACTCAACTGGATTTTACATAGATATACAATCTAGTAGGGAGGTGTTGGTGTACTGTACATACAATTAGGTGTGTAGCGAGGCTGTTCAGGGTTCAGGCTCAGTTCCTAATCAGAAGCTCTCTAAAAGCAAGACAGTGGGGCCCCCAGACGGAGGGAGAGCCCTTCTTTCAGACTGCCCTTCCTATATAGGGGACCCAGTCAAGAGCTCTGCTGCAAGCTGCCATGGGATGAGTGGTGGTGGCTAGGAGCCCACTGGGAGCCATTTCAAAGCTCCTGGGGGCCACTGAGAACTGCAATGGTCATCAGCACTGGAAAGGTTGGCCAGGAGTCACTACAAGCTAGGGCTGAAAGGAGTATACCTTTCAAAAAACACCATACTCATTAAAATTCTATTCTTGACCCAACTCAGTAACATTGGGTAACAATCTGCACCCAATTTGTGCCTGATGGTCCACTCAGTGTACAGATTTACTGTTTTTAGCCTCAATTTTCTGACTTCTGGTACCAACTTTTTTTTTTATCTCCGGTACTGAGTTTTGACCAATTTCTGTCCTAGTATTTTGGTACAATGGTAAACCGGTAATTCTGTAATAGTAATACCCAATATTTTTTTAATAATCAGGTGCCCAACTTGTTACTTGCTACTCAAAAATTCAGATATTACCTGCAGGTAATAAATGCAGTGCCTATTTCACCTCTGCTGTAGGTCACCACAGCTACTGATGGAAAGTGGGGTGGTGCAGGGACTTCACTAATCTGGGCTCATTTTCTATTCCTCCCCGACAAAAGATGAAGGGACAGAAAGACTGAGAAGTACTTGAGGGCAGATAAGTCTGTTTACTAACTTCTTTTCCTCCTTGCCACATACCCTAGATATACTTCACCTGTTTTCAGAGTTACCAGCATCTGCATGCCCATAATGGTACATTTCAGCACTGATTGGCAGAAACAGAAATTGGCCCACAAAAATTGCACCTTTATTAAAAGACAGTAAGGCCCCTGACTGCTATAGTGTTAGAGCCAATGGGTGTTAACAAATGAGACGCTGGCCCAGTTTGCCCAGCTCTGACCCACCTGAGCAAACGCCGAACCCACACGTCTATTCTGAGCCTGCCAGGCATGGGATTGGTGGCTGGGCCGAAAACATGGTCTTGGAACGAACCGGGTCTGTGGTCCAGCCCCACAAGCTGCCCAGGTGGACCAGAGCTGGGCAAATCGGGTGGGCGTACATGTTTTTGAGTCCACCTGGCCTGGCATGGGGAATTGCTATGACTGCCAGCCATGGCTGCCCATCGTAGTGTGGCACTGGCCAGAACACAGGGGCCAGCCAGCCAACCGCCCATTGCTCCCTGCCCCCTCTCCCTAGCTGGGTCAAGATGGGGGAACTTTTGATTCCATCCCCATACCTGATCCAGCCGGGGTGGCAGAGTCAGTCATCCCACCCTTGGTTGTGTAGTCACAGTGGTGGCTGCACGTATGTTTTTATCCAATGGGGCTGATTCTAAACCCTGTGTACCATGCGTGCACTGTATGAACAGCACTCACACAACCCGCGTGTATCCCCTTTATGAATAATATTAATAGTGGCCTGGAGCTGGGGACCCTGAGTGCATGGCCTCCCGGATCTCAGGGGAAATGAGGGAGAGGCAGGGCCTCTGACTCTCTCTTACTCACCCTGGCAGCATCTGAAACAGGCAGCGGAGGGGGCCAGTGGGACTGAGGGAGAGGCAGAGGCCCCGCCTCTCCCTCACTCCATGCCCCCCCCTCCGCTGCCTCTCAGTATCGGCCAGGGGGAATGAGGGAGAGGCAGGGGGCTCTGCCTCTCTCTCACTCCCCCTGGATGAGATGGACAGGCAGCTCAGGGGGCCAGCAGGAGTGAGGGAGAGACAGAGGCCCCGCCTCTCCCACACTCCCTAGCAACGTCCGGTGATGACGAGCAGCGCAGCGGCAGATTTAAGCTGCCACTCCTACGCCAGCCTGAGCCCGTCTGACCGCACAGATGCAGGGAGCCAGCCCGGCATAGGGCCCAGGATGGGAAAAGATGGGGTAGTTGCCCCCAAATGGCTGGGTTTAAGGATGGGCCGAAGGGAGTGCCCCTCTGCCTGTTCCCGAGTCCAGGCCTTGGTAGCACCCACAGATTGAGCGAGGGAGTGCCCCCTTAGCCGGGGAGCAGTCCTAGGCCTTTGCCGGCCACAGCAGGCGAGGAGCAGGGGCCCACATTTCTCCCCACCCTGGGCCTCGCAAATCCTAAGACCAGCCCTGGCCACATGTAAACCATATGCAAGTTGCACATGTGCAGGTATTTAGGATTAGTCCCCTGATCATTACCTGAGCTATGCAACCTCCTCAGTTTCTCCTCACAAGCCAATTTGACCTGTTTTCAGAAATTCTTCTGATTTCGCAGCTTGCTTTCATAACACTTCCTAAGTCTCCAAGCAATTCCACAAACAAAACATGTACTCATCCCTAACAAAATTGCCCATCTGTGGCCAATAACGTAATCTCTGATCACACTCCCGTATATAGCTTTAAAGGTCATTTTTAAAGTTTTGGTACTCAGTTCAGGGGTAGCACTCCAACATGATACATTTTCCATTCAATAATACTACAAGTGAATTGGCTATTTGTCACGATACTTACAATGATGTTCCTGATCCTGCTCAATGTTCCTTGCTCTTTGTTTTCAGTCTTCTAACTACACCCACTGCTCTTGCATTGGATATAACACCTCAGGGACCATGATAACATTTTTTCATAGTTAACCAATTTAATATACAAACCGTGGGGAGGGAACCAGGCACTAGGGACTCTTACAGTCATAGCGTTCCATTACCATTCCTTTTCAACCTTGGGCCAGATTCTACATCCTGCACACTAGATGTGCCATGTGGGTCTTGCATGCTCAAAATCCATTTTGGAAAATAGCACCATATTGGAAAAGGGCGTGCGTGCACAGAATGGCCAGGGCGATCAGTTTGCACATACACAGCGATTTCTTTTTTTTTTTTAATTAATTGTAATAAAATCAAATTAAAAATTAAAAAGAAATTAAAGCAAACAAATGTCAGTTGCTTATTCATTCATTTTTGTCACCTTACTTATGAAAATGAATGGGGCTCCATTCATTTGTGTAATTAATAAAACAATACCAAAACTGCACACCCCAACTAACGATGTGGATCTCTCCTCCTGTACATTACAGTGGGCTGAAACTTTTATTTCAAAAATGGTAGATTTTAGGAAAACCATGACAGATACCCTTGGTCGAATTGCTGCTGGAACAGCTAGCAGGCACCGATAAATCTAAGAACATAAGAAGTGCCATACTGCGTCCCACCAATGGTCCATCAAGCCGAGGACCTGTCTGGGACAGTGGCCAACCTAGACTATATGGAAGAAGTACCCAGCAGGTCACAATGGGGTCACAAAGCTCCCAATAGTAACAGGTTACATTCCCCCAAACCTACCCAGCTAATAGTTGCTAATAGACCTATCCTCTAGACCCGTGTCTAATGCTTTTTTAAACCTAGCTACACTACTGGCCTTGATCACACCTTCTAAGTCTCTGTTTCTAAAATCACCATGGAGCATCTAGCTCATAAACATTTCTGATCCTGCATGCGAAAGAAAATACAATGCATCAGGCAATTCTGAAATAATTTTGCTTAAGTGGTTTGCCAGTATGGGACCTATGTAATTTTCTTTAATTCAATCCGAAGGCCAGTTTCTTAACCTTGCTATCTGCAATGATGCAGTATTTCCCCAGAGGACAGCAGTTAGTACTTCTGACCCTTTCAGGAACATTTAAGCTAATTGGTGAATTAGAGACAGGCTGCCCGATCCTCAGATCCCCCTGTTGACAGAAGTCTTCATCGCTTCAATGGGGTTGCAGTGAGGGAGCTCTCAGAGGATTGAGCTGGACATATTTTCTTTCCCCTTCTTTTCCAGGAAGATAAAACTGTTTTACTTGCTGGGTGATTCTCTCTTACATAGCTTAATTTCTAAGAGCTACCAATTGATTTTCTCCTTAAATCCTCTTATTGTGATTTTTCCCCCCTAATGGTCTTTTTGATTATCACGAGATGAGCCACTCCAGGTACTTACAATTATTTCACCTGTTTTAATGGCCCTTTTCAGATGAGCCGCTGTGTGGAACTAGAACTGAAATGAGTTTCATTCTCTTTCCAGCTATGGCCAGACAACCGCTGATTTGGGAGTTCTCAATGAATCTGGGGTACCTGAATCAACCCAGCCCTGTTCAAGCATATCATGGATGCCCAAACTGGACATGGTGTGCTGCTTCAACACACCAACTGGCCTTTGAAAGTGGCAGCTCCAACCAGGATCACTTCGGAGCTCAACTCCTCAGCGGTACAAGATGGAGCTTGTAAATTTCAAATGCTGCTCTTCCTCCTCCCCCACCAGGTGAGAGGTGCTGTGGGATGGTGGGAAACACTGGCCAGCCTCTGAAAGTGACAGGCCCCATCTGGGACCACTGTGGAGCCAGGCTCCACAGTTCTCTCACCTGACACTTGTCACATTCAAAAGAAGCTTCCTAGCCATGACACTTATTAGAGCACTGTGTGGGGGGAGTACCACCCCGCCTTTTAAATTGTCAAGCCCCAGCTGAGGCAGCTCCCAGCTGAGGTTTGTCATTTTCTCTGGGTAATAGTTGCATTTTTGGGAATCAGATACCGACTGGTCCTCAGGTAGCCCATTAGGTGCCCTGTGGGGATTCAAAAAATGCCTGTGTTTAGTAATTTTAGGACCAATTGAAACTTTACGGTCTATTCCACACTGGTCAGATCTCTCCTGGAGTACAGTGTCCAGTTCTGGGTGCCACATTTTAAGAAGGACATTGACAAATTGGAACAGGTTCAGAGGAGAGTAACAAAGATGGTCAGGGGTCTTGAAACCAAGTCCTATAATGAAAGGTTGAAGGAGCTGGGTATGTTGAGCCTGGAGAAGAGAAGACTGAGGGGAGACATAATAGTTAGGGATGGGTGAACACATCGCAGTTCGGGTTCGGCCGTTCGGTTTGGTCTGTTTCGGTTTGCCCGTTCGGTTCGCCCATTGGGTTCAATCATCAAGTTCAGGTTCAGCCGTTCGGTTCAGTTGTGTTCGGTTTGGTTCAGGAGTTCAGAAAAAAGCTCTCTCTGCCAGGAATGATGGCTCCAGACCCATGATGTTAGGTCCTGGGGCTAAAGTGGCAGCTTCTAGATATTGGCCACAGCCCTCCCTGCCTGTAATTTGGCCGAAGAACCCTGATGGCGGGTCCTGGGGCTGGAGTGGCTGTGTCTTGGTGCAGTGGAATGACATCGCTTCTGTGCAAGGAATGATGGCCCCAGATGGCCCTCCGTCATGGAGGGTCCTGGGGCTAGAGTGGCAGATTCTAGGTATTGGCTACAGCCCTCACTGCCTGTAACTTGGCCCTAAAACCCTGACGGCAGGTCCTGGGGCTGGAGTGGCTGTTTCTTGGTGCAGTGGAATGACATCACCTCTGTGCGAGGAATGATGGCCCCAGGCCCATGAGCTAGAATGGCAGCTTCTAGATACATATTGGCCACAGCCCTCGCTGCCAGTAACGTAGGCCCCAGAACTCTGATGGCGGGTCCTGTGGCTGGAGTGGCTGTTTCTTGATGCAGTGGAATGACATTGCCTCTGTGCGAGGAATGATGGCCCCAGATGCATGATGGTGGGTCCTGGGGCTAGAGTGGCAGCTTATGGATATTGACCACAGTCCTCCATGCCTGTAACTTGGCCCCCGAATCCTGATGGTGGGTCCTAGGGCTGGAATGAGTCCTGTTCTCGAGATCCTCACCCCCTGTTCTCCACCTTTGACTCCCTCCTCCAGCCCCCCTGTCCTCCTCCTCCCTCTTCTCTTTCTGCTCAGGATCTTGCTTCCTTCTTCACTTCCAAGATAGTCAAGTTCTGCCTCAACATCCCTTCCTGCTCCTCTCCTCTTCCTACTCCCTCCCCTCTCCCTCTTTCCCTTCCTTGTCTCCTGTTCTCATTCCCTCCCACCTCCCTTGAGGAAATCTCCTCCCTGCTCTCCTCCTCCAACCCTTCCACTTGCCCCTTTGACCCACCCCATCCCCTCCCACCTCCTGACCTCCATTGCTTCCACTGTTTCCCCTTCCGTCCTGCACATCATCAACCTCTCCCTCTCTACTGGATCCTTCCCCTCTGCCTTCAAGCATGCCACTGTCTCTCCTTCCCTCAAAAAGTCCTCTCTTGACCCCTCTGGCCCTTCTAGCTACCCTCCTGTCTCACTCCTTCCTTTTGCTTCCAAGCTTCTTGAACGCATTATTTACTCCCACTGCTTCGACTTCCTCTCCGCCACTCCTCCCTTAACCCCCTCCAAACTGGCTTTCGCCTGCTTCACTCTACTGAAACTGCTCTCACTAAAATCACCAATGATCTTCTTGTGGTTAAATCTAATCACCTCTACTCAATTCTTGTCCTCCTTGACCTCTCTGTTGCCTTCGATAATGTTGACCACTTACTTTTGCTGAACTCACTTCACTCACTTGGAATCCGTGGCTCCATCCTCGACTGGTTCTCCTCCTACCTCTCTGACTGCTCCTTCAATGTGTCTCTTGCCAACTCCACCTCCTCCTCCCTTTCCCTCTCGGCTGGTGTTCCCAAAGGCTCTGTGTTTGGCCCTCTCTTCTTCTCTAGACCCTGTCCCTAGGCAAACTCATTGCCTCCCATGGCTGTCTTTCTGATATCTGTACCTGGATGTCTCAACATCAACTCAAACTCAACATGCCTAAAACTGAACTCCTTATCTCCCAGTAGGGGTGTGCGAACGCAGTTCGGAGGTTCGGGGTTCAGCCCGAACTCAGGATGTTCGGTCTGTTCATGAACACCCCGAATCCAAACTGCCCCCTGCCCGAATGGGCCAAACAAAGTTTGGGTTCCAAACCCATTCAGGTGGGGCAGGGGGCATGGAGAAACCTTGCTTCCCCTCCCCCCTCCAGGCTGCGCAGATGGAAGGGGCACTGGGAGTACCTCCCCCCCACCCTGCCCAGCCTTATTATAAAAAAAAGCACCCCACCCCTGGAATCACTGTACCTGGTGGTGCCGGGACTCTGGCCCTGGGTCCCGTGGCAGTGGGTCCAGTGGTGGCAGTGGTCTGGAGCACTTCACGCTGCTACTAGGCCTTCTGGTTTGACCCAGAAGGCCTAGTAGCAGCCTGAAGTGCTTTGGAGTGCCACCACCGCCGGACCCACCACCGTCGCTGCTGCTGTCGGACCCGGGTCCAGAGCCTTGGCACCAGCAGGTAGGTCGGGCTCCAGGTTCAGCAGTGGCGGCGGCAGTGGTGGCAGGTCCGGCGGGTCTGGAGG
>QEPC01007745.1:565046-586092 GCA_003113815.1 Sphenodon punctatus | reverse complement strand
ATAGATGTAGGCCTTTCCTATCCTACATGTATTTCCTAATAAAACTACTTAAGCTTAAGTATGCTTCCTGCCTGCTTATTGATGATTAGCTACTCACACTCCTCTGTAAACTCTGCATTGGGCAAATGGATGCAATGATCTCACAGTCCTTGCTTTTCCAACATGCCAAACCCCTTGTTCATGCCCTAGTCATCTGACACGTTGATTACTGTAACCTCCTTTTCACTGGCCTCCCCCACTCTCCCCTTTCTCCCCTTATCTCTATCCAAAACTCTGCTGCCAGGGTCATCCTTCTTGCCCATAGCTTCAACTACGTGTAGCTCCTCCTCTCCTCCCTTCACTGCCTCCCCCTTCCTGAATGAATCCGGCACAAGCTCCTAGTCTTCACCTATAAAGCTCTTCACAACCTTGTTCCCCTCCCCCAGTGCTAATTTCCCTCTGTAAACTCCGCTCCTCCTCTGTCCCCTCTCTCGTCCTCCCAAGCCTCCCAAGCCTCCCCTTCGTCCCTTCTCCCTAGCTGCCCCACATGCCTGGAACTCCATTCCTGACCACATCTGCCTTGCCCGCTCCCTTTGTACCTTCAAATCCCTCCTCAAGGCCCACCTCTTCAGTTCTGCCCTCCCAAACTCCGCGCTCCCCTCACCTAACTCTGCTGCTATCCTCTATTCAGTACAATCTGTTACCTGAGGTCTGTGTACTCATATTTATTTATTTATTTATTTATAAATCTTTGTTAGCTGCCCCCTCATGCCTACAGCATCTCGGGGTGGCTTACAGCATAAAAACACACAATAAAATTCATTAAAACAATGTTTTAACAATACACCCCCCCTCAACATAAAAACTCTTCCCTCACACCCTCCCCTCCAAAGGCCTGGGTGAACAGCCAGGTCTTGCAGGCTTGCTGAAACTCCAACAGACCTGGGGCCAGACGGGCTTCCTCCGGGAGGGAATTCCAGAGCCTCGGCCCGGCCACTGAGAACATCCTCTCCATTGTGGCCCCCTGCTTTACATGTGGGACCTCTAAAAAGTCACCCCCAGCAGACCACAGGGATCGCTCTGAGGCACGGAGGGTGAGGCGGTCCCCAAGGTATGCGGGGACCAGACCGTGTAGGACTTTATAGATCAATACTAGCACCTTGAATTGGGCTCGGTACGCTATAGGTAGCCAGTGCAGAGTGCGGAGCACAGGTGTTATGTGCTCCTGCCTTCCCGTCCCCATAAGGAGAAGGGCCGCCGCATTCTGCACCAGCTGCAGCCTTTGAACCAGAAACAAGGGAAGCCCCATGTACAGAGCTTTGCAGTAGTCTAGCCTTGAGGTGATGAAGGCATGAATGAAAGTGGCCAGGTCGGGCCTGGAAATGTATGGACACATCCTCTGTACCAGATACAACTGGAGGAAGGTGGGCTGAGCCACCATCTATACTTGCTGATCCAGCTGGAGCCCCGAGTCCCACACCACCCCCAGACTCTGAACCTGCTGGGTTACAGGAGGGTGGATGCCCCCTACCAGGAGATCCAGTACCTCCCTTGTCCTATCCACCACCATCACCTCCGTCTTATCAGGATTGAGCTTCAGTCTGTTCTGCCGCATCCAATCCACCACAGCCTCCAAACATTTGGAAAGTAATGAGACAGCAGGACCTGGGTCAGTTGAAAATGAGAGGTACAGCTGAGTATCATCAGCATATTGGTGACATCACACCCCGAACCCTCTCACGATCTCCCCCAGGGGCTGCATATATACATTAAATAATAGTGGAGACAAGATCGAACCCTGAGGAATGCCACAGGTCAAGGCCCAGGGGCTTGATGTTTCAGCCTGCAGCATCACCCTCTGACCTCTCCCTGAGAGGAATGATTGGAACCAACCTAGGACAGTCCCATCCAAGCCCCCAAGGTCTCGCAGTCATCTGAGCAGTCGCCCATGGTCCACAGTGTCAAATGCGGCTGAGAGATCTAGCAGGATCAAGAATGTTGAACATCCTGCATCCATCTCCCAGCAGAGATCATCCACCAAGGCCACCAATGCAGTCTCCATACCATAGCCGGGGTGAAACCCAGATTGAAAGGGTCAAGGAAACCAATGCTGTCCAAATGCGCCTGGAGCTGCACTGCCACTGCCCATTCAATAACCTTCCTTAAAAAGGGAAGATTAGAGATGGGTCGGTAGCTGACGAGTGCATCCACATCCAAAGATGGCTTCTTTATGAGGGCGCACACCACCTCCTCCTTGGGACTGGGTGACAATCTCCCCTGCCAAAGGGATGCATTCACTACCGTCGCCAGCACCATCCCCAAAGTCTCTCTGGAGGCTTTCACCAACCACGACGGGCACAGACCTAGTTCACAGCTAGTGACTCTAACAGACCCCAGGACATTCACCGCATCAGCCGGTGTCACTTCCTGAAACTCATCCCAGAAAGATTGACCAGACGGTGCCTCCATAAACTCATGCCCCTCACTTACTGCTTCCAATCCAGTGTTGAAGTTACTCTGGATCTGAGCGATCTAGTCTGCAAAGTAGGTGGAAAACTCCTCACAGAGGGCCTGGGACAAGTCCCCATCAAGGCAGAGGGAGGCCGGACTAACCAGCCCCCGCACTACCCAGAACAGCTCCACTGGACGCGAATTCGCAGATGCTATGAGGGCAGCAAATAACTCCTTCTTTGCTGTCCTCACAGCCTCAACATAGGACCGCAAGTGGGTCCTATGGAGAAGTCAGTCAGATTCAGAGCGAGTCCGATGCCAATATCACTCTAGTCCCTTACCTACCTGTTTCATACACTGCATCCCCTCAGTAACCCAAGGGGCCCTGCGGTGATGAGACGGAGGGAGAAGACATCTCAGAGCCACCCTGTCGATGGCCTCCCCCAACAAGGTGTTCCAATGCTGGACAAGCTCATCTGCAGAGCGGCCATCCAGGTCTAAGGTTAACTCCCTCAAAGCTTCCTGGAACCGCTGCAGTTCCATCAGCCTCCGAGGGTGGACCAACCTAACTGGTTCATTCCCCTTCTGGAGGAGGTGTGCTGAGAGGCTGGCCTGTAGGAGATAATGATCCATCCATGACAAGGGCATGACCCTCACATCCCCCACTAACGGATCATCCACCTCAAGGTCAGAACAAAAGATCAGGTCGAGAGTATGCCCCCCCCACATGGGTCAGGCAGTTGACCACTTGGGACAAGCCCATGGTTGACATGGCGGCCATGAACTCACGCTCTGCTCCTACAAGGCCTGTGTCGGCATGGGAGTTGATGTCCCACAGGACCAAGGTCCTGGAGGAGTTCAGCACCAACCACCTCCGAGGCTAGCTCTGCTAGAGCGGCAAGGGATGCTGCCGGACAGGAATAAATAAATAAATAAATACTTAGCACAGGGACCAGCCAGCCATCATTCTCGATGTAACCAAGCCAAGCACATGCACCTGGGACCTCGCATCTTCATGAATGTTACACTCCTTGTCTCTTCCTCTGATCCCCTTCCTTCGTCTCCCCCCCCTCCATCTCTCAGATTGTAAGCCCTAGGGCAGGGACCATGTCTATTCATTACTTTTTAAAGTGCCAGGTACATTTCTGGCATTATATAAATGCTTGCTAATAATAAATAATAATAATGAAGTGGAAAAATTTGTGGTTCAAGGCACCTGAAACCAAAGAGATTGTATAAACACATCAGAGAATCCACCACACAGGAGGCAAACTTTATAAATTCAAGAAATTACACCCTCAGCTTACCATACAATCCAGATTTGAATTCTTAACCAAGTCTCCTATGCTCTAGATTACAAGCAGAGCTATAGGAGAAACAGTTAGTTCAAGTATTTCAGCCTCCGCAGGGGAAGAACATTATATAGATCTCAGAAAGCTAGATAGCTGTTTGTAAGGACACAACAGGTGCAGTTGTGGTGTGTCTGGGTAGCTAAGCTTTGTAGTTGCTGTGCCAGGGGTCATGGGCTTTAGCCTGTATTGTGTTTCCTTCCTGTTACCTTTTTTTTTTTTAGCAAAATGAACTCTCCACTTCTGTTAACCTTAATGGATGTAGGATGGAAATTGAGTTGTGAAAGTAGGAGCTGTTCCTTCATTATTAAAAACAAAAGAGAGAGATACTTTCTTCTCCCGCTCTGGCTAGTAGATTCTCTGATGTAGCCATGTCATCCCTCAGACCTTCCTTCAAAGCTCATTGGAATGTTAGGTCCTGACATAAATCAAGGAAGATAAGCAGACATTGCTTTGCATGGTAGATAGGGATGGGTAAACAGAACCAAGTTCAGAAATTCAGCTCGGTTTGAAAATCGAGTTTGGTTCGGGAGTTTGGTTCGGTCGACTGAACTATTTGAGTTCGGTCCAAACTCCGAACTTCCCAACAGAGTTCGGAAATTCAAATCCCAATGAACTAAATTTAATATTATCTTATAGGGATGAGTGAACAGAGACGAGTTTGGTAATTTGGTTCGGTTCGAAAATCGAGTTCGGTTCGGAAGTTTGGCTCAGTCGACCGAACGGATCGAGTTCGGTCCGAACTCCGAACTTCCGAACCGTGTTCGCCCATCCCTAATGGTAGAAAATAAATGTATGACAGCCTCCCTGGCACCTTTAGTCTTTAGTGCCCTCTGTGGGGAATTAGGTTGAGTGGCCATCTCCACTCTGTGCCAGGAACACCCTTCCTGGGTTAATTCCCCTTCTTGGGCAGACCCCCATAAGTTGTCAATCCACACTCTGCTCATTCACTTCTTAAGTGTGGGTTTATTTATAGTGTCCATAATTATCCTTCACCTAACATATATACGGGTTGTACAGTCTGGTTTCTCACCACACGCAGAGCTCCTGCTCCTCACAGTCCTCTAGGCTTTCTATCTGCTGTCTTGAGTCTGCAGCAACCTCCTAAGCAGCAGCTCCCTTCTGAACCACAGAAACTTTCTTTTTATAGTGCTGGCCACTCCCCAAATACTCCACTTCCTGTGTGGAAGCCATCTTGTGGCTCAGTTCTAGTTCGGTGGCCATTTTGTGGCACCGCTGTGCCACAAAATGACCCTTGATCCTTTCTCCGATATTGGTGTAACAGTAGAGTCCTTGAACAATTGCCCTTTCTTTGTGTGCAAAAAATAATATCCATGGCAATATTGTCTTACCTATAGCACAGATATATTGGGGGAACAGGAATAATTTATTTATTAATTATTATTATTANGACTAACCAGCCCCCGCACTACCC
Organism: Sphenodon punctatus; assembly: GCA_003113815.1. Taxonomy (NCBI): domain Eukaryota; kingdom Metazoa; phylum Chordata; class Lepidosauria; order Sphenodontia; family Sphenodontidae; genus Sphenodon; species Sphenodon punctatus. Next base: position 580,878 of record QEPC01007745.1, on the reverse strand, counting down.
AGAACAGCTCCACTGGACGCGAATTCGCAGATGCTATGAGGGCAGCAAATAACTCCTTCTTTGCTGTCCTCACAGCCTCAACATAGGACCGCAAGTGGGTCCTATGGAGAAGTCAGTCAGATTCAGAGCGAGTCCGATGCCAATATCACTCTAGTCCCTTACCTACCTGTTTCATACACTGCATCCCCTCAGTAACCCAAGGGGCCCTGCGGTGATGAGACGGAGGGAGAAGACATCTCAGAGCCACCCTGTCGATGGCCTCCCCCAACAAGGTGTTCCAATGCTGGACAAGCTCATCTGCAGAGCGGCCATCCAGGTCTAAGGTTAACTCCCTCAAAGCTTCCTGGAACCGCTGCAGTTCCATCAGCCTCCGAGGGTGGACCAACCTAACTGGTTCATTCCCCTTCTGGAGGAGGTGTGCTGAGAGGCTGGCCTGTAGGAGATAATGATCCATCCATGACAAGGGCATGACCCTCACATCCCCCACTAACGGATCATCCACCTCAAGGTCAGAACAAAAGATCAGGTCGAGAGTATGCCCCCCCCACATGGGTCAGGCAGTTGACCACTTGGGACAAGCCCATGGTTGACATGGCGGCCATGAACTCACGCTCTGCTCCTACAAGGCCTGTGTCGGCATGGGAGTTGATGTCCCACAGGACCAAGGTCCTGGAGGAGTTCAGCACCAACCACCTCCGAGGCTAGCTCTGCTAGAGCGGCAAGGGATGCTGCCGGACAGGAATAAATAAATAAATAAATACTTAGCACAGGGACCAGCCAGCCATCATTCTCGATGTAACCAAGCCAAGCACATGCACCTGGGACCTCGCATCTTCATGAATGTTACACTCCTTGTCTCTTCCTCTGATCCCCTTCCTTCGTCTCCCCCCCCTCCATCTCTCAGATTGTAAGCCCTAGGGCAGGGACCATGTCTATTCATTACTTTTTAAAGTGCCAGGTACATTTCTGGCATTATATAAATGCTTGCTAATAATAAATAATAATAATGAAGTGGAAAAATTTGTGGTTCAAGGCACCTGAAACCAAAGAGATTGTATAAACACATCAGAGAATCCACCACACAGGAGGCAAACTTTATAAATGCAAGAAATTACACCCTCAGCTTACCATACAATCCAGATTTGAATTCTTAACCAAGTCTCCTATGCTCTAGATTACAAGCAGAGCTATAGGAGAAACAGTTAGTTCAAGTATTTCAGCCTCCGCAGGGGAAGAACATTATATAGATCTCAGAAAGCTAGATAGCTGTTTGTAAGGACACAACAGGTGCAGTTGTGGTGTGTCTGGGTAGCTAAGCTTTGTAGTTGCTGTGCCAGGGGTCATGGGCTTTAGCCTGTATTGTGTTTCCTTCCTGTTACCTTTTTTTTTTTTAGCAAAATGAACTCTCCACTTCTGTTAACCTTAATGGATGTAGGATGGAAATTGAGTTGTGAAAGTAGGAGCTGTTCCTTCATTATTAAAAACAAAAGAGAGAGATACTTTCTTCTCCCGCTCTGGCTAGTAGATTCTCTGATGTAGCCATGTCATCCCTCAGACCTTCCTTCAAAGCTCATTGGAATGTTAGGTCCTGACATAAATCAAGGAAGATAAGCAGACATTGCTTTGCATGGTAGATAGGGATGGGTAAACAGAACCAAGTTCAGAAATTCAGCTCGGTTTGAAAATCGAGTTTGGTTCGGGAGTTTGGTTCGGTCGACTGAACTATTTGAGTTCGGTCCAAACTCCGAACTTCCCAACAGAGTTCGGAAATTCAAATCCCAATGAACTAAATTTAATATTATCTTATAGGGATGAGTGAACAGAGACGAGTTTGGTAATTTGGTTCGGTTCGAAAATCGAGTTCGGTTCGGAAGTTTGGCTCAGTCGACCGAACGGATCGAGTTCGGTCCGAACTCCGAACTTCCGAACCGTGTTCGCCCATCCCTAATGGTAGAAAATAAATGTATGACAGCCTCCCTGGCACCTTTAGTCTTTAGTGCCCTCTGTGGGGAATTAGGTTGAGTGGCCATCTCCACTCTGTGCCAGGAACACCCTTCCTGGGTTAATTCCCCTTCTTGGGCAGACCCCCATAAGTTGTCAATCCACACTCTGCTCATTCACTTCTTAAGTGTGGGTTTATTTATAGTGTCCATAATTATCCTTCACCTAACATATATACGGGTTGTACAGTCTGGTTTCTCACCACACGCAGAGCTCCTGCTCCTCACAGTCCTCTAGGCTTTCTATCTGCTGTCTTGAGTCTGCAGCAACCTCCTAAGCAGCAGCTCCCTTCTGAACCACAGAAACTTTCTTTTTATAGTGCTGGCCACTCCCCAAATACTCCACTTCCTGTGTGGAAGCCATCTTGTGGCTCAGTTCTAGTTCGGTGGCCATTTTGTGGCACCGCTGTGCCACAAAATGACCCTTGATCCTTTCTCCGATATTGGTGTAACAGTAGAGTCCTTGAACAATTGCCCTTTCTTTGTGTGCAAAAAATAATATCCATGGCAATATTGTCTTACCTATAGCACAGATATATTGGGGGAACAGGAATAATTTATTTATTAATTATTATTATTATTATTATTATTATTATTATTATTATTAGTAGTAGTAGTAGTAGTAGTAGTAGTAGTAGTAATAGTTAATTTGTTTGTTTGTTGTTTAAAAGTAGGGTTAAGATTTAGTCACGGTAGTGATGGAGGTCACATTTTTAGTGATTTTTTCCCCTCACTGACTTTTGCATCTTTTTCGTGACTTCCATGATGTTTATCTGAAAAGCACCGGAGGAGCTGCCTCCGTCTCACCCTGGAGAAGAGAAGTGTCACTGAGAAAAGCGGTGTGGAGACAACAGTCAGAACCAGCTGCCCCACTGATGTCTCTGGGGTTCTCCAAACCCCTCCCCTTCAAAGCACAGTGTGGTTAGCAGCGGAGGGCAGAGCTTGAGAAGAGCCTTCCAGAAGAGCAGTGTGGATTCCGCACTCAGCGCCGGCTGCCGCACTCACATGTTGCGCCAAATCCTTGTCCTTCTGAGCGCAGTGTGGCTAGAGGCAGAGGGCAGGGTCAGAGCTAGAAAAGGTGTCCTAGAGGAGAGAACAGCATTTCTTCTGTCTTTCCTCATGCCTTGGTCTACCTTCCCTTTTTGCTGTGGGTTTCATTCTAAGTGATATGAGGGAGAGAGCAGGTTTCCTTTCCCCCTGCCTGGGACTGTCATTCACAGAGAAATAAGGGAAAGGGGTTCACCCTGCCCCGGGCTTACAATCTAATAATATGTTATGTTAAGAAACATTGAATAAATGTTTCACAGTACCAGTCCCACATGGAGGGCCAGGGTGGTGGTGTAGCCATTGTTTTTAGAGAGGAATGGCTGGTTAGGAGATATCCAATCCAGGGGATTCCAGGTATTGAGGCCTTCCATGTGGTGTTTGATTTGGCTTGGGGTAATCTCCGGGTGCTGCTGGTATACCAGGCCCCTTCCTGTCTGGCAGCATCCCTTGCCGCTCTAGCAGAGCTAGCCTCGGAGGTGGTGCTGAACTCCTCCAGGACATTGGTCCTGGGAGACTTCAACGCCCATGCCAACGCCGGTCTTGTAGGAGTGGAGAGAGAGTTCATGGCCGCCATGGCAACCATAGACTTGTCCCAGGTGGTCAACTGTCTGACCCATGTGGGGGGGTATACCCTCGACCTGATCTTCTGTTCTGGCCTTGAGGCAGGTGAGCCATTAGTGGGGGATGTGAGGGTCACGCCCTTGTCATGGACGGATCATTATCCCCCACAGGCCAGCCTCTCAGCGCACCACCTCCAGAAGGATTTTGGACCAGTTTGGTTGGTCCGCCCTCGGAGACTGATGGAACCACAGTGGTTCCAGGAGGCTCTGAGGGAGTTAATCTTAGACTCTGACAGCAAACCCCCCTCAGCGGGCAGATGGATTCAGCACAGGTAAGTTCTTGCAAGGAAGCCGCTGGCAGCTGGGCTTAATAGCCTCCCATCTACTTCCTGGTTGGGGGGGCAAGCTGGCCCTCGCACCCAGCTTCTCCATTCCCCCTCACCCGCCCAGCACTAGGAAGAGCAAGTGGTCGAGGAAGCCCATAGCAGAAGGTGCAACACACTTTCTGCCTGCACAGCAGGCCAAACACAAACCACTGGTAGCCCATCTGAAATGAGGGGGTAGCCAAGCCAGGAGAGTGTGGGCCAGTACCAGCTTGGCTCAAGGTGGGAACTGGAGGGAGGCCAATGATGTGGCCAATAAGATCCACCTGCAGACTCTGAGGGCTTGGCATGGGCCCAGAGAAGAGTGGAAACTAAGGGGGAAGGCTTGGAGGAAGCAGAGTATGGTAGTGGCTAGATCCCCAGCCCTTCTTGAAGCTGCGTAATTTTTGGTGAAAAGTTTCTGGAGTAATCCTGTAAGCCTCAAGAACTGCTGTTTTGAAAGCATCAAAAGTCAACATTGGAGTTTCCTCCATTTTTGTGTTGTAAACTTGTTTTGCCTTCACTGGGAGTTTGGGTAACACTAATTTGAGCCACGTGTCTTGTGGGATCTGTTCTTGAAACACATGATGCACGGTTGTGAAGTAGTCTTCTATGCCTTGATTTCCCTCGCACTGTGGAATCAATGCGGCGTAGTCCCAAATTCTGCCTTCTGTGTTGTTTCCCGTGTTGCCTAGTGGAGGGAGTTGAGGGTTCATTCCTAGGGCTGCCTGTGTCTTCAGGATTTCAATCTGGTGCTGTCTCTCCCATTCTTGTTCTCTCTCTTCCTGTTTAATTTTCTCCAGTCTGAGCTCATGTTCCATTCTCAGTCTGGCCATCTCGAGTTCAGGGTTTGAGCTTCCTCCCTCTGATTGCTGGTCAGTTCGAAGGGGGTGTTGAGGCACGTTTGGCCACGCATCTTCGTCTCCTGGTTGCTGGTCAGATGGAGAGGGGCCTAGAGGGGGATTTGCTGCCCCCGCTCCATTCCCATCCGTTCCATTTGTGCTCATTTCAAACTCCCAGATCAGCTGCTTCGGTTGCCTTTTAGTTTCCCCCTCTGTTTGGAGGTGTCTGGCTTGTGCCTCCTTTTCCAATTCTGACTTCAAGAGCTTGGAGAAACGCTTTGGCAGCCCTATTTTGATATCTGTCCCTGATCCGAAATTAAAATTAAAATAACAGACTTAGCACACTCTGTTCAAGGATCTGCTTCTTCCACTCTCTCAGAGCTGAGTTCCTGACTCGTGGGACTTTCAGACTGCAGGAATGGGATTTATTCCCCTCAGAGGAGTCCAGTCACATGGCAGTGCTCCTCTACTTTCTACACATTGATCCACAAACTGAGCTGGATCCTTTTCATTGGGCACCAACTGTCCCGGTTTGGAGGTCCGCACCCCCACTTTACCAGGTTTGAGTGACTCAGTTTCCCTTGTGCAGAGCCCATTTGAATTAGTTTCTCTCTCCGGCTAATTCAAGTCTGCCATAGGGACAAATCCTTTTCACTCAAGGGCCTGATCCTTCCCGTTTACAGACTCTTTACTCTCTGGGTTCGCAAGAGCTGGAGGACTCTTGTTGCTCACTTGTGTCCCAATGTTAGACACAGACACTTCTTCATAAAGATAAGAAGAAAGTTTATTGACTACATAAGCAACATAGTTGATACAGAGTGGTTACTAGAAATCAAAGGTAAATATAAAGCATTCCTGATCTATACTGGTTGAGTTCCTAAATAAGCATCTTACCCTACAAAGGTCCATATGTTTCTCTCAGTTCTTTGGTATAAGTGACTGGGTCTCCAGACTTAGAGTTGCTAGAGAGCAAAATCATGTCTCTCTCTCCTCATTTCTTTTCAGTCTTGCTGACTGGCAGCTTTTTGTATGTAGATGTTCAAGATGGCTCTGGGCAAGCGATAGCTTATTTAAGTACCCTTCCCCCTTCTTTGTCTCTCACTTCCCACCTTTGGGGAAATGGAAATGTGTGAGTAGGCAACCCAGGCAAACATGAAGGTCCATTTACATCTCCACAGGGTTGCGTCTGACAAGCGTTCCCCAAATACACATTCTTTGTAGCTTTTTGCATTTCCTGTAGCTTGGTCACATGTCACAGGCATAATTTGAGTTTTACAGTTCTCAATTATAACATTACATACATGTGGAACCTTTTGCTTTACATATTTACCAGGCTTGTAGTCTACATGTAGGACTGTGTTACATGTGTGTGACCCTATGTTCCTCCATGATAGTCCACCTGAAATGAGGGGTAGCCAAGCCAGGAGAGTGTGGGCCAGTACCATCTCGGCTCAAGGTGGGAACTGGATGGAGGCCAATGATGTGGCCAATAAGATCCACCGGCAGACTCTGAGGGCTTGGCGTGCACCCAGAGAAGAGTGGAAACTAAGGGGGAAGGCTTGGAGGAAGCAGAGTATGGTAGTGGCTAGATCCCCAGCCCAGGACTCTCATGGGAATTGTGTGTGTGTGTGTGTGTGTGTGTGTGTGTGTACTCTCAGGGGAAAATACCTGTAAAAATGAGTAGGCCTTAGAACTCCTAAAGGAGGATTTAGGCAAGGAGGATGCCCAACCTTCAGACCCTAGAAGGAGGGGATCAGTGGTGAGGGGGTGAGGGGGTGTACATCGGAGTCACCTGGGAGGCTAGGGATCCAGATCCTGGAGGCACTAGGGTTGAGGCTACAGGTCCATGAAGGGCCTGTGGTGGGGTTTGGAGCACCAAGGAGAGTGAGGCCTCAAGCCTCAGCACGGATAAGAATGTGCGAACAGGATGGAGTTTGGATGTCCAGCCGTTCAGCTGTTTAGACTGAAAACCTAGTTTTGGTTCGAGAGTTTGGTCCCACGGAGTTCAGACCCCACTGAATGTTCTGAATGTTCAGCCCCTCCTGGAGGCTTGGGGTGCTCCAGGGACCCCCAGGGGTGCCCGTGACAGTATGGCATACAGTATAAGATACAGCAGCAGCAGGACCTGGGAAGGCTTGGCGCTTGGCACCCCGGGTTGCCCGGGCAGGCAGGTTTGGTGCTTGGCCCTTGGGGGTGCCTGTAGCACCAGGGATGGTCGTCAGACCCAGCAGTGACAGCAGCAGCAGAGGCCTGGAAGACTTGGGGCTTTGTGACTGGCACCCATAATTGGCCAGGCATTGCAGGCTGGCAGGCATTGGTGGGTCTCAGATAGTCAGGCATACTCCAATGGGAATCGGGCGGTCACCCCCATGGGCCAGGCACCGAGCCTAGGTTTTTCTGAAGAAGGGGAAGCATTTAAGAGTCCTCTTTCTTACCCTGCAAAGAGGCTGGATATGTAACAGCAATTGGAACTGCATACCCCAAGTCTAGCTCTCATACAGGTTCTTTCTCCTGTGAGCTCCCAGAACAGTAACCCTCTGGTTTAGAACTGGGAAAGCTGAAATGCAGAAAGGTCAAAGGAATTCCAAACAAGGAATTAGAACTGGGGTAGCTACTAGTGACTAGGGGTGGGACATCAGGCACAATACCGGCTACCGGTTTTACCGGTTACCGGTATGCAAAATACCAGGTTACCGGATTAAAACCGGATTACCGGTGCCGGATTTATTACATTGATTTCAATGGGGAACTGTCACCATTGAAATCAATGGAATACCTCCCACCTCTCCCTCCCAGGCTGTGCGGGTGGAAGAGGGGGCACCCCCACCCACCCTGCCCAGCCAGGATTTTTTTAAACAATTTTTTTTTAACCTAAATCCCTAGTGCGGGGCGGGCTCTGGGCCACCGCTGGCGACCCAGAGCCTGCACCAGCAGGTAGGTACTGTCAGTAGTAGGGTGATCCCTGGGGTGGGGGTGGTTTAACACACACCACACCCCAGGGATCACCCTACCTCCCCACCCAGGGATCGTCTACCTTTGGTGCTCCGGGCGGCGGCAGCGGCGGTCCGGGGGCTTCAGCGCTGGCTGTGGCTGCTGGCTTCAGCACTTTCTAGGCCTTCTGGGGAACTTCCAGGTTTCCCCGGAAGGCCTAGAAACGCTGAAGCTGGCAGCGACAGCCAGCGCTGAAGCCGCCCAGAGCGTCGCTGCCGTCCAGAGTGCCAAAGGTAGGCGATCCCTGGGTGGGGAGGTAGGGTGATCCCTGGGGTGGGGTGTGTGTTAAACCACCCCCCACCCCAGGGATCACCCTACTACTGACAGTACCTACCTGCTGGTGTGGGCTCTGGGTCGCTGGCAGCAGCCCGGAGTCCGCACTAGCAGGGACTTCGGGGAAATTTTTTTTAAAGAACATCCAGGCTGGGCAGGGTGGTTGGGGGGTTTCCCCCCTTCCACCCATGCAGCCTGGACTGGGGAGGGAAAGTGTTTGGTTTTTTTCTTTTCTTTTTTTACATTGGCATCATTAATTTCAATGGCCGCAATATAAAAGATTCGGTACTGGTAATAACCCCGCAAATACATCCGATACTGCTGGTACACCAAAATACCAGCAGTATCGGATACCAGAAGATCCGAACTTCCCACCCCTATGACCCTGGCAGTACGTGCCAATGTAACATTTGCGGGGGGGAGAGGGGGGACTTTTGAAGCAGGTGAGGGAACGTTGAAAAATTAAAATGTGTGACTGCTAAGTCCTGCAACCAAGAGTATAGGCAGGAGAAGAATATTATGTAAATACAGCTTCAGTAAGTTCATGGCTAAGACAAGATTTTAATCCTGGTCTCCCAGGTCCAGGGCCACCCTTGCGAATGAATGAATGAATGAATCAACGAACCAACGAACCAACAAAGCTTCTGGCTTAGCATACGTAGTTATGCACCCCCAAGCGATTGGCATTCAACTTCTTAGAGGGCCAAGTAGCGTTCAGCCACCTGATATTAAGCAATGAGAGGTCTGTGATGTTCTTAGATGTCCAGGGCTACACGCACGCTACACTGACTGGCTCCTTATGGCTATATCCTCTATTAGGTAGAAGTGATTATTAGAATGTAGCTACCTCTAAAAAAATGCTTATATGAACAAGCAGCTAGTCTATCCTAGAGTCCAGGTGCAAAGATCTATTGCTTCCATTCTGTTTCCCAAGCCACACTTTATGGCCTAATTCCCTTACACTGCAATTTGAGTTTGTTTATTCATCTGCTCAAAGATGCATAGCAATGACACATAGATATTGTTAAGATTAACGAGTGACTGATTAGTACCAGGGTACGCGTTTGGAAACAAACAATCTGAAATAATTGCAGCAGGAAACCCATAAAAATATTTAATTGCCATACAACTTCCTTAAATAGCTTTAGGGGGGAGGGGGGGAGCTAGTTAATTGATAGATCATTCTCAAAGCCATTCTCCCTGCGTCCACTGATGCAATTATCTTACTCCAGCAAAATCCAAGAGATGTATAAAGCAAGTCAACGGAGTTTATAATAAAATTACTCAGCTACCATTACAAAGAGTAATAAACCTTGGCACAGAAAAGATAGAAGCCTATCATTATATACCCCCCATCAGTGTCCAAAACCCAGAGATATGTGAGCTTGTGACAGTGCTATCAGCTTAGCTGGGGTTATTTGGCCAAATTGGAAAGACTCCATTTTTTAAAATCTGGAAGTTCTCGGTTCTACCCTCTTTGGTGCCTATGATAGCAGGTGGAGATAATATAGTCCTTTATCAGACCGACTGCTGTTGGTGAGAGTATGAATGTTTTGGGCCACACACGAGGTCCTTCCTCCTGATTTGTTACATGCCTGCAGAAGTGCCTGGTGTGGCCTGAAAGCTTGGTAGACTCCTTCTTGGGTTGCTAGGAACGCTATTCCAGGTCTAGGTATGTGCAGCACTTACTCCTTTCGTTTTTGTTTTTCTGTATCATTTTCTATCTTAAAAACCTATCTGTTTGGGGCGTTTCATTTAAAAAAAAACATTATTTTTCATATTTCTTTTTGTTTTTTAATAAAACATAATTAAATAAATAAATAAATATCAATGTGTATGCACGAAGTGGCCATTGGGTCTGTTCTGTGCATCTGCAGCCCTTTTCAAAAATGGTGCTGGCAGCATCGGTGCCATTTTAGAAAATGGCACCTGGTCTGTGCATGTCATTTTGGAAAAGGGTGTGCATATGTGGATTGTCCCCAGCAGTCATTTACGCATGCACAGTTATTTTTTAAATACTTAAAATAAAAATAAAAATTTAAATTAAATGAGAAAAACAACAAAAATGAATGAAAGCAAGCATATCCTGTTTGCTTATTCATTCACTTTCAGAACGTTAGGGTATTTTCAGACGTTACGAGATCACTCTCAACCACGGTGAATTCCCTGTGGGGGAGCATGATCCCGTAACGTCTGGTCAGTGTTATGCCAGATGTTCACCCCCGTGAATCCAGGGGGGAATCAGATTTACCACGCTTTTGTCCCTCCTCCCCAGAGGAGGAACAGAAGCGTGGTAAATCTGATTCCCTCCCGTGATTCACAGGGGTGACCACCTGGCATAACACTGACCAGATGTGACATTGACACGCTCAACCACAGGGAATTCCCCGTGGTTGAGCGTGTCAATGTCACGTCTGGCCGCTAACCACAGCCCGGAATCGGTGGCTGTGCTCGCCGCCGATTCCGTGCCGTGGTCAATTTCCCAGGGGCGGGCGGGCACAGCGGCCGTATTGGCCATAGCACCTACCCGTCTCGAGGAGGGTGAGCTGCTGGGGGAGCATGGGGGTGGGGCTTTGCGGCCTCACATAGTGCCGCGCAGCCCCTCCCCAGATTCCCCGCCGGAATCAGCCGGCACGTCTGTTGGCATGCCAGTATTGATCCCGGTGGGGAATCAATAGGGTGATTCCATGACGGGGCTGCATTCGCCCCGTCACATCTGAAATCACCCTTAGTTACTCAAACGAATGGGGCTCCATTCATTTTAGTAACTAATAAAGAAAAAACCTGCACATCCATACCCAGGTCTCTGGATTCTGGTCAAGTCAACCCCAAGTTGAGCTCTGACTAGAGCACAAATGAGTACCTGCAAAAATAAGTATTCCCATTGAATTTCCAGTATCTGAATTGATCCTGTTTTCAATACATTTGGCAGGAATGTATTCCACATCTTCCCTGTCATCTCTGACAAACTACAGGACAATTTGATAAAGGCAACCAATTCTATAAGTAATTGAAGTTGTCCCTTTGAAGACCATTATTTAGATAAATAGCAACACATGCAGTGCCAGTCAGAGGCAGGCACCTGACATAGTAGGGGGAGGGAGGCTGTAGGAGGGAGGATGTGGAACAACCCAAAAGACTGACAGATATAATCACTGGCCAATTACAGCATGCTTCTAGGTTTACATGACCAATCGGTAGTGTTCATGCCACGGTCATCTTTAGCCTTGACTACTGCAACCTCCTCCTTGCTGGCCTCCCCCGCTCTCACCTGTCCCCCCTTATCTCCATCCAAAACTCCACTGCTGGGGTCATCCATTCAGCCCATTGCTTCGACCACGTGCAGCCTCTCCTCTCCTCACTTCAGTGGCTCACCCTTCCCCAACACATCCTTCACAAACTCCTGGTATTCACTTACAAAACCTTTCACAACCTGGCTCCCCTTTATCTCTCAGCCCTAATCTTCTTACACACTAATGCATGCACTCTCTGCTCCTCCTCTGTCCCCTCACTCACACTCCCTCATCTCCCCTGCTCCCCTAACCGGCTTTGTCCCTTCTCCCTTGCTGCCCCCCATGCCTGGAACTCCCTCTCTGCCCACATCCGCCTTGCCCCCTCCCTCCGCACCTTCAAATCCCTCCTCAAAACCCACCTCTTACTCGTCGCCTTTCCTGATGCCTGTTAGAACTTTCCTCTCAATATTTACTGTCTGCCCTCCCCCTGACTCCTGCCTAACCACAACCAAGCCAAGCACGTGCACCTGAGACTTCGCATCCACTTGAATGTTATTTATCCCTTGTCTCTCCCTATGTCCCCTCTCCTTGTCTCTCCCCTTCATGTCTATTAGAGTGTAAGCCGTAGGCAGGGACCGTGTCTATCTTATTGTTCTGTAAAGTGCCAGGTACACAGCTGACACTATACAAATGCTAATATAATAATAATAATAATAATAATAATAATAATAAAAAATTAATTAATTGATAGTGGATTCGAGGCAGGCATAGGGGGAGGCCCTCAGGCAGACATAGAAGTGACATAGCTAGGACTTTGGGGATAGCATCCCAGCAACCAGGAGACATTGGGTGTTTTTACACACACATTTCTCCTGCAAGTTTGCTGTTACATCCTGAACTTTCTGTGTGTCTAAATCACTCACCCAAGTCTTAAACATCTGGATCTTTGAACTTCTGCATAGAAATTTCCCCAGAACTTTTGTGTGTAAAAAGTTCTCCTGATATACTGCTTTGCTCCAGTCAGCTGAGGTCACTCGGTTTCCATGGCAGCCTGTCACGTCTACAGCTGCGGCTACTTTAGGCTGCCTCAGGGCAGTGTTTGCATGAAGAATGCATCCAGAAACTGCCTCATAGAGGTGTGTGTGTGAAAAATGCATCCAGGACTAAATTGTGGACTTGTAAACTCAGAAGATTGAAAAATCCAGAAATTTAAGGTGTGTGTAAAAATGCCCACAGTTTACACATCCAGCCTGGCCAATTATCATCACAATCACATCCTGAAGGACTGTGACAGAGGACATAAGAGAATTGGTATTGACTCATTCCTAAACAGATGCTTCTGACGTCCCAGTAACAAGTGGGGGAGAGATGTTGGGATGATCACAGCACAGAATGAGGATATTTGGTTGAAATTTCTGCTGGCCAATTGGCATCACAAACTAATCTTATCCCACAGTGACACGTAAGAGAATCCCTGGCATAGGCTCCTTCTCTGCATATGCTGTGCAGGCATATAAACCTGGGACCCTTTATCACATCTTTCTGATATTTGGTAAAGATGATCATGAAAGTGTGATATACAGCTCTGCCAAATTCCATGTACACTGGTTGGACTACATATACAGTGTACATATAAATCTATGTTAGTCAGACATAGATTTATAAATTAATTGCTTATAACACCAGGACCTATTATTATTATTATTATTATTAATTATTATAATAATATTTTATTTTAAGCATTTATATAGTGACAGCAATGTAACTGGCACTTTACAAAGAATAAGATAGACACAGTCCCTGCCCGAACACTTACAATCTAAGACAGGGGCAGGGGAGACAGGGAAGGGAGAACAGAGTGAAAGACAAGGGATGCGACATTCATGAGGATGCGAGAGCTCAGGTACACGTTCTTGCCTTGGTTGCAGTAAGTTGGGAGTTTACAGGTAACAGGTGGGGGATAATCCTGGGTGGGGGTGATTAGCAGGAGTTAGGAAGGGAGGAGTGGAAGATGTGGGTTTTGAGGAGGGACTTGAAGGTGTGGAGGGTGGGAGCCAGTCGGATGAGGGCAGGGAGGGAGTTCCAGGCATGCGGGGCAGTGAAGGAGAAGGAACTAAGGCGGTTAGGTGAGCAGGGGAGGCGTGGGAGGGTGAGGGAGGGGATGGAGGAGGAGCGGAGTGCTCGAGCAGGGGTTCAGAGGCAGATCAAGGCAGAGAGGTAGAGGGGAATGAGGTTGTGAAGGGCTTTGTAGGTGAATACAAGGAGCTTGTGCAGAATACGCTCAGGAAGAGGGAGCCAGTGGAGAGAGGAGAGGAGAGGCTGCACATGGTAAAATCCTTTCAATCCTTTTGAAATTTGGCATAGATAGTAAATATAGGAAGGGGTATAAACTTGCCAAGTTTCATATACATTAAATTTGAGGCAAAGAATTTACACCTAAGCATTTATATGATGTTTTTTGAAAAAATAATAATCATTTACCTGTTTATAAAATTGGATTCCTTTAGCCAATTCTTTTGTAATTTGGTACACTTCATGCCTTCCATTGGAAGTACAATCCCTGAAAGTATCAGCAAAACATACTAACACACAAAAAGGTACAGCTGAAAATGTGTTTTCCATTGAAACCAATGGTAAACGAAAACGAAAGCAAAAACAAAAATGGCAATTTGATATTTATGAAAATGAAATAAACAGATTTTAATAATGAAAATGGAAAATGAAAACAGCAATGACATGGGCCCCTCTAGCCTAAACTATGCATAGGATTTATGGGACCAACACTGTATCCTGCTTTTACTTTCACAACCCAATGGATCTGGCACTCATTTACCGTTGAGTGATGGGCAGCAGCCTGCCTGCATGAGATCAAGCAGTACATCATTCTCTTCAGCGCCTTCACCAACCAGCCACCACGTCGCCAGAGGGATAATAAAACACGCTCTTCTACACCTTTCTATCATATTCCTCTTCTGCATCCCATTTCTCAAGGGAACAAAAAAAAATCCCATTCTTTCCAATTACATTTCCCTGGGTCTTTGACCATTCTCCTTTTCCCTTCTCTGAATTTGGGATGGTTCGGAAATATTCATGGAGTATATAGGTATTTCACGTCAATGTTTTGAACAGAATCAAGTCCTACAGTTCAATTATATTTGGTCTTGGAATTTTGGGTGTTATATTTGACTGACATTTATCTGTTGATTATTTCTGATACTGTTCTGAAAATACTGTTTTTTTCTTTTTCTTAACTACCCCTCCCCCCCACACTCATCCCACAGTCTCCTGCTCCCTGAAGTATCCCTACTGTTATACTGCCCCCTATGCCCAGAACTCCCTGCCTGAACACATTCACTAGGGGGGTGCAGAAGGGACTCCATTTTTTAAAATCTTTGTTTTAATTTTCATTTTTTAAAAAACCATTCGGTTTCGCTGTTTTCATGGAAGAGAGCTGCACACGTGCAGAACCACTGTGGAGTCTGTTTTGCGCATGAGCAGTTGTTTTTCTCTTTTTAGATGAGATCCGATCAAGATCTCGCACCATTATCGAGATCGTACCGCGATCTCAATAAGAATTCTCGAGTCTCACAAGAAAAAAAACCTAATTCTCGTTTCAGCCTTACTTGAGGCATACACTCAGGAAGGGGAGAATCCAGAGTGTCCCCTGTCCTTGTGCTGCATATGCCCTCATCTCTGCTTCCAAACCCTGAGCTCAGTCTTTCAGCGCTTGGGGAAAGGAACTGGTTCCAGAGGCCCGATGCAAGACCTGGAAAGGGAGGAAATAAAAACTAGCCACTTTTGACCCCAGGCCTGAGATTCCTATCCCTGATCTAGTCCAACCAGGGCCAACCTTAGAGTTCACAGAGCTTGGGGTGAATATAAAATGCGGGATTCCTGTTGACCTCTCCTCTGTCGTCCCACCCCACTGGGGACAACAAGATGTGATTGTGGCTTTTTTTCCACAGACAGCAGCGGGTGGGGCAATGGGTGTGCAGCCACGATGGGTCAAGGTGCATGTGCACCCTTTTCCACTGGTGCACACCCATCTCCACCTACCTCCACCCATCTCCACCCACGGAGCCTCCTCCATTTTTTCGGATGGTTCTGTGGGTGGGTGAAGGTGGGTGGAGATGGGTGTGCCCCGGGAGCACCCACCCACATCCACACACCACCTGTGGTGTTTACATAGGTGGACACCCATCCCCCCACCCACTGCCTGACCATTCTCATGGACGTCCCCTCCACTGCACACCCACCCGCACACCCAGCGTGGGGAGGGGGGGATCTCTGTAAAAACAGCCTGTGTTTGGGGCTCTGCTTAGTGTCAGTGGAGGCTCTGCAGCCTGCTCTGCTGAAAATTGGGGCCACTGCAAGGCCTCCAGTAGAAGTGTGCAAGTTCATTTTCATTCTTTTAAATTACTATAAATAAATGTAGCGCCATTCATTTTAGCAATTAGAACACAAAATCAAAATGAATAAGGGGTTGTTTTTAAGTTTCTAATGAAAAAAAAAAATGAATTAACA
>QEPC01007745.1:530992-546958 GCA_003113815.1 Sphenodon punctatus | reverse complement strand
GGCAGTCTCCCCCCTGCCATCCCCCCATAACCTCCCGCTCACCCTTGCCAGGCTTCTGAGGATCTGAGTCTGGGGACTCAGCTCCGATAGGCCCCAAATCTGGTGCACTCTTCCCGCCCCAAGCCATGCCCCCAAGCCACGCCCCCTTTGCCCATTTCCGGCGTGCTGGAGGCAAAGCCGCCAGCACAGGGCCACTAACACTATATTTTCCCGGGCCACTTTGATTTCCCAATCTGCCCCTGCCCCACCCCATGGATCACCCTACCTCCCAACCCAGGGATCGCCTACCTTGAGCTCCGGGCGGTGGCGGCGGCGGCGGTCCAGCAGCTTCAGCACTGGCTGTGGCTGCCGGCTTCAGCAAGCTACTAGGCCTTCTGGGGAACTTCCAGAAGTTCCCCGGTAGGCCTAGTAGTGTGCTGAAGCCAGCAGCCACAGCCAGTGCTGAAGCCACCGTACTGCCGCCGCCGCCCGGAGCTCAAGGTAGGCGATCCCTAGGTGGGAAGGTAGGGTGATCCATGGGGTGGGGTGTGCATTAAACCAACCACCCCCCACCCCAGGGATCAGTACAGTACCGGTACTACTTAACTGCTGCTGGTGCTGGCTCTGTCGCTCTGGGTCGCCAGCGGCGGCCCAGAGTCCACACTAGGGACTTAGGGGAAATTTGTGGGGTTTTTTTAAATCCAGGCTGGGCAGGGTGGGTGGGCGGTGTCCCCCTTCCATCTGCACAGCCTGGACTCAGGGAGGGAAAGTGTTTGGGGTTTTTTGTGTTTTTTTTTACATTGCGGCCATTCATTGGAAATCCGGCATGGAGGGATCCAGTAATGGACCCAATATACTGGAATAATCCGATACTGCTGGTACACCAAAATACCAGCAGTATCGGATACCGGATGATCCAGTAGTCCCCCCCCTATTATATATAAATATCTATATTACACTAAATCGAACTACTATTAACTATCTAACTACTGCTATTATAAAACCAATGGAACTAAATATCTATAATTAAGCTAAATTAACTGTAATAATTAACTAGCACTAACTCCTAGCTAACTAACTGTAAGTATTAACTTAACTACTATATATATATATATAGTAGTTTGAAATAAAGGGGAAAAACTGAAAAACATATTTCCCACTATAACATTTTTGTTTCTTTTCGATTTTGATGGAATTTGGGGAGATTGTACCCCCGATGGAGGGCACTAGGTGTACCAAAGTTCAAAATGATTAGATAAAGGAAACTAATTTCAGAAGCAATTGAATGTTGTGATTTTAAGAAAAGCTCCATACATATTTGTGGCTACAACATCTTTATCTTGTATTCAGTGTTCATGAAATTTATGCATATTAAGTCCCTCTATATGCTTAATACTTTTGCCATTTTTTAGAAAGAGTGAATAAAGGGTCCCAAGGTTATAAGACATTAACCTGAAAATACATATGTTGTACAGGCATATAAAATTGGGACCATTTATAAAATATTTCTGATATTTGGCAGAGATGATCATGAAAGTATAATATATATCTCTGCCAAATTTCATGTACACTGGTCAGACTACAAAGATGTTATAGTCAGACATATGTTTATATGTTAATTACTTATACCACCAAGACCCTTTTTCCAATCCTTCTGAAATTTGGCAAAGATTGTAAATATGGGAAGGGGCATGAATTGGACAAGTGTCATCTACATTGGATGTGAGAAAAAGAAGTTAAAGCTAATAACGTATATGTAGAATATTGCAAAATACAATAATTCAACTGCTTCTAAAATCTGATTACTTTATCCAATAATTTTGAAATTTGGTACACATAATTCTTTCTATTGGAGGTATAGGCATGCCAATTTACAGCCACATAGCATAGAAAACATAAATATTACAGCCAATAATGTGTTTATTGAAACCAATGGAAATTCAATTCCAAACTCACCGAACGCTTCCGAACCGAACGTTTGAATTCTAGTTCGGTTCACATGTTCAGTTGACCAAACTATTCGAGTTTTTATATATAAACTCAAATATATATATAAAAACTCGAATAGTTTGGTCAACCGAACATGTGAACCGAACTAGAATTCAAACGTTCGGTTCGGAAGCGTTCGGTGAGTTCATATATATATATATATATATATATAAACCTAATTCTACTCTAATAAATAAAAAAAACAGGCAAAGGGACTGAGGAATGGAATATGGAGGGTGAGGGAGAGGGAAAGGATTGGAATGGATTCAGTGGAGGGTAGGGAGATAGAACACAGGGATGAGTAAAAAATAAAAATAACCGCTAAATCTATCTAATATAATCTAAATAAATGATAATATGGAGGTAAATGGTTTCGATGGGTGAAATAGGAGGAGGATGGCAATGGATTGGGGAGCTGGGAACTGCTGGGAGAGGGATCCTTCTGAAACGCCTACTGTTCAGGAATAGTGACTAGCTCAGAAGGTGTTGGCAGGGGGGAGGGCAATGAGTTTTGTTACTTGCTGTGCCCGCCTCACCGCAACCTCCATTGACTCCATGCAGCCTAGCCCGTGGTCAATCGCAGACTGCAAAGCCAGTCTGGTGATGGTGATTGGTCAGTCTGGCTGCTACTCCAAGCCTCTCCACCCTTGGTGCCAGGAAGTCTGCTCCTCAGGTGACTCCCCCTCCTTGTCACGCTTTTGCCTTTTAGTCACATTTTTCCCGCCCAAACTCAACTGAACAAGGCCAAACATGAACGAACTGTTTGGTCATTTTTAGGTTCAGTTCGGCCGTTCGATTTGGTTCGGAAGTTCGATTCAGAAGTTTGGTTCGGACATCTGAACAGATCGAGTTCGGTCTGACTCTGAACTTCCAAACCGCGTCGCACATCCCTAATATAGATATGATAAATGGTCCCAATTGTATATGCCTGCACAGCATATGCAGAGAAGGAGTCTATGCCAGGGATTCTCTGACGTGTCACTGTGGCATAAGATCAGTTTGTGATGTCAATTAGTCAGCAGAAATGTCAACCAAATATCATCGTAATGTGCTGTGACCATCCCAACATCTCTCCCCCACTTGTTACTGGGAAGTCAGAAGCATCTGTTTAGGAAAGAGCCAAAAGAGATTCTCATATGTCCTCTGTCACAGTGCTGCAAGATGTAATTGTGGTGATAATTGGCCAGGCTGGATGTGTAAACTATGTCTCCTGATTTATGCGATGCTCTCCCCAATGTCCCAGTTATGTCCCTTATGCCCGCCTCAGGGCTGCCCTCTAGGCCCCTTGAAGCCACTTCCAATTGGTCCTGTAAACCTAGAAGCATGCACTAATTGGCCAGATAGTGTGTCTGTCGGTCTTTTGGGTTGCTCCACCTTCTCCCTCCCACTGCCATGCCAGGTGCTTGCCTCTGACTGGCACTGCATGTGCTGCTTTTTATCTGAATAATGGTCTTCAAGAGGACAATTGCTTATAAAATTGTTTCCCTTTATCAAATTGACCTGTAGTTTGGCATATATGACAGGGAATGTATATGATACATTCCAGCCAAATATTCTGTAAACAGGATGGAATATAAGCATGTTACAGCTGGAAATGCATTTTACAGTTAATGTTTTATATCATCAGGACCCTTTATCCAATCCTTCTGAAAACTGGTATGATTTTTAATCTTGTAGAGTTACATAATATTAAGAGGTTTCATGCACAATTGATGGAAGATAAAGATGTTGTATCCATGGATGTGTATGGAGCTTTTCTTAAAATCACAACATTCAATTGCTTTTTAAATTGGTTCTATTTATCTAATCCTTTTGAAACTTGGTACACACAATGCCCTCAATTGGGGGCACATTCTCTCCATGTTAATCAGAATTTTATAAGAAAAAAAAAAGATATAGCTGGAAATACATTTTTCAGGTTTTTCCCTTTATTTCAGAAACAAAACATTTTCATTTCTATTTTCATTATTATTTTTGTTGTTTTTGTTATTGCAATAACGATAATGAAAATGACAAATGTTGTTATTGTAATGATGAAAATTACATGCACACCCCTAGCAGGAACAAACAAACAAACAAAACCACACAGATATTCGCTGAGGCAAATTCGTTTCTGCTGTATTGAAAACCATAACCATGATTCCCAAGAGACACCTTCACTCTGTGTATGCTCCATCCACTTACGGTCCCTTTGTACTTTAGGACTACCCCATCACAACTGTTTACCTAGCAAAGTTGTCCTCGGAATGCAGATCCCAAAACAGAAGCAGATTTTCCCATCAGTGTCATTTGAGCATCAGATAGTAATGGTGGCTGATGCCTTGTCTGGCTGGATTACAAGTTCTGCAGGTGGCTGGGGCTCTGCCTGTGGACACGCTCCTTTTAAATGTCATTTCTATTCTCTTCACTTCAGGTTATAAAGAATTGGTTCCAGTTATGTGTAAATAAAAAAGGTCTCATGGCACTTTCTGTTTATATGCCACATGTCAATTTCTTCCACTCTTCGCCAATCTGCCATATGAAAGTGCTTACTTCTTTCACACATGAAAGGAAGGTCATTTAAATAAGGGATGCATGAACTCAGGCTGACAAGAGGCGTATACTGAAAACTGAACTCTTTTTCCTTTTCTTCCTCTGCAGATTGAGGGCCTGCCTTCTTGTCCTCTTTACGCAAGGTGGGAGACGTTACTGCTAGAGTTGAAACAGTCACCTAATTTGAAACACACGGGTAATACCTGCATTTTTGGGTACCATTTTGGGCATCCAAATTGGTACAGAAATTCTGTACCTAAAGAAAAACAAAATTTCCATTTTTCAAGAATCCAAAATTATCCAAAAATGGCACCCAAATTGTCCAAAATCTGGGATGAGAGATCAAAAATTCAGGCCCCAAACAGTATTTTGGTATTTCATTCTGTCAGTATTTTGGTATTTCAGGTACACAATCAGGTACTGAAAAGTACCCAGAATTTTCTAAGCAAATTGGTTACTGCGAGTTTGATGGATATACCCATTTTTGTGGGTACCCATTCGACAGCTCTAATTCCAACTTGTTTACTCCCTAACTCTGGCTACTTGCCCATGTTCAGAGATATGGCGGGGAAACTCATAGGCAGGTTCCCAACGACCAAACTCATGAGTATCTCTGAACACTCTGAACACTCTCATCGTAACCAAGCCAAGTACGTGCACTTGAGACCTCGCATCTTCATGAATGTTAGACCCCTTGTCTCTCCCTCTGTTCCCCTTCCTAAGTCTCTCCCCCAGCTCCTGTCTCTCAGATTGTAAGCCCTAGGGGCAGGGACCGTGTCTATTTTATTACTTTGTAAAGTGCCAGGTACACTGCTGGCGCTATATAAATGTTTGTTAATAATAATAATAATAATAATAATTATTATTATTATTATTATTATTATTAACAAACATTTATATAGCGCCAGCAGTGTACCTGGCACTTTACAAAGTAATAAAATAGACACGGTCCCTGCCCCTAGGGCTTACAATCTGAGAGACAGGAGCTGGGGGAGAGACTTAGGAAGGGGAACAGAGGGAGAGACAAGGGGTCTAACATTCATGAAGATGCGAGGTCTCAAGTGCACGTACTTGGCTTGGTTACGATGAGAATGACAGCAGGCAGGTCCATGTTGCAAGGATAAGGGTAAACCGATCGTAGGTATAGGAATAGTGGCTCAGCAGGATAAAGAGTCAGACAGAGCAGAGCGAAAGAGGTGAGTTTTAAGGAGAGATTTGAAGGTATGAAGGGAGGGTAAACTGGTAATTCAGCAATGCTAATTTGAGAATAGTAATTTGGTTAACTTTTCAGACACCAACAGGGTACCAGTTAGTACCCAATACACCCAAATGATTTGAGTACCCTAATTTTGATGGGCATGCCCATTTTTGCAAGCACACATTTCAGCCTCAGGCTTCTCAGTAATTTGTTTTTCGGTATTTTGCTCCTTCATTACTTTTGTATTTGGCTCTTCTTCTGTTTTTTTACTGTCTCCTTCATAACGTGGCATGGGTTAATCAATCAAAGACTCCCAACAAGAATTTGAAAAAGAACTCCCATATGATGATCGGTCAAAGAAGTGTCCAGATGTCATCATATGTGAATATCAGACATCATCTTCAACAAACCAAATTTAATAATGAACTTTTTATTGAGCTTTATTGAGTTTTGAACTATAGAATACAATTTTTAAAAAGGCAACAACACATTTACTTTAAATACAAACTTTGGCATACAAAAAATTTTGTCAAGTATGATTTGTCAGTTATTTGCTCTAACATTATTATAACTAGATAGATAATGAATGCAAGACTGGCTGTATCAATCGCATGGAACAGCATGCTTTAATATACTCCTAAAATAACCTGGCACATAACCATTTGAGATACAATTGTCTATTGAAATAGAAAATACTATTCTGCCCGGGCAGATCACTCACTGTATTTCAGGACTAATTCTGGTGTTGAATGTGAAGTGCTGACAATTAAATGTTTTGAACTCTGGCAGCCATCAAAGGCACCAGCTTGAAACCTGGCGTGCCAGCATCAAATGGCTGTCCCTTGTAAACAGTGAAATATGGTATTGTTATTTTGCCATTCCCTTTGTAAAGGGCATGCAAACTGGTACAGTTGCACTCAACTCCTGGGCTTGCTTTGCATTGTAAACCAAATGGGGATTGACAGTCCCAGCTGAGAGGCAGGAAGCAAAATATTTGACGCTTGGGCCACTGGAAGGCAGAGATCTTCCAGCCAAAGAACCCGATGTCCTCAACTTGACTCCCTCAAATGATGCCTGATTTTAGAAAGTTTTTCAAATACGAGTAAGTCTTGTCTGTCGTAGAGACTTCCACATCCCCATGAGGGAGTTCCTTGGAGATTGCCTGCTATTCCTAGACTAGTAGGGATGCATTCATTTTTGGTTTAGTTTTCATTTTTGATTCCAACCCCCCCCTTCATTTTGTGGGGTTTTCATAAAGGATTCTACCATTTTTTGTTCACCATTTTTATTTTATTTTTTAAAAAAGTCAATAATTGTGCCTGCACGAAATGGCTACTGGGGCCACTCTGAGCATGTGCGGCCCTTTTCCAAATGGTGCCAGCGACATCAGCGCTATTATGGAAAAGGGCGTGCATTCACGGAAAGGTCCTGTCAGCCATTTTGTGCGTGTGGCATTAATATTTTTTCTTTAAATAATAATAATAATAATAATAATAATAATAATAATAACACAGACACGGGGTAAAAGCATTATCATTCGTGTCCTATGGCAATTTCTCTGCTGGATTACAGGGTTGGATTTTGATCTCTGTCATCCATCAGAGAAATTGCCATGGGATATGCCTCATGATTCACAATACCCCATGCCCATGTTTAGAGATACTCATGAGTTTGGCTGCCGGGAACCCGCCAGGAGTTTCCCAGTCGTATCTCTGAATGTGGGGAAGTGGCCTCTGTTGCTGTATGGTTCGATTTTGTGGTTTGGATGAGAATCGATGTTGGGTTATCTCGATAGACATTTTGTTTCTTAAGTTATTGATAATTTCCTTATGGGGATCCTGTTTACTGCTTTGTCGTTTTACTGCTTTGCCATCAAGTAAGAATTTTGCTGCTCGTTTCAGCCCTAGTGATTTCCATAATTTTGCTTGTGTGAGTCAATTTTAGGATAAAAATATAATTGTATGACCATAGACAACCTCAAAGTCATGCAAAGTATATCAAATAACAATCCGGTTTGCAACCCCATCTACAGATATTGCATCCAAGGGGTGTGCATCCATAACATTTTCTATTAGTTATGAAAATGAACGGAGCCCCATTCATTTTTGTAACTAATGTCATGAAAATAGAGGAATAAAGAAATGATTGTCATTTGTTTTCATCCATTTTCTTTTTTAAATGTTTTTTTTTTAAAAAAACAACCTCATTCTGCATGCAAAAAACAGTCACTAGGGCTGTTCTGTGCATGTGTGCCCTTTTCCAAAATGGCAACTAAACTACCGACATCATTTTGGAAAAGGACATGCATGCACAGAATGCAATTTTTTAAATAAATAAATAAATAAATCACCGAACATGCCCAAAATTACTGCCAGACCATTCTACGCATGCGTATCCTTTTCCAAAGTGGTCCTGGCGGCATCGTCGCCATTTTGGAAAAGGGCGGTGCATGCACAAATGACCCAGCAGCCATTTTGCACATGCACAGTGATTTTTTTTGATTTTTTTTTAAAGATGATTTTAAATTTTTGGGGAAAACACCCCCCCCCAAAAGGAGGGTAATTTATTACCCCCCCAAAAAAGGAGGTTTTGTAAACAAAAACAAAGCTACAATGAAAATGGTAGGGATGTCTTTTGAACCTCCCAGTAACTCCCCAATTGACACCTCAGCCTACAATTTGGAAACCTCTTCCCTTTGGATTAACTAAGATGTGCCATGTCGATCTTTCTTCAGGTACTTTCCCCCTCAAGCAAGCATAATGGTTCAATTGCCTGCTGTCTTTTGCTCAGGGCTGATGAGTAAACTATGATTTTTAGCCAAAACAAATAATTATCAATATATCCAAAGAGGCTCTGAAATTAGAAGTGAAACAAATACCTTCAAAAATGGGCAAACCCGTCCAATTTCCAGTACCTGATCAGAACAGAATTTTTGGGGTGCTTTTCGGTACTTGAACTGTTTTTCTATCCGGTATCTGATATACCACAATTAGTTTGTTTTTTTCCCGGTAACTTTGGGTACTCGAAAAACTGGCAACCAAAATTGATTTGGTATCTGATACCAAATCACATACCCATTGCAGGGTTTTTTTCTGAAATATTAGCCCAACCTTGGTTTTCCTTGGTAAAATACAAAGCACATTTTATAAAGCACGGCCCTGTTCCTTTTTTTTTTAACAGGTAGGAGGGAAGTGGGGGAAGAAAAGGCCCAGATTAATAATCTGCCAGGCGAGTGGCAGCTAGATGTGGTTTGATTGAGCTGTAAACCCTGAAATATCAAAGTTTATCCTCAACACAGCAAGTGACCTTTAATTATAGCATCGCAAATGTGATACAGTAAGGCGGCATGGGGGTGTAGGTGTTTGCATGCATTGAACATAGCACACAGAATGATGGGGGAAATGGCCTAGAGAACATAAGAACTCTGAAGATCAGCTCTCCCTAAAATATCCCATCAAAACTCTGTGTGTTTATTAATTTCAAATGATCCTCTGGCTTTCTGAGAACCATTGTCCATACCATTTTGAAAATAGCAGCTAGATTGCAAGCAGGAATAGGAATACAAGTAAGTCATGGGCCTGATAGAATTTTGCAGAAGTCAGTGAACATTAGGGTCAGAGGAAATGTGTCTGAAAAGTGCTGTGAAAGTGTGAATAAGGTCACCAACATTCTTGGGAAAACGTTGCCCTGCTTTCTACTTCGATCAAGGACACCTAAAGTTACCAACCATTTCTAATGATCTAATTAGTTCTGCCTGAATTCCTTTCCCTAGTGCAGGAGTGTGGAAACTAGGGCTGAGACAATTATAAGTGTTCCCATTCCAAATATTGACTCTTGCTTGCACGTGTTCTTTGGTACTTTGCCAGTTTCCGGTAATTTTATGTTTCTGCATTTTTTATCACTTTTGTCATTTTTCACACTTTTTTCATCACTTTATGAGACCTTTAGTCACTTTTTGTTCTTCCCAGGACTTTTTTGGTCACTTTCTTCACTTTTCCAGAATGTTTTTGTCACTTTCCAGGAATTTTACAAAAGTTTTTACTGCCATTTTACGGTACTGCTTGGCAATTTCCAGCAGTTCCCTGGTGAGTAGCCAGCAATTTTTCATCTCTGAAGTCCCTGGTTGTGTGAGAGGGATACACACTCGGGGCCTGGGACTGGCCCATGGCAGCCTTGTTCAATGTGCAAAACATCAGAAAATGGCAAAAACAGAGGAAAAGAGGGGAAGTTTCTGTGTCGTGGGAATCTCGGTGAATGCCAGCACTCACCAAGATTTTTCATTTTGTGTCTAGTGGAAATTTTCCCTCCCCGGGGCCTCTTTGGAAATTAGTACAAGCGCCAAGAGATGCAGAGAAGTCGAGGATGGTGGTGCTTCATGGGTGTGCTCAGGAAGAGGAGGCTCCAGATCATGACCCCAATCCCATGCTTTGCGCATCCCGCGCACAGCCACACGTGCATGTGGATTGCTGGCACGGTGTGCCGCTCGCATGCGCGCACATGCGGCTTGCGCCCAGCGATACACAGAGGAGAGGATTGCAGCCCATGACTATCTTTCTGTACGTGCTTGGCTCCCTTCCCCTTGAGTTCAGTCTTGAGGGTAGGAATTGGAAACTGGGGCTAGATTGAGGAACTCAAATGGGGCCAACTAAAAACTAGCCACAGGTCATGTTTGTTCCCCAAGCCCAAGACTTGGATCTGGGAGACTAGGGATAAAATCCTGTCTTATTTATTTAATTAAATGTATATCCTGCCCGTTCAGTGGTCTTGGAACATAATAAAACACACACACACACACACACACAACCATTTCAAAACCCTCACCAACCCCTTTCCCTATCTGCCAAATGCTTACCCAAGCAAAAAAGCATTACTTTGCCTCTGGGGCATGGCAAGGCTCGGGGAGGGGGGTCAGGATCAGCCCACATTTATCTCCCTCCCCCCCAGGTAACACAGGAGTAAAATAAATAAATAAATAAATAAATAAATAAATAAATAAGAAACCACAGCGTACAGGGTAGTTACATACTTGCACAGTCACACACACACACACACACACTGTCATGCACAGACACAGACACAGACACATACACACACTAGCCCCTGTACAATATCACACTACTGTCACAGATACACACGCATGCTCACACACACTCCTGAACAGTGAAACACACACAAACGCTTGTTTGAACACCCCCCCTGCACAATGCAGTGACACACACAGACACACACACCCCTGCCAGCACATTGCTGACACACTATCTCACACAAACAAACCCCTGCACTTAGGGTGGCCATACCTCCCCTTTAAAAGAGGATACTTATGAAAAATTCATGTTGCAGGGCTGCGTTAGAACCAATGCAGCCCTGCAACATGTATTTTTCATAAGCGTCCTCTTTTAAAGGAGAGGTATGGCCACCCTACCTGCACGGTGCATAGTGACACACATGCACATGCACCCCCCTCGCCCCCCACACCAATCCAAAGACGTTCTTCTCAGGCTTGTGGCTGGCTAGCAGGCAGGTGGGCAGGTGTGCGTGCTGCCCAGGGTAGGGAGACAGCTCAATCAGGTCCCCCAGAGTCCCCCCAGAGTCCCCCCCTTCAACCAATGCTGGGGGGACTCAGATTTGAGAGTGGATGCTGCCAGAAGGTTCAGGACCCACCTCACCCAACCATATATTCATGCCTCCCCTGATGCCAAGTGGGGTGCAGGTCGGGGGAGAGGGGCAGGGCAAGGAGATAATGCAACTTAACCAAACAAAATTCAAACTTCCCCCTACCTTGGGTGTCTTCAGACGTTACGAGATCACGGTGAACCATGGTGAATACCCACCTGTGGTCACCGTGTCTCGAATGTCTGTTTGCGGGGTGCCAGATGTTCGCAACAGTGAATCCCCACATGGGGTCTGTTTGAACCACGCTTCCCGGGCTAGCCGGGGAAAGGTCCCGGGAAGCATGGTCAAACGGACCCCAGGCCGGGACCAATGAAAAGTCACGTCTGGCCGCACGCCACGGCCCGACGCGGCGGCTGCAATGGCCCCGCCACCTGCCCATCTCCTCGGAGGGCGGGTGGTGGGGTGCGTGGAGGGGGCAGGGCCGTGTGGCCGCACGTTGCGCCGCGCGGCCCCGGCCCCTCCCACTTTCCCTGCCGGGATCCCCCCGGCACGTCTGTTGTGGCATTACGGGGTGACCCCGGCGGGGAACGAAGCCGGTGGTTTCGGTACGGGGCCAAAGGGCCCCGTAACATCTGAAATCACCCCTTGTCTCCATGGTCTCTACTCTCTGAAGACTAACCATTACTGGGTGGGTGGTGGGGTGTGTCCACGCTGCTTGACCTCTGCCCTCCTAGAGGCTCTGCTATGCTCAGCTGCTTTCCCAGCCCAGGCAGCCCTGGCCCCAACCCTGAGCTCAGACTCAGTGGTGTTAGCTCACCGTCGCCCATGCAGACAGTAGGCATGGGCGAACAGATCGCGGTTCATGTTCGGCCGTTCGGTTCGGCCGCGTTCGGTTCGTGTGTTCGTGTTCGGTCGTTCGGTCTAATTGCGCGTTTGTGTTCACCCGTTCGGTTCGGTAGCGTTCGTGTTCGTACGTTCGTGTTCGGTTGTTCGGGCAGGTCGTGCGTTCGTGGTCGGACGTTCGGTTCGTTCGCGATCGGGTTGTGCGTTCGTGTTCGGACGTTCGGTTCGTTCGCCATCGGGTTGTGCGTTCGTGTTCGGTCATTCGGTGTTCGGGTGGTTCACGCGTTCAAATATTTATATCTCTATATCTACACTAATAACTAACTAACTACCTAACTAATAAATGTATTCTAAATGCTATGAATAACTCCAACAAACCCTAAAGCTGAATCACAGAAAACAGTAAACACTATCACTATCAGTAAACCTTAAACTAAACTACTCCTACTATGTCAAAACAAAAATGTATCGACCTAATCCTATCTATCTACCTATGAATATATGGGATGGGGGTTGGGGGGCAATCACAAACAAGACAAGGAGGGGTACAAAACTGAAATGAAACCTAAATCAATCTATAAATTAATATACTACTACTCTAATGAATCAAAAAAACAGGGGAAGGGAATGGGGAGGGAATATTCAATGGAGGGGGGAGGGAAGGAGGAAGATTGAAGATTGAACACAGGGAGGGATAAAAACAAAAAATAACAACTAAATCTATCAAAGCTAATGTAAATAAATGAGAATATGGGGGTAGATGGGTTGGATGGGTGAAATAGGAGGAGGATGGCAATGGATTGGGGAGCTGGAAAATGCTGGGTGAGGGAGCCTTCTGAAACGCCTGCTGCTCAGGAACAGTGACTAGCTCAGAAGGTATTGGGAAGGGGGGAGGCAGACAGTTTTGTTTCTTGCTGCGCCCGCCTCAAATCAGCCCCATTGGCTCCGTGCAGCCTAGCCCGTGGCCAATCATAGACTGCCAAGCCAGTGGTCTGAGGCGAAAAGAGATGGTGATTCATCAGGCTGGCTGCTACTCCAAGCCACTCTCCACCCTCCACCCCTGGTGCCTGGAAGTCTGCTCCTAGCTGAGTCAAATGACTTCCCCCTCCCTGCTACATTTGGCCTTCCAGTGACCTGACAGAAGACCATGTTTTAGCCACCCGAACACAACCGAACGCGATTCGAATTGAATGAACTGTTCGGCCATTTCATCATTCGGTGTTCGGTTCCGTTCGGTGTGTTCGCCATTTTTGTCGTTCGGTGTTCGGTTCCGTTCGGTGTGTTCGCCATTTCGTTGTTCGGTGTTTGGTTCCATTCGGTGTGTTCGTGTTCGTGTTCGTGTTTGGTTGTCCGAACAGGCCGAGTTCGGGCCAAACACCGAACTACCGAACCGCGTTCGCCCATCCCTAGCAGACAGCGCCTTCAGAAGGGCAAGCTGAGCTGAACCTGACAGACTCCCCGAGGGAGCCGAGGCCTGAGCCCTCTCTCTCATGGCACTGCCCAGTGGCACCAGGCCACAAAGGACTCAGTACGCGATGCAAAGCAAGTGGAGGAAGCCAGGCTGGCTCAGCAGAGCCATACACTTCCCTCCTCTCAGGTATCAGGGCCCTTCCCTCACCTCAGCACTCAGGAAAGGAGGAGGAGTTGAGCCCAGCTGCCCAGGAGACTGCAGTCTGCAGGACAGGTTGCAGACTCACAGAAGCGACAGGAAAGGAGCAGCTCAGAGCCAGCCCAGGAAAAGCATACACAAGAAGTGGTGAGGGAGGGGAGGCATGCTGCAGCGCAGTGTGCCTGTTGCATTGCAGGCCACACACTTTTCCCCGCCGCTAGTGCCGCTGCCAGTGATGCTGACTTGAATTAGTGCGCCTGAACTCGGCCTCTGCATACCATGTGCCTCACCCCCAGGCCAGCCTGGTGCCCAAGAGTGAGAGCTAAGAGTCCCAGATGGACCACAACAAACCTCAACCTCCTTTATGGAGGGGAGGGTTCCAGCCTCCCTCAAATGTGTTGAGGTCCACCCCTTCCTCAAGAAACCATCTCTTGATGTTGGAGTGCCTGCCGATGATCACCTGGTCTCCAATCTGCCTTTCTTAGCGAAGGTGATTGAGAAGGCTGTGGTCGTGCGGCTACAGAGACACCTTGACTCCCACAATATTTTTGGAAAATTCCAGTCTGGGTTCAGGCCTTCCCATGGGGTAGAGACCACACTTCCCAGGGTGATTAATGAACTGATGATGATTTTAGATCAAGGACAGCTGGCCATTTTGGGTCATGATGGACCTTACGGCAGCATTCAATATGATTGACCCTGGGTTGCTGCTTCAGCAGCTGAGGGACATTGCTGACATGATGGGAACTGCCGGTCAGTGGTTTCAGTCATCCCTGGAAGGGAGGAGCCAATTTGTGGTGATGGATGGATATGTGTCATCCTCGAGTTGTCTGAATTGCGGCGTTCTTCAAGGTTCTATTCTTTTGCTCATGCTGTTCAAAGTATACATGCACCCCTTTAGGGATGTCATGATCAAACACGGGGTTGAGTATCATCAGTACACTGATGATATGCAACTTTACATCTCTTGCCCTGTGAGCCCTGCCAACTTGGCCTCTGTCTTGGAGGAATGCCCGAGAGACATAGCCGCCTGGATGCATCAGAGCTACCTTGTGCTCAATCTGGGGAAGACTGAGGTGATGTTGGTGGGAAGGGGCAGCCAATAAGAGGATTCCCATGCCTCCCTCAGGCCCCTGACTGTGACCAGAGTCTGGGTAGAAGTAGTGGGCCAGGTAAAGGATTTGGGTGACATTTTCAACCATGCTCTGTGCATGAAAACTCCGGTACTGGACGTGGTGCAGAAATGCTTTTTAAAACTACACAATTTGCGTAAGCTACGCCCTTATTTGTCCCAGACTGATCTTGTCACAGTGACCCATACCCTGGTGACTACGAGGCTTGAGTTTTTAGTTCCCTTTTCTATGGGCTACCGGCAGTGTTTATCCATTGCTTGCAGCTTGTTCAGAATGCAATAGCGCAGCTGCTAACTGGCTTATGCAGCTGTGTTCATATTATGCCTGCCCTGCATTCTCTGCATTGGCTGCCTATAGAGCAACAGATTGAGATTAAGATTACACTGCTGGTTTTCATGGCCCTGAACAGTTTAGATCCTGGCTGTATTTGAGACTTTCTTCTGGAGCCTCACACTGATGGGTATCTGCACTCAGGAACCACCAGCTGTTTGAGGGTTCCACCATCACGTCTTAAGTCTGCGGGTGATCAAGCTTTTGCTGTGGCAGGTACCTCAGTGTGGAAATTGCTCCCCCCTGATGTTTGTCTCAGTTCCCCCCTCCATACCTTCAAAAAACACCTGAAAATGTATTTGTTTTCTAGGTGCATTTAGGATCCACTGCTGGCCCCCTTAATGCATTTTCTCCTCCCAATTTCCTTCCCCTATCTCACAATTTTAAAATATACTTTTAGTTACTTGTTTTTAAATTGTTTTTAAATTGTTTATATTGTGCTTTTATGTGAAATGTAAAGCACTCCCAGTGCCATGTAGGCGGGGGGGAGGCTATAAAAATAAAAGTTATGCATTTTTATTATGAATTATTATTATTATTGTCTTTATGACATGGAACAATCAATAGATTAACAGAAATGGACAGGAAAATGGCAAACTGGTATTATTATTATTATTATTATTATTAACAAACATTTATATAGTGCCAGCAGTGTACCTGTCACTTTACAAAGTAATAAAACAGACACGGTCCCTGCCCCTAGGGCTTACAATCTGAGAGACAGGAGCTGGGGGAGAGAC
>QEPC01007745.1:509481-529391 GCA_003113815.1 Sphenodon punctatus | reverse complement strand
CCTACAGAGGCGGGGGTAGAGCGGCGGGACTCGCAAGAATTAGGAGGCTCCCGACTGGGAAAGGGCGCGGCTGTGAGGATCCGGCGGGCGCGCGGGGGGGTCCGATGGCGGCGCGCGCTTTCCTTAGCGCGTGCGCCTCGCGCTGCCGCCGGGCTCGAACCCGGGCGCATAAACCTCCCGAGGCCCCAGCGTAGCAGGGAGCACGCGGGCTGCGCCTGCCTTTAACTGACGGTCGGTCTGCAATCTGGCCCCCGCGCAGGCCTGGCCCTGCTGCAGCCACGTGGGCCGACCCGGAGTCCGGCCACCCTTTCGGGAGCTCCCGCGGCTGGGCCCCGGGGAGGCTCTGAACCTGGGGCTTCCGGCGCCTGGCCGGGTCTGGGGAAACGTTTGCCTCCGCGTTGTTCGGCAGGCGGGGGTGTGAGTGGAAGCGTGCACTGCCCATAGGCACGTGTGATCGGTAAAGGACTAGCAGCCGCCGCAAGTCGTGAGCGCTGGCTCCACCCAGCCCCGGTTTGCGTGATTGGAGAAGATGTTGAAAGAGCAAGTGTAATTGAACAGCAGTGTCTAGGTAACAAAAGCCAGGAAACTATCTGCAAAATTCACTTGACTGACTTGATCTTCAATCAAAATCCTTCATTTGATCTTTGGAACTTAAGCATAAAAGACATATTTTAAACATTTGATAAATAAAAATTACCTTAGTTATGAAAACAAATGTCTTGCCAGTCATGCTTGTAATAAATTAAATGATACAAAATTGCAAACCTGATAGAATATTTTGTCCCAAATTGTGGGACAGAACCCTGTGTAACTCCATGATCTGTGGATGGAGTCATAATCCCAATTTATATTTGTTGATATATTTGGCGTGTCTTTTGCTGTCTGGGGTCACAGAATTATATTTAAGTTTCAAAATAGCTATTGATCTGCCAGTGGATCATGATTTATTCTATTGCCCTCACCTGCCAAAAACAGCAGGATGCCTATGCATGAAGTGTAATTTCATCACAAACAACACACTCCTCCATCCATTGAAACCAGTCGCTCAGCTTTGACTTCAATAGTGGAAGATGCTGAAACTAGTAGTTAATTTACTACTCCCAAGTAATATCAGCAATTTTGGGCAGCCTATCGCATTCCCAATAAGCATTCACACATGTGTGTGGCTGACCAAAATTGTGATTGCCCAGGAGTAGTTAAAGGCAGAGTCAAAATAGAGGAAATAGAGTCCTGTAGAGGAAAGGGGCAGCCCTGGTGGGTGGGGGGCTTCTCATGCTGGAGGGAGAAGCATGAAGGGGTCGCTCCATGCAGTGGGGACAGCGGGAGGGCCAGGACAGTGGGAGGTCCAGGTGGGGTGTCTCCATGCTTGACTTGCTTGAACTTCATTCCTCTCTGGTTGGCATGACAGCCTTCCACTCATGCCATCCTTGGTCTAGCCATTTCCCATTTATACCGCCGCTCAATGACAGCATAGCTGCTCCCCTTTACTCCCGGTGCTCCATGTACCCTCTTCCCTGTTGTTCCAACCCCCCTCTCCTCCCCCAGTACAGCCCCTTCTCGACGATTCCACCTGATCATAGGGGTGTGCAATTCGTAACATTTTAATTCATTACAAAAATGAATGGAGCCACATTTGTTTTTTTTAGCTAAGGTAATGAAAACAAATGAATAATCAAAACAACATTTATTTGATTTTTATTTTTTATTTCTAATTTTATTTTTTTTAAAGAATAATAAAAATAACTGCATGTGCAAAATGGCCACCAGGGACATTCTGAAAAGGCACGCCCTTTTCCAAGATGGCACTGACACTCCCGGTGCCATTTTAGGAAAGGGCTCACACGTGAAGAATGAACCTGGCACCCATTTTGCACATGGGCAAATGTTTTTTATTATTATTTTATTTTTTATTTTAAAATGAAAATGGATGAAAGCAAACAATAATCATTTGCTTATTCATCCATTTTTGTAACATTCGTTAGGAATACGAATGGGGCTCCTTGCTTACAGATGCATGTTGTGGATGCACATCAGGAAGGATTGCAGAAAATTAAAAGGAGAAAATGTTTTGAGACTTATTGGACATGAGAAATATGCCAAAATGCCATCTTCTTCTCTATGTTCCATAGCAAACCCTAAATGCCAATTGGCAGTGCCTCCTTAGAAGTTCCAGGTCTTTATGCCAAGACCCCACAGAGGGTATTTTCAAACATGACGCTCCCACGAGTGTTCACGCTTACCCCAGCTTGGCCACTCTTGGTGGAAACAGATCTGCTCATGCCCACCAGATCAAACAGAGTACTCCCCGGACTGTGGCAGGGTAACTCCAAGTTCTGTGCTGGGCTTCCTGCCAGAACACATTCTGGCATTAGTCCTTCAATGTGGGGGAAGGCAGCCCCAGACCGTGGTAGAGTGGGTCATCACATCTGATTCCCCATCTACCGAAGTCCAGCCAATGGCTAGAGATTTTCTGGGCTGACAGGCCAGGCTCAAAGTCTGCTGCTCCTGCCCGTCAGGGAGGGAACTGGGCCAAGCTGAGCAGCACAGGGGATGGGGCTGTGCGGACCACATCTGCATGTCCCCCTGCCCTCTCCACACCCCCTTCCCAGCTCCGACTGCCAGCACGTTTGTTTAGTGGTAGGGCCATATCCTGTCCATTGTGAGGGATCTCACTACAGGCAGAATCAAAGTGTGGTAGATCCTTGAGCCTTCATGTATGAAAATACCCAGAGATGCTCCCTTGGTGGCTGCTCCATAGGTCTGGAATTCTGGCCTCCTGGAGATTCACCAAAGCACGAGCCTGAAAATTTTCTGGAGGCAATAAAAGATCTACTTATTTGGCGAGGCATTGAGTAGGAGGGATAGTGTCTTGGGTAGAGCTAAAATGAATATCCGCAAAAACGGGCGTACCCATTGAATTTCTGATACCCCAATCAAACTGAATATTTTGAGGATTTTTTTGTACCTGAACCGGTTTTCAATCTGGTACCAGAAATACTTAAATACTGACAACCAATTTAAAAATACTGACATACCGACAACTGGTATACTGAAATACTAAAAAAAGAATCCTGAAAATCTCCCCAAATCTGTGACAAATAAGGGACAATTTCCAGGAGTTTTGACGTTTTTTGGTATCTCACTATACCGGTTGTCAGTATTTCAATAATTGGTTGTTGGTATTTCACTATTCCTGGTACTCAAACAGTGTTTGGGTACTGACTGTGGATATCCAAAATGGTACCTGAAAATGCGGGTATTATCCATGAGTACCAAGTTGGGTACTTATTTCAACCCTAGGCTGGGGAGTTGCTTTTAATGAAGTATTAATATTTTTGTACAGTTCGTATGGAAGTTTTAGATGTTTAATATTTCTTTTTGATGTTTAATGTTGGTGTTAAGGCATTCATTGCTTTCATCAAGATGTTACTTATCTCCCCGGAGCCTTCAGTGGTGGCGGTGGGCAAGTTAGAAATCAATATAATTAAATAAATGATCGGAGACATTAGTTAAGAAAAAGAAAAGGGAGAAGGAAGAGTACTTCATATTAGATGTCTCCATTCGAGTTGATAAGAATGCTCCTTTGAACATGCAAGAAAATATTTGCTATACAGACAGTTACATTATTATTTGTTTTGTTTATTAATCTTACGGCACAGCTTTTGCCGTAGCCAAACACAAAAGAGGGAAAATAAGCAATACAAACATGATGGTAAAAAAGATGGAGACAAACTCCAATTATCAAATATAAACAATACTAACAATCAATCGATCCTATAAAATGAGTCATTAATAAAATTTTATATTTTATAATAAAATTATATTTTATAATAAAATTATATAAAATTGTATGTCTATGAATATATTCCTATTCCTAGACATAAAATCATAAAAGAAGCTAAAATAGATTCTAACTAAGCAATCTCTATTTAAAAAGTAACCAGAAATTAACCAAAAGTATACCCCGGCATGACCCCATAAGGGACCTTTAAATATACCCTCAAAAAGAGAGGGAAGAATGTGTACTATGAGTATATAATTGAGTAGTGAGCAGAAGTTATACCCGCATAGCAAGGACTTTTAAGTTCTCCTTTATTCTCAGCCTTTCCTTCATAGCAAGGTGGACAAAGGTAGCTAGTACCGCAAAAATCTCATGAGATGGTAGATTTAGTAAAACCATAGCAGTATTCTTACCATTAGGAAATTTTCCTATAAAGGGAAAAAGCCAGACAGTTAGATTATGAACTAAAAGATGTTTTGGGCTTGAAAAGCATAATAGCTATCATTTGGGGGGCACTGGACTGGCACAATGGAGGTACCACAACAGAACTGTGCAAATTGGAGATTTGGCTCCAAGACTTTGGTTCCTTCATCAATCAATGCTGATTGCTACCTCTAGAATATTAAGCAAGGGGATAAGATATTAAATTCACTGATCTGTTTGTTTAGAGTAGATGTGCATTTGTGACTGAATTCCCCTGATGAGCCTGGATAACTATTCAATCATTTCCATAAACAGAAATATCCAAATTTGTCTTTACCGCTATTGCAAAATTTGCACTATTTATTGCTAAATAAGACTTTTGACCTTTTTATGCAGTATAAGACCTTTTGATTTGGCCATGCATTTGGCTGGTGGGGATACGATTAGGTGTTTTTAAAATGGATTTAAATGTATATATAAATGTATATATTAAACTAGAATATAATGGGTGCAATCCTACACTCCCTGCTAAACTGCTCTGAAGCAAGGTGCAGTTTGAGTAGGCCAGTAATCAGGCATGCTTGCATGCTGACTGCAGGGGCCGCAATGCAATCCAGGGCCTGAGGCGGTCCCACAAGTAAGATGGCCTGCTGCGTGCACAGTGTGAACTCACACCACCCAGCTCAGCACTGTGTCTGTCATCGACATAAATCGGGTGTTGGATTGCACCCAATATGTATTTTTCTGGGGGTTTTTTATGTTGTAACGCATCCTGAGTCCATAGGAAGGATGGAATATTTAAATAAGTATATTCTGCCACAAATGTAAAACAAATACCAAAAATGCAGAAGCAAATATTCAATTCTATGACAGCTGAGGCTGAACATATGATCTCTAGATCTATGGTTGTAAGTCTCAGCTGTCAAAGCTACAAGACACAGTTCTGCAAGCTCAGTATTGCAACAGAATTATAAGTCAGTCTCCTCTCTAGAGTTGAAATGTATATAAAACATAGTACTGTAGGAAATACCTGAAACTGTAGGTACTGCATCGGGTATCCAACGGGTTACCTGGAAACCAATCAGGTATAGCTGTAAACTCAAAAAGTCAGTAACGTCTGGTAATGTTTTTCTTATTTTCCAATTACTGATGAGTTGACGGCACACCCCGGAATGAGACAGGACAACTCGGATGCGTTTAAAACGGCCACACTCTTTATTAAATTAACATCCAATTGGTATAGGTGGGGTAATCGCCTATGCATATTGGGTCCATTACCTCCAACAACATGAACTAACTTAACATGGAGGGTAGCCAGTTCTTATTAACCTCAACATCTCCCCCTCTCCTCTTCAAATTTGGGAGGGGGACAAGGCCCTTCTGGACATGAGGAAGGAGAAAGGTACCCACAGGCTGGGGAACCATACTTGCCCCTACTACCCTAATGGGTTGCCCCTCCCAGGGATGCTGACCCCACTGCTTGCCGTACCCTGCTTTTGAGGTAGGTGTCGCTTCCCCAACTGTTATGGAGATGCCTCATCTTCTATGTTTCATTCTAAACTATGCACAGTACTGGACCCTTGCCACTAAGGGACCGTGGTTGCAAATGGACGGGCCCAACCCCCACGTAACTTCTCAGATGTAAAACTTCTTTGATCTTTTCTCTAAGGGCAAGCAAATAGCAGTCATTACCCACCGGGGACAAATGGACCCCATCTCTGTGGAACAGCTCTGACTTTTTGTGAGCTATGACATGGTGACTGATGGCCTCTTCACCCAGTCCCCACAGCCATTTCCCTATTTCCCTGTTAATGGACTTGACAGGCTCTCTGCCTGTCAAAGAGTCGTCCCAGCAAGACCAAGGAGGCTGGCTCGCCGACGCGTATCTCCGGTTGCCAGGCAATGGTCTGACGTGCAGCTGGCAGGGCAGACCCAGGGCCCACATGACACTGTAAACGCTGCGCCGCAAGCTTCCCAGGCTGTGGGGCAGCCGGGGTCCAGCTGCAGCACAGCACATGGCTAATGAGCTGCAAGGAGCCACGGCCAGGGAATGCGGGAATGCACGACACCTGAGGCACAGGGAGAGTTTCTGCATAAAGGCTTGACAGAAGGACTCCTCCTTGCCAGTAATCATTTGAGGGGCTGGCCCTGTGCATTTAATTGGATTATAGTGGAGTGTTAGAGATTTACATGTGTGTGTGTGACTGACTGACTAATTGAGAGTGAGTGTCTGTGAGTGAGAGAGCTCGTGTGTGGGGGTGCTTGTAATAAGGTGTTTGAGAGTGACAGTGCGAGTGAGAATGCCCCTCCCCCCCATACCTCTGCATGCACGCACGCACGCACACACACACACACACACACACACACACACACACAGAGTGAACAAGGCAGCGGTGTGTGGATGTCTCCGTTCCTTCCTCCCCCCTTGCCCTCCTTCACAGCATGAACCATCCCCCTGGACCTGGGATCCTGAACCCAAGCATTCCTTCCTGGTGGCCTTCCCTCATTGAAAGTGTGAGTAGCCTCTACCCTGTATTCACCCTCCCTCCCTGGGACCTCCTCTCTCTGGCCAGTGATGACCTAGGTTGCTCTCGGCTCCCGAGAGAAACCCCCAGTACGGTCCTGAGGGCACTTATTTCCCAAGGGTGCCCCGCCAAGTCAGGAGTAAGAGCAGGGACCTGTCCCCTGGACCTTGAATCCCCCTTTCCCCCTCCACCTGACCTAACAGGTCTTCATGGTTCCATCTATATTTCTTGGGGTTACCCCCTGCCCCAGGATATCCTTTCATCTAAATAAGTCCAGACTATCACTGCGGCCGGTAATTTCCATTTCACCTTCCAGAGATCGCTCTTTATGTCTTTTATGAGCTGCACCCATTGGGTGTGCATGTCGGTTTTGTTATTTTAATAACGATAACGAAAATTGTCAATTTATATAAAGGGAACAAAATGAAAAACGTATTTCTGGCTATAACCTTTTTAATTCTTATTCAGTTATCATGAAACTTGAGGAGAATGTACCCACAACAGAGGTCACTATGTGTAACAATGTTTGAAAAAAAGGGAACTGATTTTAGAAGCAACTGAATGTTGTGATTTAAGGAAAATCTCCATACACATTCATGGCTACAACTTCTTTATCTTCTGTCCAATGTGCATGACACCTGTGAAAAATATGCCCCTCAATATGCTCAACACTCCTGCCAATTTTCAGAAAGATTGGATAAAGGGTCCTGATGGTATAAGACATTAACTTGAAAATATATTTTCAGCTGTAACGTTTTTATATTCCATCCAGACATTTGGCTGTAATGTAATCTCCTCTGTAATCTCCGCTCTGATCTCCTCCTCCAACCCTTCCACTTGCCCCCTTGATCCCATTCCTTCCCACCTCCTCACCTCCATTACTCCCACTGTCGCCCCTTCCTTCCTGCACATCATCAACCTCTCCCTCTCTACTGGCTCTTTCCCTTCTGCCTTCAAACATGCCACAGTCTCTCCTATTCTCAAAAAGTCCACTCTTGACCCCTCTGACCCTTCTAGCTATCGTCCTGTCTCACTCCTTCCTTTTGCTTCCAAGCTGCTTGAACGTGTTGTCTACTCCCGCTGCCTTGACTTCCTATCCTCCAACTCCTCCCTTGACCCCCTCCAATCTGGCTTCCGCCCCCTTCATTCTACTGAAACTGCTCTCGCTAAGATCACCAACGATCTTCTGGTGGCTAAATCTAAACGTCTCTATTCCATTCTTGTCCTCCTTGATCTCTCTGCTGCCTTCGATACTGTTGACCACTCACTCTTGCTGGATTCCCTTCACTCCCTTGGCTTTTGTGGCTCTGTCCATAACTGGTTCTCCTCCTACCTCTCTGACCGCTCCTTTAATGTGTCTCTCTCCAACTCCACCTCCTCCTCCTTCCCCCTCTCAGTTGGTGTTCCTCAAGGCTCTGTTCTTGGCCCTCTCCTCTTCTCGATCTATACCTCATCCTTAGGCAAACTCATTGCCTCCCATGGCTTCCAATACCACCTCTATGCTGATGACACTCAACTCTATCTCTCTACTCCCTCTCTCTCTCCCTCTGTTCAAGCTCGTCTCATCAACTGTCTCTCTGACATCTCTACCTGGATGTCTCAACGTCAACTCAAACTCAACATGGCTAAAACTGAACTCCTTATCTTCCCCCCTCATCCTTCCTCTCCTTCCTCACTGTCAATAACTATTGATGGAGTCACCATCCTGCCTGTCCCCCAAGCCCGTAGCCTAGGCTTCATCTTTGACTCAGCCCTTTCTTTTAAACCCTACATTGACTCTGTTGCTAAATCCTGTCGCTTCTCCCTCCATAACATTGCTAAGATTCGCCCTTTTCTCTCTGTCTCGTCTGCCAAAACTCTTGTTCATGCTCTGGTCATCTCTCGCCTCGATTACTGTAACCTCCTTCTCACTGGCCTTCCCCGGTCTCACCTTTCTCCCCTCATCTCTGTCCAAAACTCTGCTGCCAGGGTCATCTACCTCGCCAGTCGCTTCGACCATGTGCAGCCCCTCCTCTCTTCGCTTCACTGGCTTCCCCTTCCTGAACGAATCCTGCACAAGCTCCTAGTCTTCACCTATAAAGCTCTTCACAACCTTGCTCCCCCCTACCTCTCTGCACTTATCGCCCTCCATACTCCAGCCCGTGCACTTCGCTCCTCCTCTGTCCCTTCTCTCACCCTTCCACGCCTTCCCTGCTCCCCTAAGCGCCTTCGTCCCTTCTCACTTGCTGCCCCCCATGCCTGGAACTCCCTCCCTGTCCACATCCGCCTTGCCCCCTCCCTTCATACCTTCAAATCTCTCCTTAAAACTCACCTCTTTCGCTCTGCTCTGTCTGACTCTTTATCCTGCTGAGCCACTATTCCTATACCTACGATCGGTTTACCCTTATCCTTGCAACATGGACCTGCCTGCTGTCATTCTCATCGTAACCAAGCCAAGTACGTGCACTTGAGACCTCGCATCTTCATGAATGTTAGACCCCTTGTCTCTCCCTCTGTTCCCCTTCCTAAGTCTCTCCCACAGCTCCTGTCTCTCAGATTGTAAGCCCTAGGGGCAGGGACCATGTCTATTTTATTACTTTGTAAAATGCCAGGTACACTCCTTGTGCTATATAATAATAATAATAATAATAATAATAATAATAATAATATCACATACCTTCATGTCATCTCTGCCAAACTACAGGACAATTTGATAAAGGGACCCAATTTCATAAGCAATTGAAGTTGTCCCCTTGAAGACGATTATTCAGATAACTGGCAGCACATGCAGTGCCAATCAGAGGCAGGCACCTGGCATGGCAGGGGGAGGGAGGCTGTAGGAGGGAGGCTGTGGAGCAACCGAAAAGACAGATAGACACATTCACTGGCCAATTACTGTATATTTCCAGCTTTACAGGACCAATCAGTAGTGGCTTCAAGGCAGGTATAGGGGGCAGTCCTCAGGCAGGCATAGAAGGAACATAACTGGGACTTTGGGGATAGAATTCCAGCAATCAGGAGACATAGTTTACACATCCACAATCACATCCTGCAGCACTGTGACAGAGGACATAAGAGAATCTCTATTGGCTCTTTCCTAAATAGATGCTACTGACTTCCCAGTAGCAAATGGGGAAGAGATGTTGGAATGGTCAGAGTGCATAATGAGGATATTTGGTTGACATTTCTGCTGGCTAACTGGCATCACAAACCGATCTTATACCACAGTGACACGTAAGAGAATCCCTTGCATAGGCTCCTTCTCTGCATATGCTGTACAGTCATATACAGTTCTGACCCTTTATTATGTCTTTCTGATATTTGGCAGAGATGATCTTGAAAGTATGATATACAGCCCTGCCAGTACATTTCATGTACACTGGTTGGACTACAAAGATGTTACATTCGGACATACATTTATAAGTTAATTGTTTATACCATCAGGACCCTTTATCCAATCATTTTTAAGTTGTCAGAGATAGTAAAGGTGTGAAGGGGTATAAACCTGCCAAGTTTAATCTACATTAAATGTGAGACAAAAAAGTTACAACTAAGAATGTATATGAAGAGTTTTGCAAAATAATATATTTCAACTGCTTATAAATTGGATTCCTTGAGCGCATGTGTTAAAGCGTGTAGTGGGGTATTGCAGAAGCTCCACTCCCCCAGCCTCAAAAATAGCCAATTTACTGGACAAAAAGATCGAGTAAAGCTGACCAAACCCAGGTATGACTGGAAAAAATAAAAATAGACAGAAGCTCTCACAGAGCAATGCGTTAGAGCGGTTCTGCCAGAGGAAATCGGCGGCGGGGCCTGCTGAGAAGGAGAGTGAGAGTAGCGGGGGGGAAATGGCAGCGGGAGAGCGGGAAGAAAGAGGCTCTGAAGAAGAGCAGATCTCCCCTGACTCAGAGGAAGAGGGAATGGAGGGGAGCTCTGTAATTAGGCTGCTGGCTCAGATGAGGAAGGAGCTTAAAAAAGAGATGAGGGAAATCAAGTGTTCAATAGAGGCAGGGAACAAAAAGATGGAGGGTACAATGAAAAGAATTGAGGCCTCTGAGGAGAGGATTTCTGCAATCGAGGATCAGACTTTGGTCTCCCACGAACAGCTTGACAAACTGAAGGGTGAGGTCCTTGCTCCAACTGAAAACTGAGGACTTAGAGAACCGGTCCCGCAGAGCTAACCTCAGGTTCAATGGAATTAAAGAGGAAGAGGGAGCAGAAAGGGTCCATGAGAAAATCAGAGCTCTTCTGAAGGAAAATTTCCCCGATGAGGTGCACCTGCACAGTGCTGAGATGGATCGTGCTCACAGAGTGGGTAGACCCAGAAGGAAAGAAAGTGACCCCCCTTGCCCCATAGTAGTAAAATTTACAAGTTACCAGATGAAGGAGGAGATTCTAAAAAGAGCCAGAGCCAAGCAGAAGCTCTCCTTCCAACAGGCTGCATAAAAGTCTTCCCTGATTACGCAGCTGAGACTCTAAGGAAGCGTGTATGCAGTGGAGCAAGTACTACGGAATTTTAAATGAAAGGAATTAGAATCCAAGGCTTCTCTTCCCTGCAAAAATGATGATCACAGTGAAAGGGATAAAGAAATTCTTTGAGAGCACCGAAGACTTGGAAATCTTCCTGCAGAGCATGCCACCAGGAGTCACGGTGCAAGAAGAGGAAGCCCACACTGATCTATAGACTATCTTGCGATAAACGTAGCAAGAGAAAAGCTCCAATTGGGGAAAGCCACCAGAAGATCTGCAGGCTGCATAACCAGACAAAAGCACTGAACTGCTGCTCCAGGAGGGGATGGTTACTAGTGGAACTCCAGCTGAGTCTATTATTGCCCTTGTCATTTTATTCCTTTCTGTTCCTCAGTTAAGGCTGTGATCCAATTGCTCTGGCTTGCATCTTAGAGTTTATATACTATTGTTATTTCAACAATGGGTAGAATGCATGCAGGGGGGAGCTTACAAGGTCCAATCAAGCAGTTACAGTTGGGTAAAGATAAATATAAGGTTGAGCAACATACTAAAGGTTGGGGAGACACTTAAAACTATTATTTGAATCTGGAGCAGAAGCATACAGTTGGCACAGCAGCACAGATAGAAGTAAGTAATTGTTTGCAACGAAATCCCCAGATGGGTGTCTCTAATTTAACTCTAAGTTTTGGATGTTTCTGGGGGTCAATTTAACAATAACTTTAACAATGGCTTTCTGTTTATTATTTAAATATATCACTCTGCAACTAAAAATTTGATTAGAGGCAAATAAGCAAATTGTAGCTG
Source organism: Sphenodon punctatus (assembly GCA_003113815.1). NCBI lineage: Eukaryota > Metazoa > Chordata > Lepidosauria > Sphenodontia > Sphenodontidae > Sphenodon > Sphenodon punctatus. Next base: position 517,409 of record QEPC01007745.1, on the reverse strand, counting down.
GGTGCTAGCTCAGTAATGAGATGAGAAAGGCAATTCCACATAGAGACGCAGAGAAACTGGAACTCCATTAATTTGAGTTATTAATTTGGATTTTTAGTAGATTTCATATAGTTAATAGAGTAGCACAACAGCCACTGCTCAACAATCAAACTCTCAGTGAATTTAACAGTGGTAACATGGCAAGGGAGGGATGCTTGTAATTTAATCCCCCGAAGGGTGGTCTTTATCTATGTTTATGATCTACACACTGTTGGGAGACAATTGGGTAATCATTTAATGTCGACCTTTCAGAACTTTGTTGTGAATCCATGTTAAAACCAATTCAGCAAATATCCAGGGGCACATAAAGGAAATCATAGACGGACACTATTATTCTAATCTGGTAGAAGAAGCATCCTCATAGAGGAATGAAGGGAGAGTTCTGGATTGCTAATTTAATTTTATTAATTAGGATGCTAGTATTTTGGGTTAATAATTTGCACTATGGGCAGAGTGTATATATTTGGTATAATAGCAAGCAATCACTGTTTAACAGCGAACCCAAAGACAGTAGCTTGATAAGTGAGAGATACATGCAGTTGAATCCCATAGGCGGGTGTTTACTATTTTAAGATATGAATATTTCTGGGTGACAACATATCATCCACTTACCGTTTATTGTTTTTAACTAGGCCCTGGCTGTAATGGGGATTATTCCATTAAGGTTAACAAACAAGGTACTTTCATAGAGGGATGAGCAAAAAGTTCTTGGTGGAGTGTCTTTATTGTTGGAAACAGAAGCAACATCCACATTAGAAGAGAAGCAAAGGCTGCAGCAGTCTTAAACAGACTGTGTTTTTTGGACACAGCGACCTGTTACTAAAAGATATTGTTTGGAGTGGGAAGAAACCCAGAATTAGGAAGTCAACTTTGATGAAAACACAAAATAAGGGAGGACTAAACCTGCCCGCCATAAAGCTATATCACGCCTCAGCGGTGATGGTTGCAATTTCGGAATGGTACCATGAGGAGGCAGCGCCTGAGTGGGTCAATATCGAAAAAGAAATATTGCAGGTGCATGCATTCAAGAACATTATAGTAGACCAAGGGATTATACTGAATAAACACAATAATAAAGGAGCACCCCTTTGCAGGTATCCTTATCAAATCTTGGAAAGGAGCTCAAAAGAAGTTGAGGACACAGGAGAGAGTCTCTTCTTTTTCTCAATTTGATTCAATTCTGGCAATAGAGGAAAAACTGGCCCCTGGATTGAGGGCGGATCTCAGAGAGAGGGGAATCATAAGGATGCAGCAACTTTTCTTTTTAGGAAAATTTGCTTACCCTCAAAAGATGGAGGAATAAGAGGGGGGAAAATAGAAACCCTTCAGTACAAGCAACTCAGTGATATAAGGAACAAGCAACCAAATAAAGAAGATTTTGGTAGGGAACCACACAGGCTTGAAAAGATTCTCTGTTTAAAAAAGTATGCAAGTCCTTCTGGGAAAGCTCTTTGTTGGAGAGGCTGTGGTGAAGTGGGCGATTACATCCACTGCTGGTGGAGTTGCTGGAAAGTCAAAGTGTTCTGGCTTAAGATCTGGAAGATAGCAAATAGGATTGCGGGGACAGTGATACCTTGTAAACCAGAGATTGTCCTGTTGGGGCTATATCCACAAACTAAAAATATGGAAGCTAGTCGGAGGGCCTGTCAAACACTCTTCCTAGCAGCACAAAATATCATCGTCAGACACTGGAAATCGGTAGAGGAGTTGCCCTTTGAGGAGTGGTCGAACAGGATTTGGCATTTATATACAATGGAAAAATTATTTATTTTATTTATTTATTTTTTATTTATAAGACTTCTACCCCGCCCCTCCTGCACGCAGCTCGGGGCGGCTTCCAACAATCTTTAAAACATTATAAAAACAATTAAAACAACCATAAATATTATAAAATAATTAATATACAGGGCAAACAGAACACTCAGAACCAAAAATAGGTGGGGGAATTAAAACCCCACCCTACTCACCCTCCCTCCCAAAGGCCTGGGTGAACAGCCAGGTCTTACAGTTTTGCCGGAATATGAATAGGCTAGGGGCCAGGCGAGCTTCCTCCGGAAGGGAGTTCCACAGCCGCGGTCCCACTACCAAGAATGCCCTCTCCATCGTGGCCCCCCGCTTGACACGGGGGACCTCCAGGAAGGCACCCCTGGCAGACCGCAAGAGCCGCTCTGGGGCACGGAGAGCGAGGCGGTCCCTGAGGTATGAGGGGCCGAGACCGTGTAGGGCTTTATAAACCATCAACAACACCTTGAACTTGGCTCGGCACGCTATCAGCAGCCAGTGCAGAGCTCGGAGCACCAGTGTAATATACTCCCGGCGACCCGTCCCCATAAGAAGACGAGCCGCTGCATTCTGCACCAGCTGCAGTCTCCGAACCAAGAACAAGGGAAGCCCCACGTAGAGCGCGGAACTTCATGGGAAAGGGAATGTTTTTAGAGAAACGTGGACCTCAATTGTAAAAGAGTTGGGAGGGAAGAAGCTGGGTAAGGAACTGATATCGAGTCTGTCGGACTTGCAGTGTTAGTCTTATGTCTGCGCATTCAAATCTATAATGTGGTGCTTTTTCACCTTCTAATCCATCAACATTGCCACTCGAGGAGGAAAAAGGACATACCTTAATCTATCTATCCTGCCCATGAATGTGAAAATGTATTACTCATGTACTGTATTTGTTAAAGACACTGGCTTGTAGTATAACTGTATAGATTATTTGGGGTTACTGTGCTGCAACTGTGACACCGGTGTAGTTGTACAATTGTTTGACTGCTAATAAAGTTATTGGGAAAAAATAAAAATAAAAATAAATTGGATTCCTTTATCCAATTTTTTTGTAATTTGGTACACTTAATGCCTTCCATTGTAGATACAATCCCCCCAAGTATTGGCCAAATATAATAAAGAAAAAAGGTTACAGCCACAAATGTGTTTTTCCATTGAAACCAATGGAAAATGAAAACAAAAGAAAAAATGAAAATGAACAGTTGATATTTATGAAAACGAAAATGACAGATTTAAATAATGAAAACAAAAAACAAAAATAACATGATCCCCTGGTGCACACCTCTACTAAGTGCACCACTATAATTCCTAGATGGGGGGCCCTGTCTGCTCCCATCAATGTAGGGAGCAACTGATGCCACCTCATGCCTCTGCGACCTTTCCACCGGCAGCCCCATCTGGGATTCCCAGTTCATGTTTCCATCTTCCCTGCCTGCCCAGCAGACCAGGCTGTGGCCCACGATCCATACCAGCTATCTGCAGTGATGGGGCAGACCTGGGAAGATAGACATACCAGTTAATGGGAAGGAGGCAAGGGTTCCTCGACATAGAGCGTCATCTCCCTATGGCGCATATACCCTGCTCTGACATGCCAGACACAGCTGCGAAGCTGGCAGCCCCAATTCTAAAGGAATGCGTACCGTACTCCTTGGGTGGGATCTGGAGATTAGCCAACATGGCCTGCATGACTGATGCAAATTGGTACCTCGTCAGGGGACACCCGTTGGTGTGCATGAACAGGGGACCTGGGAGAGCCGGTCGCACCATTAGGTGCTTGCACTGAACATAGGTCTGGGGAGTCTGCCCTTGCCAGCTGCACCGTGTGACCTCTGCCGCTCTGGTCAGTTTTCGAGTGACGCAGGTGGATGGTCACTGCCTGCTGGCCAAATCTCACATACCCTAGCGCCAAGTCTTCGGGGGGAGAGGGGTAGAGTTGGGTATTAATAACCGTTATTTTATATATTATATATGTTTATATTCTTGTGTCTCTTTTATTTCTATTTTTGATACATTGTATTTTAATGATTTAACAAGTACGTCGCCCCGGGCTGCCTTTGTGCAGGAGGGTGTGGCTTATAAGTATTAAGTCAAGTAAGTAAAGTAAAGTAAAAGTCTCTGTTTGAGGTGTCCCTGGCTGATTCGGCCACTAGCTCGCTTATGCGGAAGGCCCCCCCCCCAAATGCTACTATAAATGCTGCTCTAAACAACTGAACCTCAAAACTAACTACTTAAACTTGGGGGAGGGACTTGCACATGTCTGACAATAGGTGGAAGGTTATGGGCCTGCACTCATCCAATGGGGTATCCTGCTCCCTAGCCCATGCCTCCATCATTCATCTCGCGAAAAAAAAACCGGTCTGTGGGGGGGTTGACCAGCAAGATGGCTCATAAAGCCCCAGGCTGCCAGTTTGCTCACTATTGTGCCTACCGCCTCCCCCTGCTGCCTCAGCTCAAAAGTAAACTGAAGATTTTGGGCCTCCGGGATGGGAAAACCTAGGTCCCAACCCCACAGGGTGCGGTAACCCTGGAATTCTCCTGAAAGTCCTTCCATTTGTGGCCTTGGTCCGTGGCACCAAGGATCCCTGGATAATGCTGTACAGTTCTAAGATCCAAGGGTCCACATAGATGAGGGCAAAGGTCCAGGTTCAGCTTGGCTCCAGGTGTGAATGAGAGAAACGGTTCCATCTGGAAGCAAGAGAGGGTGTCGGCCACACTGTTATCCATGCCTGACATGTGTTTTGTCTGGAATAATATGTTGTGGCACAGACAGGTCAGCACAAATGCCCTAACCAGCTTCATGACCCAGGGTGATCTAGATGACATTGACTTGATGATTTGGACCACCGCCTGGTTATCACACCAGAACAGTACCACATGGTTGGCAAACTTGGCCAGCCACAGTTGGACCGCAAGCACAATAGGGAACAGCTCCAAAAATGTATGGTTCTTGGTCACCCCAGCCTCTTCCCACTCAGGCGGCCATGGAACCGTGCACCACCTGTCCCTGAAAATTAACCTGAAACCCAGGCCACCAGGCACATCAGAGTGGACCTGGAGCTCGGCCTCCACCAGGAGGTGCTCCCTCCAGATGCTGACTCTGTTGAAATCTTCCAGGAAGAAGGCCCATGTTCCTAGGTCTTCCTTCATGTCCTTCATAACCCAGATGTGGTGATGAGGCTGTGGATCACTTGACAACTTTGAATAGAGGTGGGACAGGAAAGCTCGTCCCAGGGCAGCCACCCAGCAGGAAAATTTGAGGCTCCCAATAAGGGACTGCAGCTGCCACATCATAACCTTATGGGGTGACTTGTACTCACTAATCTTGACTTGCATAGTGACTAACATATCGCTCGGGAGGTGGGACACCCCAGCCACTGTGTTCAGCTCTATACCCAAGTACTAGAGGACAGTGGTTGGCCCTTCCATTTTTTCCTGGACTAAGTGGAAACCCAGTCTCTCTGCCATCTGTTTCAATCCACTGCATTCACTGGTGCTGGCTTGGCCAATGAACAGGAAGTCAACCAAATATTTGGTGACCTGTCCTGTAGTCTAGTGCTGCTGGACCACCCACTCAATCGGGGAGCTAAAACGCTTGAACACTGAACAAGAGATTGAGCACCTCATGGGTATATGCATGTCATATTAATATTGGCCTTGGAAATGGAAGCCCAGGAGGTGGAAGCTATCTGGGTGGACCAGGAGAATTCAAGAGGCTGACTTTATATCACATTTGGCCATCAGGGTAACTGTGGTGGAAAAACAAATTATAAGGGCTTTTTCTTCTAGTTCATTTTCTAGGAGTTCATGTTCCATTTCTGGGTTACTATAAGTCAAACTAACAGCCTTTAATACTTGCTTTTACTGGATTATTTTGGCTTTGACCAGCAGAGCGGAACATCCTGTTCTCCATATAGGGACATGACAAGTTCAGATAACATAGTCAGGAGATTTTGATAAAAGCCAGTTTTTCCTTAGTAACTAACATTGGGCCAATTAAAATGAAGTTAAAGTATGTGTAATCTTCCTTACTGCGCAGCTGTGAGATTGTAAAACTATGTAATCTTTTGTAATGCACAGAAGCGAATGTCCCTCTTTGAGGGTATATATGCTGTACTCCATTTCCCACATGGCATCTCAGACTCCCTTTGTGTTACTGAGATCCACAGTGCTGTGTATATTTCATTACTTTGTTTGTTTTTGATCAATTTGGAATAAACTAATTCTTGGATCCAAAGCAGACTCCACTCTTCAATCTGGGGGGGGGGGGGATATTGTTCCCCAACAAATGGTGCCGAAACCCGGGAGAGTGAGGTAAGTGCTACTGGTACTGGGGGATGCCCCTTGGCTTCTGAAATGGGTAGAGATTAGGACTTAATTAATTTATTTGGTCCTTCTAACTACCTCAGAGCCTGAGATTTGAAAGTTTTAAGGTCTGTAGTTAAAAGCTAGCTTGAATTTGAATCTGAATCTGAATTTGATACTGATAATCTGATATTGATAATCTGTTACTGAGTCTGAATTACTGAATTTTATACTGAGTCTGAATTATACTGAGTCTGAATTACTAAATTTTATACTGAGTCTGAATTACTGAACTGAATTTTATACTGAGTCTGAATTACTGAATTTTATACTGAGTCTGATACTGAATTTTATACTGAGTTTAATACTGAATCTGAATCTGAATCTGATATTGTCCAAGAATCTGAAACTGATAGTCAGATACTGAAATATTGAATCTGATACTGATAGTTTGATATTGTAATTGATAGTTTGATACTGAATTTGATTTGAAATACTGATATCTGGTTTGTTGATGTTTTTTATTTTGTTCCTGGTGGATTATTAGAAGCTGCTGCTGGCAGTGGTTATTAGATTGATAATTGGTTTGTTGATGGGTGTTTTAACTTTGTTTGTCTGATTTTTATAATGGAATGTGGTTTATATTTGTAAAAATTATAGAGGGAGTTTTATTGTTACTTTGTTAAATTGATAATTGTGTTATGGGCTCAAAGGAGTCCAAGTTGCCCCCGGGTGACACCCCGGTAGGCTACATGGCCCAAGGAGATGGCCAGCCAGCGTGACGCTATGTGCATAAATGGTATTTTTATACTGCAGATAATCTGGAACTGCAGTTTCCTTTAATTGGGTCTTTTTGCATTCCTGTATGTACTCACTTAGGGTTAAACCTTGACTCAAACCATCCCCGACAAATGGATGCCCGGTGTCTGTGGGACGATGAAGCCAATAAATCCACTGTTCTGGAATGTTTTTCTCCTCGTCCCAAGACACCGGGATCCCCTTCTACATGTTCTCTATTACCTGTAACTTCCCTGACTCTCCTTTCTCCTGCTTGAGCTGCGTTGCAACTTGAGACGGCAGGCAAACCCTGGCTGTTTCTCCTGCGATTTTCCGCAGGGTCCTAGTGCTCATCTCTTTTTTCCTCCTTATTGCTTTTAAATTACACTCAGGGTTAAATCCTGATGCAGTGGCTGGCCTTCAGTCAGTGGTAAGCACTCGCTTACAGACTGATATGATTAATTATAGGACCCAATCCTTGAATGATGTTACCTCTGCCTGTTGCCAGATTTGGGAATGATATAGGAAGAAACATATAAAAAGCTTGCCAAAATGTGTGTTATGCAAGTACAGCCCCAGCCCCTCCAGTCCTGTAGGACCCCAAATCAGGCTCCCTATCGTCCCCGCTGGGAGGGATGGCCCCCTTTCCCTCTGGGAGGTGACGATAGAGGTCAACATTTGTCATGCGTGAAATCTCTGTCCCGAGACACCTGCACATAGTGTTTTTCATAGCAAGAGGTTTCCTTGTAAACCAGCGCACTGAAACCCCCTAACAAAGAAGAACCTTCTCCATTTAAATAGGGTGTTAATAATCCTAAAATGAGCTTATTTTCCACCCATGTTAGAGTATGCATTTGTGTGTAAGTTTAGTACTGGATGTCTGCAAGAAACAATGTATGCCGGCTTCATGTGAATATAGAGGGGTGAAACAAAATTTTGTTGTTTAAAGTTTGTAGGCCTTTGAGTGAGAATGTATGTATGTGTGTTTGAGGATTTTCTTTGAGTGCGCTTCACATCACACATATAATAAT
>QEPC01007745.1:435759-501911 GCA_003113815.1 Sphenodon punctatus | reverse complement strand
TTTGCTTGCAATGTAATGGCACTGGACAGCTTGTAGGGAAGTCCACCTGCAATGCCACTGTTGTTAAAAATGGAGTAATGCTTAACTTTAATAATACCTTCCTTCCTGATTTTACTCCTGCAGACTTTCACCTGATAGGTTATTACCATCAAGTATTTCTTTTTACACAACTGTACTTAGAAGTAGTAAACCTTACAGCTGACACCTTTCAAAGTATTCTGGCCAGTAAAGGTGGGGTTTGTGCACTAATACAAAGGGAATGTTGTACTTACATACAAATAATAATCATACCATATTTCAAAACATTCATAACATCAAAGCGGCAGTAGCTAGTCTACATGAAGTGCAGGACTAGAGTATATGGTCATGGTTAACTGATTGGTTCCCCAATATTTCAGGGTGGATAAAGAAGTTATTGTATGGGTTCCTTTTTTATTGTGGCTCTTATATTTTTATTTATGTTTGCATAAAAGGTACATTCTGGGGAGGGAAAAAAATATTAAAAATCAAAGGCAAGCCCCTCATCGACCCATTCCATATAGGGTCATACCAAGTCCCACGCATGGGGTCTGTTGTTCCTAAGTAGTGATACTATTCATATCTTCATAAGTATCATAGGGGGGAATCGTGGTGGAAAAAGAAGTTATAAAGGGTTTTTCTCCTAGTTCATTTTCTAGGAATTCATGTTCCATTTCTGGGTTACTATAAGTCAAACTAACAGCCTTTAATACTTGCTTTTACTGGATTATTTTGGCTTTGACCAGCAGAGCGGAACATCCTGTTCTCCATATAGGGACATGACAAGTTCAGATAACATAGTCAGGAGATTTTGATAAAAGCCAGTTTTTCCTTAGTAACTAGCATTGGGCCAATAAGTATGTGTAATCTTTCTTACTGTGCAGCTGTGAGATTGTAAAACTATGTAATCTTTTGTAATGCACAGAAGCGAATGTCCCTCTTTGAGGGTATATATGCTGTACCCCATTTCCCATATGGCATCTCAGAATCCCTTTGTGTTACTGAGATCCACAGCACTGTGTATATTTCATTACTTTGTTTGTTTTTGATCAATTTGGAGTAAACTAATTCTTGGATCCAAAGCCGCCTCCAGTCTTCAATCTGGGGGGGATATTTTTCCCCAACATAACCCAGCTGTAACGCTTTCATGCATAGTGAATGGACGTGAGTTCCCTGGGTATGGTATTGTTCAAAGACACCCCCCTCGGGGGTAAGAAAGATAATGTATGACACAGTATTCCCAAGGAGGCTTTTGGGGGACAACCCCCAGGGGAGAGACAACTATATTCAGGAGGGGGGGCACTCTGCCCTCTGCCCTTTCCTTCACCAACTTGGTTTGGACAATGTACTCAATACCATTAATTGATTTCAAGTTGGGGGCTACCCTGTGTTCCTGCACATCCTTAACCCTTCCCGGAAACCTTCCACTACATATTGGACCTTGCCCAGATTGGGATGGTCCCGGGGAGCTCTCTCCAGTTCCTCCACCTTAATTGGGGTTGGGTCTCTTTGCTGACCCCCCCTGTCTCCTTCCCCCTTGGCCACCCTTACATGGCCCTCAGCAGTGTGCTTCCCTTTGGTCCATAGTTTTGCTCTAGGGCAGGCTGCAGCGATGTGGAAACCTCCACAGCTAGGGCAGTAGCATAGAAATCTGCATGTCACCCGGGAACACTTTCCTGTGTGTGCATATTCCCAGCACTGGCTGCCGCCAGTGCCTGTCACCTTTTTAGTCTTGCCAAGAAAAGGATAATTGGCGGGGGAGATGCCACCCTTCACAAAGAGGTGACCACTGTCTTACCTTGGGGCATTGGCTGCATCTATCATGCAATCCAGCCAGTGGTCAGCTGGATTGCATTATAGACTGCCCTGGGGATTGTTGCCCTGGTAGGGGCGGATGCGGTCCCACCCAGAAGGTGGGCCAACTGCAGGGCAGGGGGACTTGTGAGCCCGAATGAGGCTGGGACAGCCAGAGGCCATGGATCCATCTGGGCCATGAGTCCCTTCAGGGCTGTAGGTGCCACAAGTCCCACCGGGGGCAGAGACACCGGGGGTGGGGTGGGGTGTATACTGCAGGAACTTCTGGCCCCTCGGGGTCCGGGAAGGGGGGTTCCAGGCTGGCTACCAGCTGGTTACTTTTCCAGGGCCCGGACCCTTTGTGGCTGGGCACTCCTTGGGACTTCCCATTCTCATTTGGGGGGGGTTGTGTGTCCTCACCCCACCAAGCATCCATCACCGGTCTCTGTGCATCAGCTAGGCCTCAGTGGAGGCCTGGAAATGTCCCTGATGCTCCTTGAGGTTCCCACCTGGAACTGAGGAGGATGTATGCAGCAAAATTGGAGTTCCACCCCTCCCCGGGCGATGATCCAATCAACTGCTTCCCTTTTTCTGCCTAACCAGCCTGGGCTTTCTAACAAATCTGGCCGGGTATGATCAGTCAGATCCTGTGCACTGCTTGGTCCTGCTCCATTTCTAAAAGGGGCACAGCAAAGGGCCCTGTTGCAGCCATCTCGGCCTGCAAAGAGGCAATTCTTTGGGTTGAAAAATCAGGACAAAATATTTAAAAAATGAGACTGGAAGTTCATTTTATCTGACTGGAAGTTGACTTTCTGGGATAGAAAATCAATAAATAGGTGTCAGAAGTGGGTATCCAATATTGTCCAGTCGATTCAGGTACTAGAACTTCATTAAGCATATCCATTTTTGAGAGCACTCATTTTAGCTCTACTCCTCATCCATAAAAATTACCTGAAGACTTATCTATTCTCCAGGTGCTTTTAGGATCCACTGCTGGTTCCCCTTAATATATTTTGTCCTCTCTCTTTATCTTCCCCATTTCCAAAATGGCAGTGATGCTTCCAGAGCCATTTTGGAAAAGGTCCACAAATGCATAGAATAGTCTTGGTGGCCATTTTGCACGTGCACACTGTTGTTGTTTTTAAGATTTTCTCAAGAATCTTGTCAAGAATGGTGTCAAGGGTGGCTGATTCTCGACTTGTCCTCGATTGGGAAAATCTCACCAAGAGCCCAATTCTCAATGAGGTTCTCGAGAATATCAAGAACAAGTTTCAGCCCTAGTTTTTATTTTATTTTAATCTATGTTGGAAAGTGCTCCATGTGCCAGTTGGTCGTGTTAAGGGACATTTAAAAAATAAAATTAATAGTAGTAATAGTATTTTTAACAACAGTTTTGCTGTTTGCAGGGAAGACTTGGACATTTGAGAGGCATACACACAATTTGGATTATTGTATCTCTGACTCACTACCTGACTCCTCCTGGATCCAATATCACAGCAATAAGAAGGAGATATTTCCTGGTATTTTAAATGACTGATGCATATGAAGGAACATTTCCCATACTACTGAAGGCAAGACCGCAGGCATGGGGTTTAGTTATTTCCAGGGATAAGAAATTTATTAATGTTGAATTATTGTATTATGTTGAAAAATTGGAAATTCTGGTATGTGGTTGGGTTGTTCCTCCCCTTCCTGGTGAGAGCGGAAGGGGTGGTGGTGAAGGGCCCCCTCCCTCCCTCCCTCCTGGTGGCAGCAGGAGAGGTTGGTGGGGTGGAGAAGTGTTGGTGGATGACCAGGAATTAGAGGGAGAAGGGGTATGTTGTTGTGGGATCTTAGGATAGCTATTAAATATGTTGATTGTTGGTAGTAAGAACCTGATTGTGAGGATTTGTCTATATTTATATGTAATTGTTATATTGAATTTATATTGTTGTTGTATTATGTTGAATTTATATTGTTGTTATATTGTATGTATGTACTTCATTTTTGTTTGCTGCCTCGAGTCGCTTGTCGAGAGAGTGCGGGATAGAAATTACAAATGAAATGAAATGAAATAAGGATAGCAGCTGCAGCTATACTAGCTGGGATAAACATTTACGAGGATTATCAGTATTTGCTTTTCAGATAACCTGATCACCAGCTCGAGTCAGTTGGAAATTTCTCCCCATGGTTCCCTCTTGCTCGATTAGATGTTTCACATCCTCATCTGACACATTTTGCACTGTCCGCTCTGAGAGATGTGATATGAAACTGGATGGGCCATTGCTCTGTTCTACAGTGGCAGTTCCTATATAGTATTATATCTGAGAGTGAAAACATGCATTATGTCCAATGAAGCTGAAAATAAGAATCAAAGACCTTGAAACATTTCTGCCTCATGGTCAGACCTTCTCACTCCTCCCCTACTCAAAAGTCTCAATGAACTGGCTTTGTGTTTAAGGCCGGTTTTAAATGGGCCATGGTGGGTGGGGATCGATGTGTGTGCCAGTGGGGGGGGGTGTACATGGGTGCGTGCATGCACAGAAACACACCCATCTCCACCCACCTCAATGCACAGAAAAACTGCTGTTTTGGCCAATTGCTCCATACGTGGGCAATGTGTGTGGAGATGGGCAGGTTTCAGAGGTGTATGCACACATGCACGCCTGCTCACCCACCTGCCATGGAATTCACATAGGAGGCACCCACACATGCCCATGCTGCTCACCTATGTGGGCATGCATGGGTGCATTTCGTGTAAAAAGGGCTTAAGTCTTCACCTTGTAAAATAAGTAGCATTGTTAAAATTAGGCTTCAGTAAACAATTCATGCTACCTAGATTTTCTGGCCATGGGTGATTTTCCCAGACCACTTCACAGATGCATGGCACAGTCGGTTGGCCGGCTAATCTCAGTAGCTGAGTCTGGCTAGAAGCCTCCCTCCCTTTTACCTCACCTTTTCCTGAGCACCCCAGAGGCTACCCTCCATGGCTTAGAGCCCCCCTGGCTGACTCCAGGCAGGATTTTGTGGATTTGAACAATATTTACTTATTTTATTTATTTTGCTATATTTCTTAACCACTTCCTCTTGCCTGCATGGGCAACTCAGAGCGACTTACAACAAGTCAATAAAACCAATTCAATAATTAAAAACACATAAAACATTATAAAATACTATAAGACACTATAAACATCAGGTGGAACCAACCCCCTCCCCCCCATTTCCCAATTCGTATGTGGCTGAGAAGGGCATCTGTCATGGAATGTGCAAGGAATACACAGGACCTGGACCGAAGCTGGTGTTTAGGACACCATGGAGTTGGCGGGGTGCATGCACAAGTTCCGCGTACCCTCAGCTTGGGGCCCACTGTGTGCATGCAAACCACGTGGTTGTGCATGTGAGCATGCATGCAGCTGCACACGGGGGGGCATGGGATCAGCCCCACTGGGTATACCTGGCACAGGTGCCCATTTCAGCTCTAATTGCCTTGTCCAACGAGACGTTGCTTGCCACCATTCTGCTGAAAATGCTACTAGAAGGTGGAAGAAATTCAAAACCTTTAAAGAACAGCAGAATTTGTGCTTCTCTGATGATCAGGCAATGTGTCTGCTGGGAGCGAAAGATATGCCACAATGAATGCATATCAGCAAAGGATGCCCACTCCCATTTTGTCAGAAGAGGTTGACTGGGTGTTTAATTTGGCTTGTCATGACTAGAAAATTGCTAGACCCACAACACAGCCCTAATGCAATGTCCCAAGAGGTGCTCCCCCGATGTCTACATATGTTTAACTGAATTAGTTGCATCTGTGGCCTAGGACAACACATGTCAAATCCATCTTGGCTCAACTCCGATGAAGTCAATAAAATATGCATGGATTCCCAAAGTGTTGGACTAATTATCAGTGGTGTTGCATCAAGCCATTTGGGGCCTCATTCTGGGAGATGGAGACCGTCGCCAACAAGAACCAAAATCATGTTTTTTGGTTGGTAGGTCCCCCGCCCCCTCTTTTACAAAGCATGGTTCTGAATGACTCTCCTCTCCTCTTTCTTATTTCCTTCAGCACAGTGATTTCATTTATCAGAGTGTCCTAATATTTTGATGGAAAATTTCAAAAGCTGAAATTTTTAGTCCCCTTCCAGCAGTTGTATGCAAACACTCAGGCTGAAACAAATATTGGGAGCAAATACTGAATTTGACAACTCTGGTGTAGTTGTATCCATTTAAATGAAGTGGAAACAAAGAGGTATTTGCATGTTTGAATGTGTATTTCCATCTCTCCATTTTGACCATATACCATATGTATTTCAATATTGGAATGAAATTTCTAAAATTGCTGATGTTAAATGTTGGAATTTTTGTTTTCTATATTTTCCTTAAAAAATCTTGTTTGGAATAAAATGATCATTTGTGTGTCAGAAATCACAGAAATCAGCCCAATGCTTGGTTCTTTCCTTTTTCAACATAAATAGTGAATAAAAATGGTGTCCAACGGTAGTCAATATTGTTCTCAGCCATTGATGCACTCCACCAGGCAATTGCATCTTGCAACCTTGTGACCTAAAGTTGTTTAGGAGGACATCCTAGTCTTTGGAGTCAATCATCTCCTCTCTGGAATGATCAGTTCTCATTCACAATGGAGGTTATTGAGGTTGTTTGCTGGGGCTTTAAAAATAGGTTAAACAGACATGTCACAGGGTTGGTGCAGATACTGTGAATGCTCTTGTTTTTTTTCCATCTCTACAATTTCCCGTATGTTTTGGTTTCAAGGATTACTTTGTTCAATTATTATCCCAGAAGGAAAGAAGAAAAGTGGAGATTAATTTCATACAAGACAATCTTCTCAAAGAATTTTCTCCATAAGAATTCTGCCTTTCATAGCAATCTTACAACTTCTTTGCCCCTTTTCTAATGGGCGTGGATGCGTGGGCAGGATGGGTGGGCAGTAGGGGTGTGTTCCTATGGACCCACACCCACCTCCACCCATCTCCATACATGGAGAATCTGCCATTGGCACCCGTTGCTCCATGCGTGGGTGATGGGTGGAGGTGGGTGAAGCAATATTTTGTGCAGTCCTTAGCACACCATAAAAGCAGCAGTGAGGATTTCCACTTGTTCCCCAAAACATGCTACACAGCTCTGTTGAAATGTAAGAGGTAGTTTCTGCTGAAAGTAAACACAGAGCATTCATGCAAGGAATGCTTTTTCATCCATTAGTGAAAAAGCCTGCCACAACACGCCACCAAACTGCAAAGTGAGGGGGCATTTTAAAATGCAAGGAACATTTCAGCAAAGATTAGAAACCCTTCCATCCAAGCCCTTAGGTTCCCCCACCTGTAAAACAGAAAGCAGACAGTTTACATCAAAAACAGCCAAGAAAGAGACCAATTTTAACCAAAAGTGGATATGGCCAGTGGGGGCACCAGAAAATGGCCACAGCCTTTGCACATGCTTGAGGGGTTTGGGAGAGGAGCAGGGGAAACTAGCAGCGGACTTGCAAAGGCGAACACAGAACAAGCAAAATCAAACCAGATATTAAACCAACTGAATCATATTATGTGAAGTCTTAGTACACCACAAAAACAGCAGTGAGGAATTCCACTTGTCCTCCAAAACTTGCTTCACTGTTATAGCTCTACTGAAGCCCCATTTTCCCCAGCAGCCCCTTTAACCCCAGCTCCATTTTCATCAGTCTTCCAGAAGCCCCATTCTCACCCCCATGCATCCCCCAGCAGCCCCATTATTTCCCCCACACACATAGACCCGAGAAGCCTCATTCTCTCCACCAGAAACCCCATTCTTCCCCCCAGAAGCCCCCCCAGGCCTCTTTTTCACCAGTGTTTCCCAGAAAAATAACTAAAAACAACTCACCAATGGGGATATGTCTGATACAGGTCCAGCAGCAGCGTGGGGTAACAAAGCCACAAACAGGCCAGTCAACACTCTCTCCACCAAAATGGCTCAGATCACCAGCATGCTAAGAGGAGACCCTAGGGGGTGGGGTACAGGAAGGTAGCCTGAGCCTTCAGCAAAAGTAGCAGCTGTGCAGGCACACACTGCTTGGGAGTCCAGTCCAGACAGTGTTTTGCACAGCAGCCCATAGGATTCTGTGTAATACTGCCCCCACTGATGGGGAAAAAAAAGTTATTTTTCCCATTGAGGCAGCCTGGACTTTAAGCCGAGGTGCTCAAATTGCTTTTGTAAAGTTTTGTCCCTTAAGGGACTCCTTAGAGCAGGCTCAGCAGGAGGCACTGGCCCCCACTCCCTCAGCTCCTGCCTCCACATGTGTCCAGGGAGGCACAACAACAACAACATGGAGCACTCAGCTGATTGCTAACTGGAGGACGCAGAGCAAGTCTGAAACGGGTTGATGGCTCCCCTCTCTCCCCTCACCCTTGGGACTCAGTGAGGTTTTCTTTCTTTCTTTCTTTGTCTCTTTCTCTCTTTCTTTCTTTCTTTTTAAAAGCATGAAGAATGTGAGGAGGGGGATCAGGCCAGGAAAGGCAATGCCCATGGTGCCCTGCAATGCGCATCGTCCCTGCTTTGGGGAGAGACAGACTGTCATGTCCATCTGTGGAATTAAGATTGGAATCGTGTATTATTACTGTTCATGAATGTATTGAGACACTCTATTATAAACCTAAAGACAGGAGAATTATATATGATTGGAGAATATAGTTATAAAACCCGAGTGCTGTACCCTTTGGAAATTGTTAAATTATGAAAAAGTCTTCTTTGTTAGGCTGAATGAGATTCACCTTTAAGTGAACAAATTTCTCAGCATTTTACCAAAAAGTACATGGGCTTTCAATATGTGATTCTATTATTTTAAAATAATGTGTAACTTCGATTCCCATGAAACAACCATTGTTACCGATTTGCCGCCTGCATATATCTGAATGCTAAATATGTTTCCTCCTATAGCCATGTTTAAGTTTTCTTCTAATACAATAAAGAAGCCTCCTCTGAAATATGTTGGATTATGGCTGTGAACAATGGTGTCTCTCTATGGTAATATCTTGTCATCTTGTTACTAATTCTATGTTGTTTAATTCTATCTATTTTCCTGGATTTCTTAGTTAATCTGGTTATTTCATTTTTGAATACATCGGATCTAGTTTTTCCTACAGGAGAAAATTGGCCTCCTTTCTAGGGGGCGGAGTGGGAGGGAGACGGGCCTTGTTCTGAGAAAAAAAAGCTGGCTTTGAAATTCAAATCTGACTCAAAAGAAGGAGAAAAGAAAAACACCCAGTCATTCTGTTAAACTTCTTAAAAGGATGACATTTCCACAAGTATGAAATTGCCCTGAAAAAATACAGAAGAAACTGGGTCTCATGAAATTATTTTGCAAAATTGTCCCCCAAATATGTGTAGCTTCTGTCCAGAATATTAAGTTATTTCTGGTATTTTAAAATGTGTTGTTTACCTCATAGAGAAAGGGAGGAAAGCCTAGAAGTATAGAAGTATAGAATTGGAAGGAAATTCAAAGATCATCTAGTCATACAGCAAGGGGGCAGATTTGCATGGGCAGAGAGCAATCTGGGTGATTTACTAGCAAATGTATGGGGTAGATGGTTTGGAAGCTCTGCCATGCCCACTTTCCAGCAAAGCCACACCCCTTTCCAGTGTAGTCTCACCTCCTTTGCAAGCACTGTGACATCATCTAGATTATAAGCTCCTTGAGGTACGAACCTATCTCTATTCATGACTATTCAGTGTCAGGTACATTGTTGGCTCTATTATCAATAACCATGTCACTCAGAAGGGAGTAGCTATGCCAGAAAGGGCAGAAGAACAAAGCTCCCCACCCACAAGTCCCGTAAATTTGATATAGAGGGCAGAATCCCCCAAGACATTGCTTGCAACTGAAGCAAACTCTACATAAGAGAGTTTAAATTATGGCTGTTCATTAGGGGTGGTTCTAATTGGTCATTCCAGCTCCACAGAAATTTTCCATAAAATCAGAACCATGATTAAACTTCTGATCAAATGATTTGCTCATGTGCAAAATGGCTGTGGCCGTACAACAAAATGGTGTCTGCCATAATGCAGCGTGACTTTTAAAAAATTGATTCTGGGAAATGGAATCAGAAATTTTTTTCATTCCGCCTTTTTTTCTGGAATGGATCAAATGCCTAGATTGTGTCGGAAATGGATTCTCGTCAAAAACTAAATTTCACTCTTATGATACGTTCACAAAAGTATTTACATCTTCAGATAGACTTCGCAATATCTGAAGAGATCTCCACACACCCAAAAACGAAATGAACATATTTGTTTCTTGAGTATTTTGGAACAGACATCCAAACAAATAAAGCAAAAATGAATCATTATTTTAATCCATTTTGTCCAAACAGCCTTGAAGCAGGCAATGTTGGCAGATAGTTTTGTTTTTCAGATCATTCATCCCAGCTATACCACCCGCTAAATTCTTCTGGGTGTCATGACAATTTCATGGTCCCCCACCCCCTTCTTGTGAAAGAGGCATTTCTCCCCGCTCACCCCCTTAGCAGGGAGGAGGCTTTGGACTGTGCTGGGTTGGCCATGGATGAAGCTGACCAGGAGAGGGATTAGGCCGGCTCAGAGCAAGGGCGGGGGAGGATGAAGCAGTGAGCACCCATCCTAAATTTACTTCCACTGGGAAGTAAATACTTCAGTGCTATGTACGACTAGTAGCACTATAGGAATGATTAGTAGTAGCAGCTATGGAAGGTTGCCATGGATAGGGGCCAGGAGGGAGGTTTTCCATGTGGTTCAGAGTTGTGTGGGAACCACTGTTCCCCCCCTACCCCACCAACTTCTCCACAGTTCACACTTTGCGCAATCTTCAATGGTCGTGTGGTGATGGAGGGATCCGAGAAGGTTAGCAGCAATGGAAATTGAGACATCTCCCAAAGAGTGGTGGGGAAAAGGGCAGCGCAAGTGAGTATGTGGCCTAGAGTTTTGACTCTCCCTTGAATGCTACCAACATTACTTGCATGTCAGCCCATTTTATTCCAGATTTTGGAGGTATTATTAGAAATTTTGAGTAATTTCTGGTATGGAGAAAATCAATTACTAAAATTTCAAATTTTTTGCATACTTGAATTTTTAGGTACCAATTTGTTTACCTGAAAATACCCATGGGTTCCAAATCAGGTAACCACTTCAGGTCTAGTTTTAATTTAAAAGTGTGGCCTTTAAACCTGCTATCCTGTGTCCTTGCCTCCTTCCCTGATGTGGTGACAAATGCAAACATGGGGTATACAAACTGAGGTGCAGACATTGGGGTGAATGGGTGGCAAGTGTGATGTCTGAGCAAAGCATTCTCAGCTACAAAAGCAATCAGATCTGGAATTTCCATTTGAATTTCTCACGAATGAGTTTACCTGCCTGAGTAACTTAATCTGCCCTCTCCTCCAATACCTGGAGAATTATGAGAAATGATACCGATCATGATAAGAAAAAATGAAATGAGATTTAGAAAAATAGCAAAGCCTTTCTCTCTCACCCTCACAGGTAGGATTTATGTAATAAAAACAAATGTTCTCTTTCAGCTGGCTTTATTTAATTCAGGTACTCTTTTTGTTTCATGGCTCAGGAGTATATTACGAAGACGAACAGATGCATTGCTGGATTATTTTTTTTTTTATAGCAGAATAAAAAGACTAGGATGCAAATGGGACCTCTTAGTCTTTTTAATAAGTCAGGCAGTATCACGTTGCCTAGCATTAGTCTCCTCCATTTAGCTTGTCTGGCCAGGGGAACCTGCAGATTGATTACACCAGCTAGTGGAGTCCTTTGGCTTGCAATATTACAAACGCAGTATCCCGAGGCCCCTGGTGCTGATTAATTTATTAACAGTGGAAATATAGTCACAAACAGCAGCTCCCAATGCACAAAGCTGAGGAGAAAACTTGAAGTTATTAAGGGGTCCTTCTGGGTAGTTTAATTCTTTGTTTTCCCAGAAGCGGAACAACACAATTGGTTGAAGATTTGACTCTGAAGTCATAGTTATTTGAAAAGCTCAAGTTCTATCCTTGCAGTCTTTGGGGCCTATCCCAAGCCTCCCAGATCCCATGCATGCAAAGCACAATGTGCCTGCAAGGAAGGTCCTCACGGTTTGTGTGCAGCTGCGCACACACATGGCTGCATGTGGGATACATGGGGCTTGGGATCGGACCCACCGCCTTTTGACACGTACACCACATGAAGATCAGATAAGCTTCCAAGCCATCCTGTGTAGTTCAGATGTTCAAATAGCTCTTTAAAGTGTAAAAGGAGGAAGTGGCACAGTGGGGTTTGGAGACGTTGCTTCATGACCTTTGCCTCTTGCACTATATGTACTCTCCCAAATAGTTGACTGAACAATGTAACTGCTTCAGGGTAGAATGGAAATGAGTACCAAATTTTGTTCCCGTGGGAAATACCTATATTTTCAAGTACTGTGTGGGGTATTTTAAGGGCTAAGGACTAGGGCTGGAACAAGAATGAGATCACATTCTCACAAGAACGGGCGAGATTCTCCCACCCCGAGCGAGATCTCACGCATTTTTCACTGTTTTTTGTTTTTTTTTAGAATCTCGCAAGATTCTTGAAAAACCTCAAAGAAACATTTTGCATGTGTGTAAAATGATTGCCGGGCCATCCTGCGCATGAGCAGCCATCGTGGCCATTTTGCTCATGAACAGAATGTTTTTTTAAAATCTTGCAAGTTGCTTGAAAACCCCCCACTCTGTGCATGCACAAAATGGCCACCACAGGTCTTCTGTGCATGTGCCCTCGGTAGCCGAGCATGCATGCATAGACCATTTGGGGGGGGGGTCCATTTGTGCATGCATAGACCATTTTGGGGGCGTCATTCAAGAATCTCAACAAGAATAGCAGTGAGAATGCCAATTTTTATGAGATTCTCGAGCTGGAGGATCTAGGTGAGATTTCCATTCTTGTCAAAGGTCTCGAGACCTTGTTTTGGCCCTACTAGCCACCCGATTACCAATCTGGTACCTAGTGGCAATTTTCAGTACCAATGTTTACTTGTGAGATTCTTGGAACCCTCGGATGTATTCTGTGCATGCGCAAAATGGCCGTCATGTCCATTCCTCGCATGTGCAGCCCACCAGCAGCCATTCTGTGCATGCGCAGAGCATTTTTGAGGGTTATCAAGAAGCTTGCAAGATTCTCAAAACTCTCAAACTCTCTGCATATGCAAAAAATGGTCACCACAGCCTTGAACTTATAGCCTGCACCTTCTCACCGATGGTGACTTGGGATGGCTTACATACCATAGATGAAACAATACAATAAAATCATCATCATAAATATACAAAAATACAAAAATATATAAAATACACAATAATATTTCAGATCTGTAATAAAAATTTCCACTTCTATCCCCAGCTACATTTTGATTGATTTTATGTATTTTATTCCTATTCATTAGAGATGTGCACCAGGGTCCCATGTTGTTTTCATTTTTCTTTCTTTGTTTTCGTTATTTAAATCTGTCATTTTCATTTTCATAAATATCAAATTGTCGTTTTTGCTTTTGCTTTCGTTTTCGTTTTCCATTGGTTTCAATGGAAAAACACATTTGCAACTGTAATTTTTATGTTTTTCATTATATTTGACAGAAATTTGGAAGGAGCATAGCTGCAATGGAAGGCATTAAGAGTACCAAAAGACTGGATAAAGTAACCCAATTTTATAAGCAGTTGCATTATATTATTCTGCAAAAATCTCCATATACATTCTTAGCTGTAACCTCTTTGATTCACATTTAATGTACATGAAACTTGGCAGGTTTACACCCCTTCCTACATTTACTACCTCTGCAAACTTTCAGAAGAATTCAATAAAGGGTCCAGGTGGTATAAGCAATTAACTTATAAATGTATGTCTGATTGTAACATCTTTGTAGTCCAACCAATGTACATGAAATTTGGCATGGCTGTATATCACACTTTCATAATAATCTCTGAAAAATATCAGAAATATGTGATAACGGGTCCCAATTTTATATGCCTGCACAGCATATGCAGAGAAGTTGCCTATGCCAGTGATTCTCTTACGTGTCACTGTGGTATAAGATCGGTTTGTGATGTCAATTTGCCAGCAGAAATGTCATCCAAATATCCTCATTCTTAGGGATGTGCAAACAGAATGCGGTTCAGATTTTCAGACGTTCGGCAGAGTTCGGTTCAGCCAAAATTGGCCGAACATTCAAAAATAGCATGATCGATACCAATACCGATAGAAAATTTGAAGATTTTTTTTCGGTATCAGTATCATTTGGCCCTGAAACAACTCCTGGTATCCACCCCTGGTGCCAGGAAGTCTGCACCTCAGCTGCCTCCCCCTTCCAGTCATGTTTTTCCTGCCCGAAGTCATGTTTTTCCCACCCCTGAACTCATCCGAACTCACCCGAACATGACCAAACTGTTCGGCTGTTTTCGAGTTCAGTTCAGTCATTCGGTTTGGACGTCCGAACAGACCGAGTTCGGTCTGAACTCTGAACATCCGAACCATGTTCACACATCCCTACTCATTCTGTGCTATGTGGACATCCCAACTTCTCTCCCCCACTTGTTACTGGGAAGTCAGAAGCATCTGTTTAGGAAAGAGCCAATAGAGATTCTCTGATGTTCTCTGTCACAGTGCTGTAGGATGTGATTGTGATGATAATTGGCCTGCCTGGATGCATAAACTATGTCTCCTGATTGTTGGGATGCTATCCTCAAAGTTCCAGTTATGTCCCGTCTATACCCGCCTCAGGACCCACCCACCCCCCATGCCCACCTCAAAGCCACTAACAATTGGTCCTGTGAACCTGGAAACATGAAGTAATTGGCCAGTGAATGTGTCTGTCGGTCTTTTAGGTTGCTCCACGTACTCCCTCCTACAGCCTCCCTCCCGCTGTCATGCCAGATGCCTGCCTCTGACTGACACTGCATGTGCTGCTATTTATCTGAATAATGGTCTTCAAGGGGACAACCTCAAATGCTTATGAAATTCGGTGTCTTTATCAAATTGTCCTGTAGTTTGGCAGAGATGACAGGGAAGGTATATGATACATTCCTGCCAAATTACCTGTAAACAGGATGGAATATAAACATGTTATAGCTGGAAATGTATTTTCAAGTTAATGTCTTATGCCATCAGGACGCTTTACCCATTCAATCTTTCTGGAAATTGTCAGGAGTGTTGAGCTTGTGGTAGGACATAATATTTGCAGGTTACATGCATGTTGGAAGGAAGATAAAGAAGTTGTAATGAATGTGTATGGAGCTTTTCTTAAAAATCACAACATTCAATTGCTTCTTAAATTGATTCCCTTTACCTAATCTTTTTGAAACTTGGTGCACATAGTGCCCTCCATAGAGGGCACAACCTCCCCATGTGTCATCAAAATTGAATAAGAAACAAAAAAAGTTATAGCTGGAAATACATTTTTCAGTGTTTTCCCTTTATTTTAAAAACAAAATGTTTTTGTTTCTATTTTCATTATTATTAATTATTTATTATTATTATTAGCAAACATTTATATAGCACAAGCAATGTACCTGGCACTTTACAAAGTAATTGAGTAGACATGGTCCCTGCCCTAAGGCTTACAATCTGAGAGACGGGGGTGGGGGGGAGACGAAGGAAGGGGAACAGAGGGAGAGACAAGGAGTGTAACATTCATGAGGATGCGAGGTCCCAGGTGCATGCGCTTGGCTTGGTTGCATTGAGAATGATGTCTGGTTGCTCCATGTGGTGAGGATATGAGTACACAGCAGTCAGGTAGCAGATTGTACTAGATGGAGGGTACCAGCAGGAGTTAGGTGAGGGAACTGAGGAGTCAGGGAGGGTAGAGTGGAAGAGGTGGGTCTTGAGGAGGGATTTTAAGGTGCGAAGGGAGGGGGCGAGGCGGATGTGGGCAGGGAGGGAGTTCCAGGCATGGGGGCAGCTAGGGAGAAGGGACGGAGGTGGTTAGGGGAGCAGGGGAGGTGTGGGAGGGTGAGAGAGGGGACAGAGGAGGAGCGGAGTTCACGGACCGG
Organism: Sphenodon punctatus; assembly: GCA_003113815.1. Lineage (NCBI taxonomy): Eukaryota > Metazoa > Chordata > Lepidosauria > Sphenodontia > Sphenodontidae > Sphenodon > Sphenodon punctatus. The sequence goes on along the minus strand of QEPC01007745.1, from coordinate 486,099 downwards.
AGTACGGAAGGAAATTAGCGCAGAGAGGTAGGGGGGGAGCAAGGTTGTGAAGAGTTTATAAGGTGAAGACTAGGAGCTTGTGCAGGATTTGTTCGGGAAGGGGGAGCCAGTGAAGCGAAGAGAGGAGGGGCTGCACGTGGACTGGCGAGGTGGATGACCCTGGCAGCAGAGTTTTGGACAGAGATAAGGGGAGAAAGGTGAGAGCGAGGGAGGCCAGTGAGGAGGTTACAGTAATCGAGTTGAGAGATGACCACGGCATGAACAAGGGTTTTGGCAGAGGAGACAGCGGGAAAAGGGCAAATCTTAGCAATGTTATGGAGGGAGAAGCGACAGGATTTGGCAACAAAGTCAATGTAGGGTTTAAAAGAAAAGGGTTAGTCAAAGATGAAGCCTAAGCTACAGGCTTGGGGGACAGGAAGGATGGTGACCCCATCGATGAGGATCGAAAGGGAAGAGGGAGAGGAAGGATGAGGGGGCAAGATAAGAAGTTCATTTTTAGCCATGTTGAGTTTGAGTTGACATTGAGACATCCAGGTAGAAATGTCAGAGAGACAGCTGGTGAGGTGAGCTTGAATAGATGGCATAGAGAAATAGAGTTATAATTTGTCATTTTTGTTATTGCATCCTTATGATTTTGATGTGAGCCCCCCTGAGCTGCCTGAGGCAGAATAAAATAATAAATAAAATAATAAATAAATAATAATATTTTCACCAGGACAGGTTTTGGGGGGCACCACTCCCTCTCAGTGGAGCCCCAAACATGACCACCTTCAAAGCACTGCAGAGTTTGCCCCCAAGGGAGACGGGGGAGGGGTCACCAGGAAATTGCACATTTTATCTTTGCCATAGGCCCTGCAAATCCTAAGACTGGCTCTACCTTAGTGACACCTTCCTGTTAGCCTTTTTAGAAAATCAGAGAGCTGATCTTTCTCTCTAACCTTGTAGAACTAGGTGTGGATTGCAAAGAAAAATGGTGATGTGCATAAGGAGTTGGGAGAAATGAGATTCAAAAACCCACAACCTTCTTAACTAACATTCCCCAAACTCCAGGAGTTCTCTTTCCTTTCTGCCCGCACACCTCTCACATGTTAAAGTTCCAGATTTTTCAATCTTCTGGGTTCACAAGTCCACAAGTAATTTCTGGGTGCATTTTTCTGTCTGTCTGTCTGTCTCTCTCTCTCTCTCTCTCACACACACACACACACACACTGCCCTGAGGCAGTTCCTGGATGCATTCTTCACACACAGACTGCCCTCAGGCAGCCTAAAGTAGCTGCAGCTGTAGACGTGAGGGGTTGCCATGGAAACCAAGTGCCCCTAGCTGCCTGCAGCAAAGCAGTTTACCAGGAGAACATTGTACACACAAAAGTTCTGGGAGAAGTTCTACGCAAAAGTTCAAAGATCCGGATGTTTAAGATCTGGGTGAGTAATTTAGACACACAGAAAGTTCAGGATGTAACAGCAAACATGCAGGAGAAATGTGTGTGTACAAACACCCAGTGACAAAACGAATGAGGAAACAGTCCCCTCTTTCTCAAACCCAGTGGAATATGCTCCCTTCTATCCTCAATGTTTTCAACATCATAATGCTGAAATAGACCATTTTTTGGAACTAAGACTCCTTTGCTGTCTACAGTGTCTACAGAATGAGAGTAATATTTGGTGCAATCTGTCAAGATTAAAAATGAAGCCATCATAATAATATGAATAAAATACTAATCACACCTGGAACATCATTTTAATGCTGATAATTGACATTATGTTAATGCACTGCTAATTTTTTTAAAAACATGCTAACTACCTGTTCCAATGATATCAGGGTTAATGCAGTCCATGGCTAACTCTCATTAGTTGTTTCTTACGTTATAAAATTCTTCATCTACTTGGCCGGCTCCACATCCCCTTTTTTAATCAGTGGTTTATATTTTCAATCCATTCGTGCAGTGATAAAAATTCTTTAATTAAAAATGTAATTTATTCTTAATAGTTTGATGGCTTGGCCATCTACGTTGACAAAAAAAGAAAAGAAAAAAAGACAGACTCTGTTAACCCATTTAGGAAACACAATGGGTGAAAATGGACGTCCTCGTGGGACGTCTGTCCCACCAGAGGGAGGGGAGAATTTCCCCTGACTGGGTATGCTCCAGTGATGGGAACAAAGTTTCCAGTGACTTCCCCTGATTGGGAAGAGGTGGCAGGGGGTGGGAGTAACGTGTGACTGTTCGATTGTTTTCCTGACATCTCTCTCCCCTGCCTTGACAGGCAGCCATGGCTGGGCACCATGGCAGCCCCTCAGACAGGGACAAGCCAGGGCCAGGAACAAACATTCCCACCTTGCTCGCCTGCTCTGCCCCGGTCAGGTAGGACCCATGCCCAGACTGTGGGCCCGGCTCATACTGGGCCCACATTTCATGCCTGGCTCCTACCTTGTCGAGATAGGAACTGGGCCCACATCTTGCAGGATGCAAAAAAACCTGCTCATCATGATGCTGACCCAGTCAGGGAAAACTCAGCCCTACTGGGCAGTGTCACTTATGTTAACACCCAATACTGACATGGTTCTTTCCCCAAAATACTGAAGATAACAGAATGACAATTGCTTTTAGTTTACATGGAACAAATAAATACTCAATGGTCATATGGAAATATTAGTTTTAGGGCTAAATTCAGACATTTTGCCTGGTTTGAAGTCTTTCGGAACTGGGCATTTCATTTGGTCCAGTCAGAACTTGTACCAAACCAAAATAAACTGAAAAGATTTACTGCCATGATTCTGCCCATGCACAAAAGGGTAGAGGCCAAACTGGGCATGCACAAAATGGTCACGTCCACTGTTCTATAAACAAGATGGTGGCTGCTATGCCAGCCTGGATTTCACAGAAAAGTCTGAAAAATTGGAATGTCTTATTTGAACCATCCCCAATTAATTTGTGCTTAGTTCTCATTAGTTGAACTAACCATTAGTTGAACAAAGTCATGTATTTTGTATTAGATCTACCTTGTTTTCTTTCCAGAACTTCTCTGGGACTAGAGGCCATTCAAAGTAAAATCTGATGGGACCCAACTAATCCCATCAAGCTTGGCAGGTCCAACTGGGCTTGCAGGTCAGGAGCACTATCTGCCTCAGGCTTCATCTGGCTTCCTAGCTGCAGGACAAGCCACAAAGCATTATTACATAATGGCTGCCATGGCAACAATGAGTCTATCTCAGGTAGTATCTCGCTGACTCATGGGAGTGGGGGCATACTCTGGATTTGATGTTTTGCACTGGCCTTGAGGTGGAGGTGTCTGTTAATGGGGGAGGTGTCATCTGTGTCCTTCTCATGGACAAACCATTATCTTCTTTGGGCCAGTCTCCTGGCACACGTCAGCCCCCAGCAGGGTGCTGAACCTATTTGTATGGTCCGACCTTATGGAACCAGAGTGGTTCTAGAATGCTATGGAGAATAAACCTCAACAGCCAATTGCCCAATGACCTTGTTGCCCTTTGGAACACCCTGTTGGCCAAGGCCATCAACCGGACAGCTTCCAGGTGTCTGCTCCCCAGACATAGGCGATGCGGTTCATGGAAGACCTGCATCAGCTGAAGCATAAGAGGAGGAGGTTATAATGACAGTGGCGTCGTACTCATACTGAAGCTAACTGATTGCAGCAACAGTGCTGTGTTAAAGACCTATGCTGTAGCAATGTGGGCAGCAAACAGGCACTTCTTTGCCACCATCATATCATTTGCAAAGTCACATCCAGCTGAGCTTTTCCAGGTGGTAAAGGGCTGGTCAGTCCGGCCTCTCTCTGCCTGGAACTGGAATCTTCCAGTGCTCACCATGACATGTTTATTGCCTATTTTGTGGATATAATTGCTCAAATCCACCATGATTTTGATGCTGCATTTGATGCAGTAGGGATGCCTGAAGTAATGAACAAACCATCTGGTCCAGTTTTATGGGATCAGTTTCATCAGGTATCTCCCACCAATGCTGTGGAGATGCTGGGGAGATAGATGTAACATTACATCCATTCGTAGGGAGAGGAACAATTAGCAACCAAAATGTTAATATACCACTGGTCAGTTGTTGATAGAGTAGGATCCTTCCATATCTGTGTAATACATAAACATGCAGCCAACAACAAAACCAAAACCAAATCCCTTCTCTGACCCCACCCCCTTCCCTCGAAATGGGCATTTAAAAGGCATTGGCCCAGCAGATTCAGCGTCTTTAAAGTTTTATGGTGTGTTGTGCTGATCAAGGATGAGGCTTAGCCTCAACAGCAGGGATCTATATGAGTAGCTTGTGCCTTGATTTAGGTTTACTTTTGTTGTGTGAGGGTTTTGTGGTTTAGGGGTTTGACCTGCTTCTACAGACAGCTAGAGACAGAGGCCCTTTTCACACGAGTACTCCCCCCCCCCTTGCACACGTGTGTGTGTGGGGCTTCTGTGTGAATGCTGTAGCAGATATGTGAGGGGGGTTAGGTGGGTGCCCGTGGGAACACTGTGGGTGGTGGGTGGGGCTGTGCTCCCGCGCTCCACCCACCTCCACCCACCTCCACCCAACGCCCACACACAGATCAACAGGAACCAATGCCTGATGCTCCGGATGCACCCCCACGCACCGTCCACCCCCGACAGTGGCCCATATGAAAAGGTTCAGTACTGTGCCTGGGGGACCACATCTTTGTGTTAAGTGAATGACACTACCAGACAGGGTACCCATGCCTGGGATGGGTAAAACAGACATCTGATTGCCCTGCCTGGTGCTCTTGAACTCGCTCATGCCAGGATCCTTTGCGATTATTGTAGGGCCACCACTTGTGCAGGTGTGCATGTACAATACATACACTGATCGCTGTACCCCCTTGCACACACTGGGCTCGCTCCCAAACCCCATGTGTCATGCAAACAAATGGGGTGCACACCTGTGTGATCAGAACTATGGCCTGCGTGAAAGCCACATGCGCACATGTTGCAGGCGCATAAGCCACATGCGCAGAGGTTTGGATTCAAGCCCATTGAGGGCTATACGCATAGGGTATTTTCAGACCTAATGGTACCGCGGCTGGCCATACTTTGACCCACAAATCCACCTGCGATGCCATCACATCTGACCCAGATGTTTCTCCAGGCTGGATCCAGGTTTTCTCTGGGCCGTGGCAGTTTTTAGTCAAGGCTGTAATTTGGGTCCATCGCCGTGCAACAGCCCAGGCTAAGCGTTGTCACAGCCTGTGGAAGCCATCTCTGGACCAGGGTAGAGTGGGCTGTCACATCTGATGGCCTGCTCTATCTCATCCCAGTCTGGAGCCAGGGTTGTTCCGGTTGAGGCCACCATGGCCACTTGTCAGGGAGGTGGGTGAGCCATGCTCAGCAGCGCAGGGGGGCAGGATCATGCAGACCATGTCTGCATGTTGCTCCCCAGTCTGGGCCACTGACATGTCTGTTCTGGGGCCGGGCCAGATCCTGACTGCTTCCTTGTTTCCCAAACAAACTGTATCATCTAGCAGATTACCCCCTTTTTAAAAAGCCCTACATTTTGAAAGACAACACAAAAACCACAATAAAACACACACAATTGAAACATAATTTATTTAATCTCTCTTTGGTGTTCATCCTTTGAATCTAAGCTTCTTGCCATAGCAAGACCCAGAGTGCTAATTAATTAATCAGACTAGTGAGAGAATCCCTTCAGTGGAGGGATTTATATAGGTAAAAGCTGCAAATCCATATGCCTTAGGCAGGGCATGAAATTTCAGCTCCAGCTCCAGGAGCAATACTAATAATAAGTCATGAAACTTTATCCTGATCAGCATCAGAAAAATCCAAAGGTTTATCTTGTCTCTTTCACTCGCTTGATAGATTTAGACGTTCTGTCATATAAATATCAAATACTGTACAACTTCTTCATTAACTTTAAAAAAATCCTCCACAGCAAGTGTTTGTATTGAAGGTCAGGCCACTTATAGACATGCACAGTGCACACACAACGTAAAATCACGCCTTTGGTAATTTCAAATGTGCTGGGCCTCCAGGCCCAACATGCTGAAACCCGGACCGGGATACGTCTCGGATCCCAGTCAGTAATGAAGCCAGCTGTCCTTTAGATGTTCTGGTTTTATCACGCATGGAAATCTCGGAGGGGGCGGGGCCATTTGGCATGACATGCAGCCTCACGGCCCCGCCCCCCTCGCTCCCACATCCTCCCATCCTCAGGGAGACGGGCAGGCACAGTGACCAATGTGGCTGCTGCATCCGATCCCATACCACGGTCCGGACCACGCTCAGGAACAGGGCAAGGTAACACACATTACTTTTGCCCTTTTTCTGATCATGGTTCAGCTAACCACAGTTCTGGGGTTGAGGCCAGAACCGTGGTTAGCTTGAACCCCACCAGGAATTCACTGTGGTGAATATCTGGTAGGGCTTAAACAGAGGTACCACCCTTCACAGCCACCACACTGGATCCACTGTGATCCAGTGTGGTTGACTGTGGTGGCGTCACATCTGAAATTACCCCATGTGTAAAAATCCCACGGACGGGTTTTAGACGTGACATTTCGTGCTTTAAAACCAGACGTGCGTTCTTTTAAAACCATGAACTAAATACCTCAACATTGGGTATTTTCAGACGTTAGGAGATCACAGTCAACCACAGTGAATCTGCATATGGTGAAAGTGATCCCGTAACATCTGATGGGGGGAACGGAAGTTCCCCTTCAGATGTTCATCATGGTCAATTGCGGCGGGGAATCACATTCACCAGATGATCGGCTGAACCCGCGGGGCCGGGGTCGGTTGCGTGGCAAATGTGATTCCCTGCTGTGATGAACCAAGCCGTCTCGTCCGGACGGCAGCCACGGCCCAGAATCCCTGCAGGGATTCCGGGCTGTGGTCACTTCGGGCGGGCGCTGCGGCCACATTGGCCACGGCGCCCGCCCGTCTCCCCAGAGGGTGGGCAGCAGGGGAGTGTTGGGGGTGGGGCTGTGCGGCCCCACGTTGCGCTACGCAGCCCCACCCCCTCCTTGATTCCCTGCCATGAGCTGCCACCACGTCTGTTCGCCCCTGATGCGGTGGCCCCAGCGGGGAATCAAAGGTTTGTTTCCGTGACGGGGCCAATTGGCCCCGTCACGTCTGAAAATACCCATTGAGGTATTTAATTTGTGGGTTTAAAAGAACGCGCGACTGGCTTTAACGTGTGAAATGTTGCGTCTAAGCTCCACCCATGGGATTTTTACATGCTGCGTGATTTTACACAATGTGTAGGCCACGTGCATCTAAAAGCAGCCTCAGTCTGCTTCCACAGATCACAAACAATTCTCTCTTGACTTCTTTCTAAGTAATGGGGATGACGACTAAAGGTGTAGTGGGGCGGGGGGCATTTTTCTCTCTCTGTTCTCCAAGAAAATGCCTCCTGATGCCTTCTACATTGGATACAAGGCTTGGAAGAACTGAACACGGACAGTGTGAAGATGGGTAACTAAAGGGCTTATGCCTTGGAGGAGTATTCCAGTAGGATAGACAAAGGGGTACAGTGGAAACAAATGGTATTTTAAAATGTATGGATGACTCCTCTCTAACTTCAAGCAGGAATGTCTGGATGGCCCTCTGGGCTGAGTCCCTTTTATAGGTGAGGGATACAGTATAGAAGGGGCCAAGTATGTGGGACAGCTTCCTCCCCCCAGCATCTTTATTGCAAAAAACAGTCAACTTACACTGACCCACACCGACACCCGTCACTTTGACCATGTGCAGTCTCTCCTCTCCTCTCTCCACTGGCTCCCCCTTCCTGAGCGTATTCTGCACAAGCTCCTCGTCTTCACCTACAAAGCCCTTCACAAACTCGCTCCCCCCTACCTCTCTGCCCTGATCGCCCTCTGAACCCTTGTTCGAGCCCTCCGCTCCTCTTCCAACCCCTCCCTCACCCTCCCACACCTCCCCTGCTCCCCCAACCACCTTCGTCCCTTCTCCCTCACTGCCCCACATGCCTGGAACTCCCTCCCTGCCCTCATCCACCTGACTCCCACCCTCCAGACCTTAAAGTCCCTCTCCAAAACCCACCTCTTCCGCTCCTCCCTTCCTAACTCCTGCTAATCATCCCCACCCAGAAATATCCCCCACCTGTTATCTGCAAACTCCCAATTTACTGAAACCAAGCCAAGAATGTGTACCTGAGCTCTCGCATCCTCGTGAATGTTGCATGCCTTGTCTCTCCCTCTGTTCCCCCTTCCCTGTCTCCCCTCCCCCTGCCTTTAGATTCTAAGCTCTTGGGCAGAGACCGTGCCTAACTTACTCTTTGTAAAGTGCCAGGTACATCGCTGGTGTTATATAAATGCTAAATAAATGCTAAATTAATAATAATAATAATAATTAATACCCATAGACAGATCCTTTGGAGTCATGCAATGAAGGAGATTTCCAGAGCCATACCTAACCTAACTGCATTCACATGAGGGGCACCAACCAACCATGGTTCAGGACAGAGGAATCACCTGCTGTGTGTCTGTTGCGCCACGGCTATCTGCCCCAGATTCCCTTCACTACTGCTTCTGCCAGTCAGCACTAATCAGGAAGGCTTATCCAGAACCAATGGGGAGGGTGAACTTAGTGATGCTTAGCACTGACTGGTGATTCAGCTGCCCTGAGGCATGGTTGATTGGCGCCCTTCATGTAAATGAACCCATGGCCACCGCCATGTTGGCCGTAGGCTACTTAGGGCTCTGGAGATTCCACCGCTTCCCTTACAGTTAGTAAGGTTCTTCCTAATATTTAATGAAAATCTATTGATATCTTTGTGGGTTTGAATGAACTCATCATGCTTATGAAAAGCATGTGTGTGCGCACGCACGCTCACGTTTAATTTGGGTTTGGATGTACATTAAAATTATTATTATTATTTAGTAGTATAAATTTCAATTCTATAGCGCCCCCATGCTAAACAGTATGCAGAATGCTTCATAACCTAATGGTAAAGCTATGGACATCTTTAGACATAGCAAATATCGGTGTGTCAAAACCCCTAAGCACATGTTTGGCTGTTGTGTGTAAGCACCATAACAATCCCAACCCCAGTTTGGCCACCCATTGAACACGCGATGTGAACACCATTGCATCACAAGGACAATTTGTGCATTCTGGCTGAACACGTGGCCAGCATTGTGTCTAATGATATTGCGTAGTGTGTTAGCAGGTACAACACAGGGAAATGAGGTGGCAGCACTTGCGTGCTGAGATTGGGTGGCGACCAAAATGCCTATTTGCCCCAAGATGGGCTGTGTAATAGGGGTACATGGTGAACACAGGGCCAAACCATTATTCATATCAAGGTCAGGACACATATTCAGACACCCATTGACATTATGTCTAAACGCCACGCTCCATGAAATCCATTCAAAATAGAAACCCATCGAAAATCAGTTTAAAAGGGGAAGGTAAAAAAGAAGGATTAAGGGGAACCAGCAGTGGATTTTAAAAGCCCCTGGAGACCAAATAAGTCTTTAAGTGCTTCTTAAAGGTAAAAAGGGAATAACTGAGGTGGACATCTGAAGGGAACTAGTTCCACACACAAGCGCAAAGGTCTGATCACCTGCTGACTTAAGGTGAAATCACGGTGGGATCCTCAAACCGTAGAGGGTTTCTGAGTGCAGATAACCATCTGCCCGGGGTTCCAAGAGCTCTTGAATGTAGTCAGAGCCCATTCAGGTCCTGAAAAACAACTCATATGTGATCCGTGGTCATGGTTTTTGTGTGTGGAAAGTTGTGTTATGTAAACGGCGATTTCCATTGCTCAGAATGGATTTTAACAAAGAAAAGAAAATGTTCTCAAATCTAGGTTTGCTAGATGACTCTAGAATACTGATAACCAAGACAGATGCTTTTAAAGAAAAATAATAATGCCAAAGAGCACCGAATTGCATGTAAATTCATGGAGGATGATAGTAGCAAAAATTATTTTATTTTCAAATATATTCTATCCCTGTAGTTAATATTGTACTCAGCTTATGAACTGATTGCACCTTTCCACAGTATCACCATAGAAACAATGAATATCAATGGAAAGAATATTTTTGCAAGACGAAGATGATCCCATTTTTTATTATGATTATTTCTAGGGGTGATAACGAATGCTATGAGTTTCATCTTTCCAGGGTTAGTATTATTGAATGTAAAAAGTTACAATTCTGACAGACATCGCTTTCCATTGAAAATAAGTACACGTGTGTGTGAGTGCCTGTTTCTTAATGATTGAGTATATCATCCAAGGTTTGACAGTATAGCAATACCTATCCCTATCATAACTCAATTATTTGAAAAATCTCATTTCCAAAGTAACTCTTCAGACTGGGGGGAGGGGGTGGCTACCATAGCAACCAGATGACAACTTATAGTTTGACAAACTCTTCATAATAAGAAAATGAATGATTTTGGTATTAAAAGAAAAACAATGAGAGAGAATTAAAGAAATCCTTTGAATCAGAGCTGCAGCAGGTAGCACGTTTGGGTAATACCGACATTTTGGTGCACCCACAGTGGGCAACCAAGGGGATACCTGTCCTCCCCACCAATCAGCTGCCCAATGCCTTGTACCTGCAGCTCCCCAGGCTGACTCATCTCACCACTGGGCTGCTACTTCTCTGGCCCTCGTCACTGTTCCCTGCTCCTCCCTGGCCCACGTGCTGCTCAGCTGAGCTGAGGAGTTCCCTGCTCAGCTTCTTCTAAGATGTGGAGAGAAAGCAGGTCTCTTCTCACCTGTGTTCACCCCCTTAATAGGTCCCTTCTTCTCAGGGGGCACTCATATCAGGGATGCGCATGGATCTCATGCACAACTCTGTCCACTCTGTCATCGAAAGCACACTATGTACCCGAACGTTTTGAATGCATGATGTACCCAAATGCAATTAGAACCCAGACATAACCCAGCAGGCTAACCAACTCCTCAGTCTGACTCCCCTTATTGCCAGGTTGCTGCTTCTCCGGCCCATTTGTTGTTCGCTGTTCCCTGTTCTTCCCTGCTCTGGGCGCTGCACAGCTGGGCTGGGCCTTGGAACTGCAGGGGAGGAAAACACCTTGGATTTGGCACACACGTCTTAAATTCCAAAGAATCTCCGCAGGGATTAAAGGGTGGATTGAGCCCTACGCAAAGGTTAGAGCTAAAACGGGTGCTAAATTTAGTACCTGTGGGTAACATTTTCGGGTACCACTTTGGGTTACTAGGACCTTGAAGAGGTAACAGAGAGATCCAGTCAGCCATTATGTACCTTCCTACATACGAATGGCTAACTGCTTCCCTTATCTCCCCCCAACACACACACGCACACACGCACGCACACATGCACGCACACACGCACACACACGTCCTTCCTGATTCTCCATCCTGGAGTGATATTTGTTCCTTCATGGTTTCTGTTGTGTGTCTCTAGGGTATTTTAGACAAGTGCCTCCCCACCCATCCCCCCCACATCATGTAGGTTGCAGGGCTGGATAGGGCACTAATGTGGCCCTGCAATATGTAGGATGGGTGGGCACTTGTCTAAAAAGACCCTCCGGCTCTGTTGGATTCCTTTTCAGGGGCAGAGAGGGAGTGTGGCCTGAATGAACATGCAGAGACAGGGACACACTCCATTGCTTGATGAGAAGTGCGGCTGTTTGTCATAAGCTGGAAGCCAGTTAACATGAAAATTACCACAGTGGAGGAGAGATCCACTAGTGTATTTGGGATGAATGACAAACCATCATCAAGAGCCTGATTTTTTAATTTCGTCAGGCCTACACCTGCAGCTTGTTAGCACTGCACCTGGTCTCAGGACCGGAGGTAGCTGGGCTTATATTACAAGCCTGGCGTGTATTTTATAGGCACGTGCATTTTTTACATGGTCGCACATACGGCTGGGTGATTCCCTCAGCAGAAATAGCAGTTTCCTCTGTAACGTGCTAACTATGCTGGAGAATTAGACAGATCGAACTCAATTAAAGTCGCAAAGGCAGACAGTATCCTCCAGAGTAGAGGGGTGGCGTCTGGGCTCTCTCCCATATTACACCTGTTTCCTGCCAAGCCTTTTAGGGCTGAAATGACTGAGAATTTAAAAGAAAACAGGACTGAGGTCTTTCCTAAATCTTGGTCCTAATGCGAGATCACACCAGATGTCTCGCAAAATGAAAAAAAAAAACACAAAAAACATTAGGGCATCCCAGGAAGCCCCAGGACACTGGCTGACTTACCTTAATGCTATGCTGCTAGCCTCCAGTCTGGTGGCTGCTTGCTGTTCCCTTCCTCCCTCTGCTGAGCTGAGCTTGCGCTCTGCCTCCCCTTCCATACTGCTATCGGCAGAACTTAGCTAGGATCCAACAATAAATTATCTAAGTGGGGAGAGGAGCAGGGAAGCCTCTTCCCAGTTGTGTGAAACATTCAAATCAGTCCCTGTTTCCAGGGGGACCAATCAGGCGTGCTGCCCTGATATTAGTCCCCCTGGAAATGGGGACTGATTAGAGTGTTGTACACAACCGGACGAAGCTTCCCTGATCCCCTCCCCAATCAGATAATATACCGTTGGGTGCCAGTAAGCTCTGCAGATGGCAGTGTGGCTGGGGACATAGAGAGCAAGCTCAGCTCTTTGTAGAATGTAGAGGAAGGAAGGGAGCAGTGAGAAGCCACTGGGTCAGAGGCCAGCAGCCCCACAGTAATCAGCCCTACTCCTGATGTCATGAGATTAGTGACACTAATTGTGAGAATGCGATTGAGGCTTGGAAATGGGATCTCTCACAATAAATTCATGACAGTTGACAATGCTGGGCCTCTGTAAAATGAATGAAGTATTGCAGTGCTGACTCTACCCATTTTGGGGGGTGGAGGATTGAGTGAATCAAATCCAAGGAGAAGAGATTCACAAGGAAGTCAGAGTGGAAGTGTGGTTCAGAAAACAGATGTAAATTGGCCAGTCAAGGATCTCACAGAAGAAGGGAAGTCAAGAGATGAGAGATCACTTGGGGAGACAGGAAGGTTCTCATGTCTGAGGGTATTTTTTAGACAGCACTCAGTGTGTTACTAATAGAGCTAGTTGAATAATGTGGGCCTTTTGCACGGCAGGGGGAGGAAGGGCTGCATGTGTTGTCATGCACCCTGATTGGCTAGTCAATTAAGAGGGACGGGGAAGGAGGATGGCGTGGATGAGTTGTGCACATTGTGCACACCATGATTGGCTAGGCGATTAAATGGCTGCAGCTGCTCCACATGGCAACACCTGCTGAGGTTCCAAGCTGGCGCAGAAGAATTCCAAAGTTTTCAGTTTTCTGACATCCCGGACTTTGGTTTCCAAAGTCCAAAACTTTGGAAATAGTAGCAAAGTGCCTCCAGGTACCCAAACCGACTATTCAGAACTTCAGAATTCAGTCTGAGTACCGGGAAGTACTATTTGGTTCAGATCTAGATAAAATCACGGTACCTAATTTCACCTTCCAAATTTTCATTGATGATTTTTTTTTTCCAATGAAAAATAAAGAATCATTGTCAGTAGCTGCTGAACTTAGTAGTGATGGTATCTGTTTTTGTTTGTATGTCAGTGAGAAATTCCACAAGGACTGAATCACAGAGACATATCCTTTTTATTGCTTGCTGATAAAAAATCAACTCTCTCTGATCCAGGTTTCAAGGTCAAAATTGACACTGAACTTCCAGAGGGCACGGCCATTGATCACTGGAAGGATGTGGGAGTTTTTTTTTTCTTTGTTTGTTTTTTGTAAACAAATGATAATAGAGCAAGTCAATATCCACATCAACATTCTCACTGAATAATGTTGTGTTTGTTCAGAAGCGGAGATTGGTTGGGGAAAAGGAAAAGAATTCTCTTGATGTCTGGTTATCAAAGAAAGCTTTTTCTTCAAGAATAGCAAAGAAAGGTGGGAGGGGAACAACCTCTAAGTAGAGGAAATACCAAAGTTGCTTCAAAATATCTCTTCCAAAAGCGAAAAGAGCCGGAAATGAGATTGTACCAAAAGGAATCAAAAGAATTAGAAGTATTTGGGGAGCATGACTCCATCCTCCACCTTACTTTGGTAGTATATTTCAGAGTGAATTTCTATTACTTGCAGTATACAGAAGGTCAGAATGGATTATTGTAATTGTCTGCAGATCTGATGAGAAGAGAAAATCGGGGTGCAATTGTATCAGGCCCCCATGCTCAGAGGTCCCTCCCAAATTAAATAGACATTAAAATACAGGGAGTAAAATAATAATTGAAAGTAATTTATATGCCGGTATAAATAAGAATACAAGTATGATCTCTAAGGAAAATGGTTTCAAAAGGAATAGGAGCTTGGGGCCCACAGTTACTAGAATATACTGAGGCCTCAAATTTCTTTTGATTTGAGGAATCAGCCATTTGCAATGCGCTGATGATAGATCTTCCCAGCAAACGAAGGTACATTGGAGAGAAAACGTTATTCTGTCTCCAAAATTCCAATGTCTGTTTTCTTGATTTTCTTGCACAGGTCCTACCCCCTCACCCAAGCAATCATCTCCAGCAAATTCCACGGTGATCGGAGAAACCATCCCAATTTGATAATGAATAGAACGTACGTGATTTTAATGCTATGATGCAGCTGCCTTAACTACAGAGCCACTCCCATGGATCTATAATCGTTTATTATAATCAATTAATATAGAGATATATTAATTTATAAATCTATAATCTATAATATAATATCTATAAAATTAAATGTTTGACTCATTGCTCTCTGAATGCACATTTATCACAGAAGCGTGAGACCTATTGGTTTCAGGTCATGGAATCCCCCCGCTAAGCGCCTTGTGCGCTGCGGGGGAAGTTTGGGCCCGCCTCTAGGGGAATGAGGCTGCAGGGGGGGGGTTCTGTTCTTTCCCGCTGTGCGCGGGGATGCAGCAAGCTGCCCGCTTGAAGAGCAATCTGCAATCTGTCCTGGATTGCAGTTTGCAGCGGCAGGGTTGTGGCGCAAAAATGCGCTTCCCTAATTGGCCGGTAGAGGCCACGTGGTGCAGCGCGCTGGGCAGCCCATCACTTGGTTGGCGGCGCGCTGCTGAAGAGGACGGCTTTGTCGGCGCTCCCGGGATTGGGATAAGGATTTCCCCCCCCGTTTAACCCCCCCTCCTTTTGTACACGTGGGGTGGTGGGGAGCAGGGAGGCGGGGCGGCAA
Organism: Sphenodon punctatus; assembly: GCA_003113815.1. Lineage (NCBI taxonomy): Eukaryota > Metazoa > Chordata > Lepidosauria > Sphenodontia > Sphenodontidae > Sphenodon > Sphenodon punctatus. Next base: position 470,948 of record QEPC01007745.1, on the reverse strand, counting down.
AAAAGGGGGTGTTTTCCAACTGTGTCGGGGGTTTTCTTGACGGACGGGAGGGAGCCCCCCCCTCGCTGTTTGACTTGGGCTTGGGGAATTGTCAGGCGGTGGGGCGGGACAGCAGGCAAGCGGGGGTGCTTGCCCGAGGGGTGTTGTGTAGCGGGGCAGGATTGCCCCTAACCCCCCCACCCCTCCACCGTGAACGGAGGGCCCAACCACTCCTCCCCTCCAGGCAGGGTTCAGCTTTGAAGTATCTGGACCAGAGTGGAGTGCCCACCATCCGGATTGTGTGGAGGGGGGAGTGTAGCTTTGTGGGGGGTGAGGAACAGGCCTAGCCAAATGGGTAGAAAAAAGGGGACAAAGGGGGCTGGTGTCCCCACAGGTTCCAGGGTTGGGGATGGAGGTAGTGACTCAGGGAGAGTCGACACGGCGGTGCGGGGGTTTCCTCCAACTGGCCAGCTGGAAGGTTTAGTCCCTGTACAGGGCCAGATGGTGGATGGGAGCAGGGCCTGCACAGCAAGAGTAGGAGGGGGTGCAGGAGAGATGGCAGGGCCTTCTGCCATGGAAGAATTGTTGAGGCAGGCTGGTGCCGCCTTGCAAACAGGGGGCCCTGCGCCACCTGGTGGGCAGTTAGTGGCAGCGCAATCCTGGCAGCCTGGACAGGCTGCATCAAGTGATGTGTGTCAGGACAGTCAGGAGCATGGGTTGTTGCAGACGCTGGAGGCTAGGATGAGTGCATGGGATGGAGTCATGGGGAGACTGATGGAGGCCGGTTTTTTGAATGCTGCTCCAGGGCGAATGGGGGGTGCAGCCGCAACGGGAGTTGTCAGTAACCCTGGCTCTGTTCTGTCCCAGCCTAGCACGAGCGCAGCAGGTGTGCATGGTCAAGCAGCAGCTGACGGTGCCGCTGGGGTGAGTAGTCAAGCTGTCGAGGAGCTTGCAAGAAAGGTGGACTGCATGGAGCAACAGATGTCCCGGATTGCAGCCTTACTGGAGGCGGGGGGTCGAGTGGCGACAGCGAGTGTGCCTCACGTCGCACCGCCCCAAATGGGATTACCTGCGCAGGTGGTCACAAATGCAATGGATGGTGAGTATGTCGGTCTGAGTGGTGCAGTAATGGGGGACCGCGTAGAGTCTCGGGGGTCCCGATTGTTGGGAAGGGAAACTGAGACGGTGTGCCCGCTCATTGCCAGCCAGGTGCCACCCTCGCAAGCGGAGGGGACGGTGGGCCTGGGAGCTGGGGCACTGGTGCAGCAGCCTGCACCTGTCATGCCATCGTTGGGGCAGGGCGGTTTGGGTCAACTGCGGGTGCAACAGGACCCAAACAGGTTATTGTGGGTTGGCAATGTGTGGCGCCCGCAATCGGAGATGGGCCTAGTTGGCCAGCCAGAAGCGGCAGGAGGGGGTCCTGGTCAGGCTGGGCTCGGTCTGACTCCCCAAGGGCAAGCTCAGGTAATAGCAGTAAGTACAGCGGGGACGTCAGCGGCACCGGTAGTGCCAGCTGGTGAAGTCCCCCCGTTGCGTGGAGGTTACGCGAGGGTCTCTGCTCCCTTAGGTGTGCACCTATCTCAGTCCACACGGGAAAAGATTTGGAAAGGGGAGTACATTGATTTATTTACAATTTTGTTTTGTGATCCGGTGCCGGATCCTAATGCGAAACTCGAGCCCAGGGAGTACGAAAGGGCAAAGAGAAGAAAGATAGACAGGAACTGGGCCAACTGGGAGTCGGCATTTATAATTTATGCCGGCGTACTCATGCAGGCGTTTCCAGAGCGGGCGGTGGCCCTCTGGAAATATTTTGATATCGTGAGGCGGGCCTACCTGACTAAGGAAGGGTTTGGGTGGCTAAGATACGATGAGGCGTTTCGGCAAAATGCCTCCATCACGCCGGACGTACAATGGGATGTAAAAGATCATGACCTCTGGATAGAATGCATCCAGGAGAAAGATGTCGCCAGAACAGATAGTGGTCATGTCATAGTGAAAGGTGGGGGGCAGCCCACAGATAATTTTCGAGGCGAGGTGCCCAAAAGAGGTGGTCCTGGGTTGGCATGCTGGGACTTTAATGAAGGATCTAGGTGTTTTCGTGCCAATTGCAGGTTTCGGCACTCCTGCCTGCAGTGCGGCGGGCCCCACCCCATTTCTACCTGCAATAGACGAAAGGGTGGGGGACAGAGGGGTAAGCGCCCCTTTCCTGGGGGAGGAACACGAGGTGGCGGTCCCCCCCAAGCAGGTGCTAACAAGGGCACCAACACCAGTTAAGTGGTGGGTTCTTAAGGAGTTGTTGGTCGATTACCCGTTAAAGGGGGTCGCGTGTTATGTAGTTGATGGGTTCCGTTACGGTTTTCAGATTCCATTCCAAGGGGTTCGCGAGCGCATGTTTGCGCAAAACCTGAAATCGGTGAAGGGTTTGGAGGAAGTTGTTGGAAGGAAGATACATAAAGAAGTTTTGGAGGGCAGAGTTGCTGGCCCGTTTAACAGTTTGCCGTTGGATAATTTAAGAGTTTCACCGTTGGGTATTGTTCCTAAGAAGGCACCCGGGGAGTACAGGCTTATTCACCATTTGTCATATCCTCGGGGGTCTTCTGTGAACGATGCGATACCGCATGATATTTGCTCGGTGCAGTACGCTTCATTCGATGTGGCAGTAGAGCTGGTTCGTGAATGTGGAAAGGGGGCCCTGATGGCAAAGAGCGACATCAAATCTGCATTTCGCCTTTTGCCAGTCCACCCTAGGGATTTTGACCTATTGGGGTTTGCATTTCGGGGCCAGTTCTATTATGACAAGGCTATGCCCATGGGATGTTCCATCTCATGTGCGGCCTTTGAGAAATTTAGCACGGCATTGGAGTGGATTGTGAAGCGGAGGGCGCGGTCTGGTCGCGTGACACATTATTTAGACGATTATTTGTTCGTAGGGGAGGCGGGTGCCTCGACGTGTGGCGATTTGTTAGGTTTGTTTAGGGACGTGGCTCAGTTAGTCGGGGTGCCTTTAGCAGAGGAGAAAACTGAGGGTCCTGCACCGGTGATGACTTATCTAGGCATAGAATTAGACTCGGTCAGGGAGTTGTCGCGGCTGCCTGAGGGTAAGCTTGTTGAGTTGCAGAAGGAGGTACAGGCTTGTAGAGCTGCCAGTAAGATAACGTTAAGAGCGCTGCAGTCATTGATTGGTAAGTTAAACTTCGCTTGCCGCGTTGTCGCTCCAGGTCGGGCTTTTCTATCACGGTTATACGCTAGGACAACAACGGTGTCGTTGCCCCACCATCATATCCGGGTTACAAAGGAGATGAAGGAAGATTTGGACGTTTGGCTTGAGTTTCTCAGGTCTCACAATGGGGTTAGTGTGTGGCGTGACCTGTTTTTGCTGGAGGCAGAATTGCAGGTCCACTCTGATGCAGCCGGTGCGGCTGGGTTGGGAATTTATTTTCAGGGTCGTTGGTGTGCTGAGAGATGGCCTGCACGGTGGGAGGACTCAGGAATTTTGAGGGACTTGACCTTTTTAGAGTTATTTCCTATAGTGGTTGCTGTCCACTTATGGGTGGACTGTTTTCGGGATAAGAGTGTTGTTTTCTGGTGTGACAACTTGGCTGTGGTTCATGTTGTTAATTCTTTGTCCTCCAAGTCTGAGAGAGTTATGCGCCTCGTTAGGGTGTTCGTGTTATGGTGTTTGCAGCATAATATAGTGTTTTCTACGAGACATGTTCCAGGAGTCCAGAATGAGATAGCTGATGCTCTCTCTCGTTTGCAGATGCAGCGTTTTTGGGAGCTCGCTCCCTTTGCGAGGAAAGAGCAGGACTTCGTCCCCAGACAGCTTTGGAGCCTTGGAGGCTAGAGCTGATGGACACGGTGAAGGGTTCCGTGTCCCCCGTGACGTGGCTGGCATATGAGAGAGCGATCAAGGAATTTTTAGGGTTTGCCCGCTCCCGCGGGTGGGTGTTGGTGATCCCGGTGCCGCTTGCCCAGAGGGTGCAGTTCGGACTTGAATTGCATAGGAAGGGGTTAGCTCCGGGTACCATTGCCACCAGATGGTCCGCTTTGTCTTTCATGGCCAAGTTAGTGGGAGTTCAGGATGCCGAGGTGTCCTCAGTTCTTAAGGCGATGGTTACGTCATGGAAAAGACAGGGCCCCGTGCGGGTTGATAATAGGGTCCCCTTATCCCCCAGGAATTTGGCCGATGTAGTGAGTAAATTGAGGGAGGTTTGCTGTGATCCCGCGGAGGTTTGTTTGTTTCGGGCAGCGTTTGCGGTTGCCTTTTTTGGGGCTATGCGAATTGGGGAGTTGGTGGTTAAGTCACGGAATGATAGTTCTGGGAGAGAATTGCAAGTTGGGGACATATCCATGACGGGGGTGGGTATGGAGATTAGCATCCGTTTTTCCAAAACTGATCAGTTGGGAAGGGGCACTAAGGTGGTGTTAGCACGATCGATTGAACCGCTTATTTGCCCGGTGGTATGCACAGAAAATTATTTGAAGGTCAGACCAGGTTTGTCTGGCTCATTGTTCATACACCAGTCGGGTCTCCCTTTGACCCGATATCAATTTTTAGCGGTATTAAAGCGTTGCCTCGGGCTGCTGGGGTTGGCCGGGGTGGTTTTCAGGTCCCATTCATTTCGGATCGGTGCAGCCTCTGCGGCGGCTGCGGCCGGTTTCCACCCCCCGGAGATTCAGAGGGTAGGTAGATGGCGGTCTGGGGCTTTTAAGTCATATGTTCGCCCGTTTCCGGTCTTGTAGACTCTGACTCGGGCGAGATAAGTGATGATTTCTTTTAATTCCTTTTTTCATAGGAGGTGGCCGTAATCCCCAGGGAAAAGGAATCTGGATCATCGGCCACAGTTTTGTCAGGTGGGCTGCAAAACGGGTCCAGGCATCTAGCTGGGGTACACAGCTAGGCTTGGCCCCAAAGGGTTGCGTTGTGTGGAAGGGTAGACGAGGGATGCTGTGGCCCCAGCTTATGCCCTTACTGTTGGGTTGGGCTCATAGACCTCACCCGGATGTGATTTTAATCCATCTGGGTGAGAATGATTTTTCAAGGGGATCTGGGTTGGACCTGTCAATCATGATAAGACAGGATTGGGTCAGGTTGAGGGAGCTGTTCCCGCAGACCATTTTGGTTTTTTCAGAGTTGTTACAGAGGATTAAGTGGCCGGGAGCCATTAATCCTAGGGCGGTGGATAGAGCTAGGAAAAAGGTTAATGGGGAGGTTAGAAAATGGATTACCCCACTGGGTGGGGTTTGGCTCTGCCATCCTGAAATTAGATGGAACAGGCCGGAGCTCTTTTGGCAAGATGGGGTCCATTTATCTGAGCATGGATTGGATTTGTATATTGGGAATATTAAAAGATTGTTACAGAGGCTGGTGTAACAAGAGGGTGGAGTATTAACACTTTGCTTGGGTGAGGTGGTTGGTTTAAGGGGGTGTTCAAGCAAGCTCAGCTGCTGAACTTGTGGCGGTGTTTCAGTACCATAGGTTTAAAAATGGAAAGGGCTATAGGGCCTTGGGTGTATGGGCAGATGATTGGGATCATTCTGCAATGGGTACCTGGCGAGTAATTTAGGGGAGGAGCGCCCCAAATTATCACAGGACGGAAGGACAGGCGTTGTGTGCATACGGGTAGGATTTAAGCGGTCCCGATGTTTGCAGCAGCAACGTCTGTCCTTCTGAAGAATGGATCAAGTTGGTCCATTGGAGGGGGATTGGACTGGTATCTCCAATCCAGAAGGTTGGTAGTATGGTACTGAACGCGGGTGGGGGTGAGAGATAGTTTAAGGTTTGAGTTATGTCATCTCTTCACCCCTTCCCCCCTTTATTGTTATTCACCCAAGTTAATTTGGTTAATTGGGTCTAAATTCAAGCAGGATCTAATTGGCATTCTAATTGCCTCACAATTCGGCATGGGAAACAATTTGAAGCAGGGTAATTGGTTTTAACTCTATCCACCGTTATTCATCAGTTCAATTGGCGTAATTGGTTGTCTTGTTTATTAACAGGTTATTAATTAAATTCGGATTCAATAAAACAGCTGCGGCCAGTTTTACCCATATCCTTTGTGTCTGAGTCTTATTCCTAGTGCGGGGGCAATGTTCCCCTTTACAAGTGCCGAATTGTCCCTTACAATCTGTTGTAGCAGTCATCATGAGGGGTGCTGTCATCACTTTTCATGACACGTGAGCAATTGTTTACTCTTGCAAAAGACATGTATTGTTAGTTTGGATTCTGTAAAACCTGGGTAGAGGGAAATGCATGAAGAGCAGAAAAAAATTCTATCTATCTCCTTTTCATCTCAAATTTACTTTTTGGAGTTGGGCTCTTTTGAAGGAAGAGATTACTTGCATTTTCTTTATGATCCGTTCTGTCCCACAATGACTGTAACTATATAAATAAGGTTGAAATATATCAGGCTCTGTTTGTGGAAAACCTTCGGGTTATACAATAAAGATTATTATATTATATCAGGCTCTGCATCACTGATTTCTCCTCTGCCAGAAAGAGGAGCTACAAATCCCAGGATACTTCCTACTCATTCAGCCAAAGAGCCCTAAAAACATTTATAGAACTGTGCCTTGTCTCTAGCTTACTGGGTGCCCATTTTTTTTTGTAGTGTAACCAGTTTTACACCAATTTATATCACCTGATATCACTTGAGCTACTCCTGATTTACGCTGTTAAAAAAAAAATAGAATCAGCACCTGGGGCAGAAATGTCACTGAGACTTTTATTAAAATTTGGATAGGAGGTAGGCACAGTTAAATATGAAAAATAAATATCAAGACAAGCATAACCCATATTAGCCATCGTCAGATGTATTTAAATAGAAATGAGTCAAACACAGAAGCTTCTTACAATGTGCAACCTACCGGTAAAAGGCTAACAAGTATCATGTACATCAAGAAAGTTAACTCGGTCCTAGAAAGAAAAAATGTATCTGGAGACAAATAAAGGCTGTCAAAATTCAGACCAGGAAAATGGAAAAGGTGACATTTTTTTTAAGGGAGCAACCTCTGTTGCTGAGTCCACAGAAGCTTTTGAACTTTGATCATGTTCAGCCCTTCCTCTCTAGGGAAAAAAATAGAAATTTTTACCAAGTCCTCTTTCCGGAACTTGCTCATGTGCCATTCTTTTTTTTAAAAAAATGTATCAGTATTCCGATTGAACTTGGTTTTGATTGGAATACCAATAAAAAATACTAGTACCTCTTCTGTTTTTGTGTACATTTCTGCAAAAATAGAAGGGAGGGATCACTCCAGGGCTACTTTTCTCTTCCCTCCATGGGTTCCCCCTCTCTCCTTTCACATCCGCACAACCTCCTTGTCTTCACCTTTAAGGAACTTCATAGTCTTGCTGCTAGGGCTGAAACCAGAAGCTGTTTGGATTCTCGTGAGAATCTCGCAAGAATCAAGAAACCTTAGTAAGATCTTAAGAAGATCTCATTAATGATGTGGTAATCTCATGAGAATCTTGCTTAAAAAGAAAAAAACAAGTGTGCATGTACAAATGGCTACAACAAATTTTGTGCATACACAGTCCTTTCCCAAAATGGTGCCGGCAGCATTGACACCATTTTGGAAAAGCGCCACCGTTCTGCCTTTCTCCTGTTGTGAGAGGGAGAGGGGCAGGGCTTCATAAGCCATAGTGGTTGTGACAGGATGGGGGAAATATTATCCCAGGGGAAGGGGTGTGAGATCAGTGAAGTGGGACAGATGCTTGGTGAATGTCCCACTCATTACCTCTCAGACAGATGGGCAGGTGATTCTTGGTCAGAGGGCCCCTGATCCTGTGCTGGTGTTGGTGAATGCAATATCAGTGGCTAATAAAGCAACAACTGTCCAGGAGATGATCCTGGACTATGCCACTAATTTTATATGCATCACGGAAACCTGGCTGGACAATGAGTCAGGGGATATTCTAGCGGACCTTGGTCTGGCCGGGTATGCCATGCAACATCAGCTCTGAATAGAGGGACGAGGGGGTGGTGGTGTAGCCATGATTTTTAAGGAACAATGGTTAGTATGGAGGTATCCAGTGCAATCTATACCGCCCTTGTCATGGATGGACCATTACCTCCTGCAGATCTTGCTCCTGGCACATGTCTGCCCCTGGAAAGGTGCAGAACTGATTCGAATGGTTCGCCCCCAGAGGTTGATGGAACCAGAATGATTCCAGAGGACTCTGGGTGAAATACCCTTTGACCTCACCGACAGTCTCATTTATGACCTTGTCGTGCTGTGGAACACTCTGCTGACTGAGGACATTTATCAGATGGTTCCTAGGTGTCCATTGCCCAGGCAGAGGCTCTGCAGGCCTACTTAGTTTTCCGAGGAACTGTGGTTGCTGAAGTGAGAAGGGTGGCAGTTAGAGCGACAGTGGCATCGTTTTCATGCGGAAGCTAACAGATTCCGTCATAGAGCCAGTTTATGGGTCTATGCTGTGGCTATGCAGGCAGCAAAGAAGGAGTTCTTTGCTCCCCTCATAGCTTCTGCAAAATCTCATCCAGCAGAGCTTTTCCGTGTGGTGCAGGGGCTGATCAGTCCAGCCTCCCTTCACCTGGAAGCGGAGTCATCTACTGCCCATTGTGACATGTTTGTAGATTATTTTGTGGAGAATATCACTCATATTCACCAAGACTTCGATGCTACAATTGATATACATGAGGAACTGGAGGTTATGAAAGCCCCGCCTTGTCTAATTGTATGGGATCAATCTCAGTTGGTGACACCCGCCGATGTGGTCAGTATTCTTTTCGTGCTTAGGGCCACCTCTTTTGAATTAGATCCATGACCATCTTGGCTGATTAAATCTTGCTTGGAGACAATGGGGCCATTGATGGCTGGGGTGATCATTGCCTCCCTTTGGGAGGTCAGAGTGCTGGGCTGTCTCAAGGAGGCAGTGGTGGGGCCTCTGTTCAAGAAGCCATTGCTGGATGCTGACCCCTGTCTCCAACCTTCCCTTTTTAGTTATTGAATGGGCTGTGGCCCAGCAGCTACAGGGGCATCTTAATCGCGTCGGTTTTCTTGATCCCTCTCAGTCAGGATTTTGACCACAACATGGCACTAGGGATGGGCGAACGCAGTTCGGAAGTTCGGAGTTCGGCCCAAACTCAGCCTGTTTGGACGACCGAACCTGAACCCCAATCCGAACCCGAACTGACCGAACTGAATTCAATTCCGAATGTCAAAATGACCGAACAGTTTGGTCAGTTCAGATCGCGTTCGGGTGAGTTCAGGTGGCAAAAAAAGGGTCACTGGAAGGCCAAATGTGACAGGGAGGGGTAGTCAGCTGAGGAGCAGACTTCCAGGCACCAGGGGTGGAGAGACTTGCAAGAAACAAAACTATCTTCCTCCCCTCTTCCCAACACCTTCTGAGCTAGTCACTGTTACTGAACAGAAGGCGTTTCAGAAGGCTCCCTCTCCCAGCATTTCTCAGCTCCCCAATCCATTGCAATCCTCCTCCCATTTCACCCATCCAACCCATTTACCCCCATATTCTCATTCATTTATTTAGCTTAGCTTAGATAGAGTTAGTGGTTATTTTGTGTTTTTACCCCTCCCTGTTATGTGTTCCCTGTTTTCAATCTTCCTTCCTCCTTCCCCCCTCCATTGAATCCTTTTCCTCTCCCATATATTCCATCCCAGATTCCCTTCCCTTCCCTGTTTTTTCATTTAGAGTAGGATTATTAGATTGATTTAAGTTTCATTTCAGTTTTGTACTGAAATGAAACTTAAACCTTAAACTGAAACCTTGTGTTGTTTGTGATTCCCCCCATCCCAGAAAGATAGATAGATAGATAGATAGATAGATAGATAGATAGATGTAGGAGTTAGCTTAGTGATAGAGATAGCATTAGTGATTTAGTTTTAGTGTTTGTAGGAGTAGGCCTGTGTACTTATTAGATAATCCATTTAGTTCTTAGCATTTAGAATAGTTAATAGCAGTTATATTTAGTGTATATAGATAGATATAATATTAGATAAAAAAGTTAAATAAAAAATTCATATAAAAACAAAAAAACCAAATAAAAAAACAAAAAGAATATAAAAAACAAACAAAACACATAACAAACAATTTCCTGAACGCCCAAACCTGAACTGAACTGAACGGCTGAACCGAACGGCTGAACCCAAACCTGGCGAACTAACTGAATGGCCGAACCGAACGGCCGAACCCGAACCGCGATCAATTTGCACATCCCTACATGAAACCAAGTCTGTGCTTGTGACTTTGGTGGATGATCAGCAGGATCGTTCGAACTTGCTGATCCAATTAGATATTTCGGCTGCATTTGATACCATTGATCAAGAGAAGTTGGTTACATGCCTGTGGGACCATGCAGGGGTGGGCGGAACTGTTCTTGAGCCCAGTGAGTGGTTCTCAGGGAGTATTTTTCATCATACCAAGACCTCTTGTGTGGAGTCCCACAGGGTTCTGTTTTGTTCCCTCTCCTATTCAGCGTGTATATGTAGCCACTTGTCGAAGTGATCAGAGGGTTTGACGTGCGGTGTCATCAATATGCTGATGACACCCAGCTGTACCTCTCCTTTTCAACTAACCCAGGCCCGGCAGTCTCGGTCCTTATCCGGTGTCTGACTGCTGTGGGGAACTAGATGAGGGCTAGTTGACTGAGACTGAATCCGGACAAGATGGAGGTAATGTTGGTGGGTAAGCAGATGAATATGGCACCACCCATCATTGAAGGGGTCTGTCCTCCTTTGGTTTTCCCAGGTCTAGAGTCTGGGGGTGCTCCTTGACTCACAGCTTCGCCTGGATATCCAGGTGGAGGCTGTGGCGAGGAGTGCCTTTTGCCAATTACAACTGGTGTGACAGCTTCAGCTGTACGTCTAAGACACTGACCTGGCCACCATCATCCATGCTTTCATCACCCCTAGATTCGACTATTGTAACACGCTCTACGTGCGGCTACCCATGGTGATGGCTCGAAAACTGCAGCTTGTGCATAATGCGATGGCCCATCTTTTGGTAGGGCTGGGCTGCCGGGAGCACATTACACCAGTGGTCCATTCTCTTCACTGGGTGCCAGTGTTTTTCCCGGCCCAATTCAAGGTGTTGGTTTTGACCTATAAAGCCCTAAATGGCTGCCGGTGGGTGTCTGGATGACTCTTGACCTTCCCTCATTTCAAAGATGCTGTAAGATCTGGCTGTTCTGTCAGGTGTTTGGTCGGGGAGATGGCTGATGGGTGGGGGGCTTGGGAGGGGTAGGTGGGGGGAAGGTAGGTGTTTGTTACCTCCTTTTAATGTTGTTCAAAGCTGTTTAAAATTGTTTTAAATGGTGTTTTTATATGACTGAGTTGCCCCGAGCTGTTTTATTTTTTTAAAATAAATAAAAATTAAAAAAATAAAACAGCCTCTGTTATGTGTAGAATCAAATCAAAACAAATGCATTTTATTGTGTGGTCATGGACCATTGAAAATATGTGTAGAATGGCTGCCCTTTTCCAAAAGGGCAGCAACACTGAAGTCACCATTTTGGAAAAGGGCTCTGTAACAACCTACGTCCATTTTTCACATGCACAATTGTTTTCCCCCCCCCCCCCCCCGACATGGATTTGGTGGCTGCAGAAGAGGAGAGGAAACAGCTGTGGGACATAACTCTTGGTGTAGTATGAAGCACATACGTAACTCCAGTAAGTAAATCAAATTTCAGACGTTACATGCTCCCGGATCACGACAGTAGATTCCCAACCTTGGCGAGCTGGCCAACCCCCTCCATGGTCCAAGAAAGCCCCCACAGATGTGATGTTATCGAGACTACGGCAAGGAAATGGATGGATGTACAATGGCCCGGGGCAGTGCAACAGATGTTACGCCGATTCCAGATTCTGGTCAGAACACCCAGAAGACACCTGGGTGGGGTGGGAGGCAGACATGGACGACTGAGGGCAAACGAAGGCAAAAGTGCCAAAAGGCAATTCCCACACAAGGGAAATGGGAAGGGAGGGGGAGGAGGGAGACGAGTGGCTGAGGCAACACACTCAACAGGCACAGGGAAGCCGTGGACAAGGCAGAACACAAAACACACACACACGCTGGTGCTAACACACCCAAACGTGAAAGGAAGGAAGGGGGGAACACACGGGGAAGGCCAACACACACAGCACCATGGCCGTGGTGGGGGGGGGGGAGAATTCCTGGGCCAAGGAAGTGGAGGAGACCAGGCCAGGAACAGACCAGGGATTGCTGACAGGCACCCAGAACCCCATGGACATCACAGGTCACCCCAAAAGCAACACAGACACCCCAATTCATAGGGGGCCCCACGGGGATAGAGAAAGGCACAGGGGTAGGACAATCAAGCCGGGGAAGGCACCAGTGCGGATCAAGGCACGTTGAGGCAGCAGGGATACCTCGTGCTGATGCAAAGGCATGGCCAGGGACAGAGGCGAGCAGGAACTGGCGAGCAGCACATGCAGCCCCACCCCCCAAGGAGGAAGGCAGGAGGCACTGTCCAGGGGCCCCAAGTCCCGCACAGTCAACGAGGCACACAGGGAGTGTGGGGGGCAGGTCATGGACATAGGTGAGCGGGCGCCCAGCCACAGGATGACAACACAACTAGGAGGGCCCGTAGCGGGGTCAGGCAGCAGGAACAAGCCAAAGTGGGGGGGCGGGCATGGAGGCGAACACAACAGGCAGCGAAGGCCAGGAGGCGCCCATGGAGGGGCTACAGCGACACAGGTGAGTGAAACAGGGGCAAGCAAATTTTTCAGAGCAGCCACAAGTCTGGAACTGCAAGCAGTGAGTGGCCAGTGACCAGAGCCAGCAGAAGGGTGCAGGGAGCACACAGTGGGGCTGTCATACATGGCACCGAAGACACAGGGGGCCTCACAGTCAGCTGCAGGGGTCATGAAGGGGCCCGGGATGGGAAGGCCCACCAGATGCACGTAGCAGGGCCACTGAAGCATATCCTGGCAGTAGCCCCGCCATGTGGTGGGCATTGAGGCAGTAGGCCTCAAATTAATCCACCACGGCGAGCCCCACCTGAACATCAGCTTGCGACCACACACCAGCCTGTGCCGTCAGCTCTGGTCTGGTGGGCTCTGCCAAGGCAGAGTCAGCAGCAGGGTACACAAGCTCCAACAGTCGCTGATAAGCCACCGCACGCGGCCGCTGGTAGCCATGTACCCCATGGATGCAGCCAAAGAAGGACACAGCCAGGGCAGGGCCGGGCCCCACTCCTCAAGACAGCTCACGAACTCGGCCAGGCTACACACTGAGAGGGTGGACACAGTCTCCATGGAGACATCACACCACATGCGAGCACCGCATCTCTGGAACCTGCCCATCAGGAAAGGGACAGAGGCCAAGTACCTCCGCTTGGAGCCTGCACTCGTGTGTGCTTGCCTCATAGCCATAAGCAGCAAAGGCCGGAGCTCAGACTCGCATAGGCAATAGGGAGGATGTCAGGGAAGCACAGGAGCATTTGTATGCTCAGGGAATGCCACAAGTCACAGAGGGCCATAGTTTCGCAGAAGGTCCAGCTATGGGGGGCACCAGGCGATCCACGGTGTAGGAGCCCTGGGGTAGCAGAGCCAGCCATGGTCCAGCAGGCAGAGTGTCTGAACAGCAAGGAGTGAGGGGCCCCCATTCCCATGTGGGCTGGGAAGGGAATCAGGGGAGCTCCAAGGACACGCAATAAGGCCACAGGTGGCAACATGGGATGGCTAGCGAGCAAAGCGTGGGGTGTGGACCCAGCACAGCTGCATGAAACGAGCGCTTAGGCTGTACAGCAGACACTGATAGCAGGGAGGTGATGAAAACAGGCAAGCAGCTGTGGAACAACTGGACACACGCATGTGGGCTTGGGGCATGAGCCCCCATGGCGGGAGTGCAGGTGCACCCAGGGGGTGGGGATGCCCCAGTACCCACCCATCAACTGCAGGCCAGACAGTGGAGGGGTGGGCGGGTGAGGGTGCCAACACAGGTGCGCAGGGGCCCTCCCCACAGGTGCAAGGGTGGGGCACAGAGCAGGGGCGGTCTCGGGACACGTGCATGAGGGATGCATGCCGGAACCCACCATGTACACACTTCACCATGGATGCGGGACGGAGGGGTATATGGGGGATGTACCTGGCCCTCTGTGCAGAGTGGTTTCGGGCACACACTGACTGCATGAGCCTCACTACCTACCTGCTCCACCTGGGCGCCCACATCCGGGATGCCTGGCCAGGAGCACCATGGCTTCCAGGCATGCCCACCATGGGTGCTGGCACTCCCAGGCCGGGCTTAGGGCCCAGCGGGTGTCTGGGACATATCAACGGGCTCTGCGCCTTGCCCGGGGGTGGGCAGTGGCGCTCCATGAGGCAGCCGGGGAACACCACAGGCACCGGGAAGCCATGGGATGCGCTGCTGTGCTCACCATGCCAATATAATGGTGGATCTGGTTCACTGAGTGGGCACAGGAGTGGTGGGCCGGGGCCCTAGTTTGGTGGGATGATGCTGAATGGCGGGCACGCTTCCGCATAGACAGGTGGTGCCTCCTGTGCCTTGCAGAGCTGTTGGTGCCCTGGATGGAGTGGTACTGCACCCCCATGCGGGCCCCCATACACGTGGACCAGCGTGTGGCCATAGCAATCTGGACACTGGGAACACCTGATTCCTGCCGGTCCATGATGCAGCACTTCGGTGTGGGAGTGACCCCAGTCACGGGCATCCTCCATGACTTCTGCAAGGTCATGGAGGGTGTGCTCCTGGACAGCACGATCCAGCTCGTGGACCATGACCAGGAGGCCATGATGGCCGGCTTTGAGGCTGGCAGCTTCCACAACTGCTTGGGTGCTGTGCATGGAACCCACATAGAGATCCTCCACCCCTCCAACGGGAAAGCTGGGGAATACATCACCCAACACAGATACCATTCCGTGAAGCTCCAGGCGGTTGTGGACCACCGGGGCTGGTTCATGGACATCTTCACTGGTCACTGGACATCTTCACCGCAGCCACGATGCCTGGATCCTGACCATCTCACCCCTCTATGCCCGGATGTATCGGGGGTAGTCAGTGATCATGGGGATGACCAGGATTGAGGGGGTGCTGATGCCTCTCTGCATCCTGGGCGGGCCCGGCCTATCCCCTCCTCCAATGGCTCATGAAGGCATACCCAGTCACCAGGAAACCTGTGGAGGCATGGTACAACTCCTGGTTATGTGCCTCAAAGACCGTGGTCAAGAGAGCCTTCAGTGGCCTCAAGCACCGCTGGAGATGCCCAGCTGATCAGCTGGACTACACTGTGGAAACCTCAGCCCTCGTGATTGGTGCCTGCTGTGTCTTGCGCAACATATGTGAGATGGATGGGGCAGCTATGGAGTTCCCCGTGCCTCGGCGTCCACCTGGACCCCTGCCCCCTGTACGTGAATGCGGACAACCCGAGGGAGTACCGCTATGCCAAGTGGATCTGTGCAGCCCTGGCAAGGCGTATTACCCATGATGGTGGGTGGGGCCTGAGTGTTCCAGGGCCCCCCTTGGCTGACCCCACCTGTCCTCGAGCCTTGCCCGCGGTGATCCCACAGCACTTACCCGCTGTCTATGGTCACACAATAAAGCCTTAGGTAGAGTTCACCCCTGTGTTTATTGTACATTCTGTGTCCCATGTCCCCCCTTGCCCCCTGCTTCTCGCTGCCCCACCCTACCGCCTCCTCCCCTCCCCTCCCCTTCCCTTCCCCCCCAACCCTTCTGTTTCCTGGGCCATCCCCCGGGCTGCCTTGCAGATGCCATAGAGCTCTGGGAGCTCCCCCTCACCCCCATTTTCTGTATCCCCGCCCCATGTCCTGGGTGGGCTCAGTTTCCAGACCGGCCGCTGGGGTGGAGATGAGGGGCAGGCATGGCACAGTACTGCCTCCAGCTGCCAGTCCCTGGCCTCCACCTTCTGCAAGGTCTTCTCCATGGCCGCCTCTATGCGGTTGATAGATGTGATCATCTGTTGCCCCTGCTCCGTGTTGGTCCGGACTATGTCCTCTGCAAGTTCCTCCCTCCAGTGCCATACCTGTGCCCTGTTGTCCCGCATTCACTGTGCCGGGGGCATGGGGTCAGCCAGTGGGGGTGCAGCTGGTTGCCCTGTTGGGGAGGTGATTGGAGATCATTAGTCAGGCTCAGTCGCATGCAACCTGTCCTGGAGCGGTTCCGAGGGTGGTTGGTGCCCCCCCCCAGTTCCCTGGCTGTCCCCCCCTCACCCCCAGCCCTGGGTCACTGGCCACACCGCCCCATGCCCTATGTGCACCCCTGTTCCCCCCAGCTTGGTACCTCACCTTGTTCCACCGGCTGCTGCTGCAGCTGCTCCCCTCTGTCCCCCTTGCCTGGTGGTCCCATATGCCGGTGCGTGTGTGGACCTGTTGGGGACTGATTATGGGGACTGTGTTACCCTTGCCTGGGCCCAATCCTCATCCTATCATTCCCCCACCTGCTGGCCGGTTGATGAGGGGGGCCTGCTGCTCCCTGAGGTCCCGGGGCATTCCTCTGGGGGCTGGGCCCCTGAAGCCAGTGCCTGCGTGTGGGGCTTCCAGGGGTGGGGGTACGTTGGCCTGTTCCCTGCCCTGGACCACTGTGCTGCCCACAAGCTGTGGGGTGACTATTGAGCCCTTCATTTGCAGGATGCCGTCCATAGCGTCGTAGTAGGGGGTGGTTCAGGCACCGTGTGCGGACCACTGGTTATTGTCCTTGATGGCCTTGTACCCCCTCTTTATCTCCTTGATCTTGGAGTGGCATTGGGCCACTGTCCTGTGGTGCCCTGCCACTTCCATGTCCTGCACAATCTCCATGTACACATGCTCGTTCCTCATGTTCACGGCTAGCTCCACCTGGTGCTCCAGGGACCCCCAGATCCTTATGAGGTCCTGGGTCTCCTTGTGCCCCCATTGCCCCCCTTGATGGTACCGCCATCTCCTGTGTGTGCCCTCCTCCTCTTCCTGCTGCTCCTGCTCCTCGTCCTCTGCTTGCCCTCCGCTGGTCTCCTCCAGGGGCTCCCAATCCTGTTTCCGGGTGTGTGGGTCGTAATGGGGGGGTTAGGTGCCTCAGTCCTCCGGACCCACGGCCCACCTCCCAGCCACCATCCTGCTGGGATCACCCCCTTCATGCCCCTGTGCCACTGTGCAGACCCCCTCTCATTCTCCATACCCATTTCCAGGGTGCCTCCATCCCCTGGTCTGTCGTTCCCTCTGGGGCAGCCTGCCCTGGCTGCTGCTCCTCCACCACTGCCACTGCCTCCAACGCCAACACCACCTCCTCCCTCCCTTCCTTGCTCGCCCTCCACTCTCCTCTCCCATCCACCTTGCTCCATCTCACCACAGTCCCCTGCTGCTGAGTGTCTTTTAAATCTCCCTCCCTGGTCTGTGTGTCGCTGCGTGCTTTCGCCATGGCTGGGGATCATTTTGTTTGATTCTGGATGGTGGTTGGCATTCAGTCATTACATTTTGTGGTTTCCCGGTGGGAATTGCTTTGACTACCCTTCTGGAGATGGTCCTGTCCCTACCTCTGGAAGCGTGGTTGGGTTTGGCCCCCACTGGTGATTGGCTGTGGTGAACATCTGGCTGCCTTCAATCAGACATTCAGGGCTCTTTGTCCCCGCTGTGGAATTGACTGTGGTTCACTGTGGTTGACTGTGATCATGTAACATCTGAAATTACCCAAACTCTTAATTGAGAAATGGTCAAGAGCTGGGGCTTTTCTCAATTCTCATGGGAACGAGTCAAGAAGCTTAATTCCCATCAAGAATTGAGAAAAGATCGAGTTTCAATCCTATTTGCCACTTCCTATTTTTCGGCCCTTATTTCTCACTAAGTTTCCACCCAGGAACTTTGCTGACCCCTGCCACCATCACGCTTACCCGTTCAAGAGTCCCCAGCTTCCTAAGCTGTCCTTGCCCCTTCTCCCATATTGTACCCTATGCTTTTCACTTCCTCTTTGAACATGCATGCTCTGCTCCCTCCCTTACAACTTTCAAATTCCTCCTAAAAACCTACACCTCTTCCATCAGGTCTTCCCTAACTCCTCAGCCCATAGATAGGGCCCCATGAAAAATGCACTTCTGAACTTTGCAGCTTCCGCTTGGAATCCATACCTGGAGAAATTCCCCACAGAAACAGAGAAATTCCTCTTGTCCAGTGACATAATGTCATGCAAGTCTCTGACTGGCTCGTGCACTGTGATGTCACTCCTCAATTGCTGCACACAAGCCTCTGCTTGGCTTGCATGTAGTGATTGGCTCTCATGCTGTGATGCCACCCATCAATCAGTGGCTTGCATGCACTGATGTCACCCTCATGGCCCCCCACTGTTTCCCCATCTCCACTGCTTCCCCATCTTCCTGGAACACAACCCTCCCCCTGGCCCTGGAGCAAGGAGTTTCTGCCACTGCCACTACTTACCAGGGTGTTTCTGCTGCTGATGATGCCCAGGGAATTCCTGCCGCCCTCCTGAGGAGATCGATTTGCTGTGGCCCAAGAGGGCTGGATGGGGGTTGGGAATTGCCAAATGCGGGACAGGTTTCCGGGCGGGGGGGGGCAATAGTTCTCAAGGTGGCAAGCAATGCCAGGGGGAGTTACCAAAGGAGGGGGTGTTCCAGCCTGCAGAATTGGGTGTCCCGGACTGCAGAATTTTGACATTTTTTCTGCTTTTTTCACAGGGCCTGCCCATAGATCACTTCTTGAGGCTTCTCCTCAAAGTGACTCATCCTCCAGGATCCCCCTTCTCCTTTGTAACCAAGATAAGCAACTGCAACTTCTAAGCTTCATGAACACATCCCTATTACTCTCTAAGTGCCCCCACCCCCTTTTCTTCCCTCTGGCTGGTTTTAGACAACCACACTATACCATTTCAAACTTATTCTTACCTGACTAGTCTAAATGACATCAAAATCATAATCAGTCCTGTTTCTCCAGCTAAATGACCACTGTTGTGACTTTCTGCTAGAGTATCAAGTTCCTGGATATCTAAAGGATAAGAATGTTCTACCTGTGCAGATGGTAAAAATGACTGTTGTATATTGCTCTTCATTGAACATTCCAATAAAATATTGAAAACATTGTTTTACAAAAACAGTCTAGAACCCAGAAGCAATCTGGAAGCATCACATTTTTTAATTTTCCAGATATCTGGACAACCACCTCAGAACAACATAAAACCCCCTAGAACATTCTGTGTCCTGGATTGACCCCTGCGGTCAGCCGGGGATACCCACTTGGAGGTCCCCTGGGGTTTTCCAGGTGGCCACGTTTGAGCAGGCGTTCTTGGTGGCCACGCCATGGTTGTGGATCTCTCCATGGATATTTGTCTCTCCCCGGATCTCCCATTCTTCTGTAGACAATGTAAGACCTGTCTCTTTCATCAGGCGTTCGGTGAGTGGGATGGGTCGTAGGTGGAAGTTCTTTCTTTTGGGGGGGTCTGGGGGGGTTTGTCGGGCCTGTGTTATGATATTTTTTCTTGTATTATATTTTAGTATATCATATTATATTTCGGGACTGGGGGTTGTCTGCTGGTTGAGGTACCTGGGACCCCTACCACTTGTGCCTTTTCTTCTGCCCCTCCCACCAGGTATCTATTATAAAAGGGTGCTGCTGCACAGGGGGCAGCGCCAGCTGGGCAGCACCAAAGGGTGCGTCCAAAGGGCGAAGTCTGTTGGCGGGCCGTTAGTGGGATGTTGTGGAAGTGGCATCTAGAGCTCTTTCAATGTCATCCCAAACTGTGGCTTCCAGCTGTACTCTGGTTTGACCCAGCATTAAGAATATTACAGCTCTGCTTTGAAGAATAGCCAAGAGACTCGGCCGGCACTGCTGCCAGTATCCGCAGGTTGTCCCTGTGCCCGGGACCCCCTATCTGTGCTTCTGACACTTCTCCTGAGGCTGGGAGACAGGTAGGGCTTTCCCCATTGGGAACAGGACCTCCGGCCCCCCAGGAATTTCATCTATCAGCCCGCCCTTTCAGGAGGGGAGTGGGTGGGGTCAGGTGCTCTCCCCACAGACCACTTCTGGCAGAGGGGCTTGAAGTGGTAGCTAGCCCAGCACCACCACAGGCACATGCCACAGGCCATGCGCCTAAGGGCCATGCCCTCGGCGGCTGATGAAACCTCAATGGTTCCAGGAAGTCCTGCGGGAGTTAACTTTGGTCCTGGACGGTCACTCTGTCGATGAGCTGGTCCAGTCTTGGAACATCTTGCTGGGGGAGGCCATCGACAAGGTGGCTCCGAGATGCCCTCTGCCTCAGTCTCGTCACCACAGGGCCCCTTGGTTTACCGAGGGGCTGCGGTGTATGAAGCAAGTAGGCAGGAGTCTGGAGTGACGCTGGCAGCATACTCGGTCTGACTCCGACCGACTTCTCCATAGGGCCCATTTGCGGTCCTATGTTGAGGCTGTGAGGACAGCGAGGAAGGAGTTCCTCGCTGTCCTCATAGCATCCGTGAAGTCCTGCCCAGCGAAGCTGTTTTGGGTGGTGCGGGGGTTGGTTAGTCCGGCCTCGCTCCACCTGGATGGGGACGTGTCCCAGGCCCGCTGCGAGGAATTTGTCAGCTACTTCACGGACAAGATCGCTCGTATTCAGTGCGACTTTGCAGCTGGATTAGGGACAGTAGGTAGAGAGCGCGAGGTGATGGAGGCCCCGTCTGGTCCATCTTTGTGGGGGGAGTTTAAGGACGTGACACCGGTCGATGTGGCGGATGTCCTGGGGTCTGTTAGAGTGGCAGGTGGAGGCAGTCGCAAAGGATGCCTTTCGCCAGTTATATCTGGTGTGGAGACTGTGTCCATTCGTCTCCGGCCCGGACCTGGCCTCCCTCATCCATGCCTTCGTCACCTTGAGGCTGGACTATTGCAACGGGCTCTACGTGGGTCTTCCCTTGTGTTTAGTTCGGAGGCTGCAGCTAGTGCAGAATGTAGTGGCCCGTCTGCTTTTGGGGACGGGTCACTGGGAGCACATAACACCAGTGCTCCAGGCTCTGCACTGGCTGCTGATAGCATACCGAGCCAGATTCAAGGTTATTTAAATGTTTATATATGGTATTTTAAGTATTGGATTGTTTTATATTGTATTTTATGATTGCAAGCCACCCCTAGCTGTGTTCAGGATGGGGCAGGGTATAAATTTAATAAATAAAATTAAATAAATAAATAAATAAAGGGTCCGTCCCCCTGGTGTGAGGAAGGGGTCAGACCCTGAGTTAAGGGATTTTGGTTCCTCTGTGAGAGGGGTTGGGTGGGGGAGGAGTTGGGGGGGTGAGCGTCTCCTTCGTGGGCTATGGTGGGACAGCCACCTGGTTGGGGGCAAGGGGGGTCTTCAGCCATTGGGGTCGTGATGGGCTGGGGCAATTATGGTCCCTCCAGGAGGTTGGTTAAATCTCTGAAAGGGGACATGTGTTTGGTGCCAGTCCCCCTCACTGGCCCCTGGGCAGGAGGTGTGGTGATCAAAAATGGGAGGGGCCCTGGTTTGGGACTGCTGCTGCTGAACTTGAGGTCAGTGGCTAACAAATGAAATCTACAACAATCAGGGAGTTATTCATGAATCAGCCAGCTGACCTCATGTGTATTACAGAGACCTGACTGGACACTGAGTTGGGGCCAATTTTGGATGACCAGGAACTCTGTACACCATCAGCCTCAGCCAGAGGGGTGGGGGTGCTGTGTAGCTGTTATTTCTAGGGATACCTGGTCCGTGAGGAGGTACCAAGTGCAAACTATCTTCAGTATAGAGGGAGTGTTTGATTTGCCAGAGGCAGATTAGGGCTGTTGCTGATATACCGTGCACCTACCTGTACAGCAGCATCCCTACATGCTCTAGCAGAATTGGTGTCGGAGGTGGTCTTGCGGTCTCTGAGGACTTTAGTCCTGGGGTACTTCACTATCCATGCTGACGCCGATCTTGGGGGAGTGGAGCTTGAGTTCATGGCCATCATGACAACCATGGGACTGTGTCAGAGGGTTTTTGGCCTGACACATGATGGGGGACACACCTTGCGCCTGATATTTTACACTGGCCTTGAGACAGGGGATGTGATAGTGGTGGAGGTGTCAGCTGTGCCCTTGTCATGGATGGACCATTATCTCCTCCGGGCTGGTCTCCTGGCACATGTCTGCCCCTGGAGAGATGCTGAACTAGTTCGGTTGTCTTGTCCCTGGAGACGTATGGAACCAGAACGGTTCTGATATGCTCTTGGGGAAATACACCCCAATCTTGATGGCCACTCACTTGATGACCTCGTAGCCTTTTGGAATATCTTGCTGACTGAGGCCATTGACCAAACGACTCCTAGGCATCCACTTCCTGAATCCCAAAAATATGCAGGTCCCCTTGGTTTACAGAGGACCTGTGATGTATGAAATGGGAGGTACAGAGGTTGGAGCAACGGTGGCACTGTATGCATGCTGAAGTTGACCGATTGCAGCATAGAGTTAATTTAAGAACCTATGCAGTGACTGTGTGGACAGCAAAGAAGGTGTTCCTTGCTGCCCTCATAGCATCTACAAAGTTGAATCCAGCGGAGCTTTTCTGGGTGGTGCTGGAGTTGGTGAGTCCAGCCTTCCTCTGCCTGGAACTGGAAGCTTCCAGTGCTCGCTGTGACACTTTTGTTGACTTTTTCATGGACAAATAGCCCGGATACACCATGACTTCGACACTGCATTTATAACAGTGGGAGAATCTGAGGTAATGACGGCTCTGCCTTGTCTGGTTTCATGGGATTGGTTTCAGTTATTATTGCCCACTGATGCGGTGGATGCTTGCCTGTCAGAGCCACTTGTTCTGAATTAGATCCATGCCCATCCTGGCTGGTCAAGGATGGGATCATCTGTGCTAAATATAAGCAAGTTTTGACATAGGTTTCCAATTTTATATCCCTGCACAGCATATGCAGAGAATGAGCCTATGTCAGGGATTCTCTTAGATGTCACTGTGGTATAAGCTTGGTTTGTGGGGTCAGTTGGCCAGAAGAAATTTCAACCAAATATCCTCATTCAGTTCTGTGACCATCCCAACTTCTCTCCCCTACTTGTTACTGGGAAGTCGGAAGCATCTATTTAGGAAAGAGTCAATAGAGATTTTCTTATGTCCTCTGTCACAGTGCTGCAGGATGTGATTGTTATGAAAATTGGACAGCATGAATGTGTAAACCAAGTCTCATGATTTCTGGGATTCTATCCCCAAATTCCCAGTTATGTCCCTTCTATGCCCACTTGAGGACCGCCGCCTATGCCTGCTGCGAAGCCACCACTGATTGGTCTTGTAAAGCTGGAAGCATGAAATAATTGGCCACTGAATGCATATGTCAGTCTGTTGGCTTGCTCCCCATCCTCCCTCCTACAGCCTCCCTCATCCTTCCATGCCAGGTGCCTGCTTCTGACTGGCACTGCATGTGCTCTTTATATGAAAAATGGTTCAAGGGGACAACTTTAATTGCTTATAAAAGTTGGTTGTTTTATAAAATTGTCCTATAGTTTGGGGAAAATTACAGGGAAGGTATGGGATACATTTCTGCCAAATTTCTTGTAAACAGCATGGAATATAAAAATGTTACTACCAGAAAGGCATATTCAAGTCAATAGCTTATAACAGCAGGACAGTTTATCCAATCTTTCTGAAATTTGGCAGACATGTTATATGTGTGGAGAGACATAGTATTACCTAATTTCATGTAAATTGGATGAAATATAAAAAAGGTGTATCCAGAATGTGTATGGAGATTTTCATAAAATCACAAAATTCATTTTTTTCTAAAATAGGTCCCATTTGTCAAATATTTTCCAATGTTGATACAACTAGTGCCGTTCATTTGAGGTACAATCTCCCCAAGTTTCATCAGAATTGATTAAGAAAAATAAAAGTTATAGCCAGAAATACTTTTTTAAGTTTTTTCCCATTATTTCAAAAATAAAATTCTTTTTCCTGCCATAATTATTACGTCATTTTTGTTATTATAATAACAAAAAATAAAATCCAAATTTTTGTTTTCATTATCATAAGAACAAAAACGAAATGCACATCTCTACCCAGTATTATCTCAAGCGTTTATAAGAACCGGTACCGTTTCAAATGAAGATTTTATTTTTGGTATCGGTATCGTTATTGATTCCCATGCACAACTAATATTTATCTAAATCTAAGGGAGACATGGGAAGGGAAAAGGAAAACTATGTATTATCTAATCAATTATCTATATAACTATTCTAATTTAATCAAATCTATACATCTATAATATATATCTATATCAAAGCCCATAGGGATTGGTGGGTGCCTCTGTTGGTGGCACTGTTCTTGGCCATTAATGAGTCTGGGAAGATCCCGGAGGGCTGGGGCACGGCCGTGGTGGTCCCTATATTTAAGAAAGGCTCGAGGAAATGTCCTGCCAACTATAGGCCTATCAGCTTGTTAAGCGTGGTAGCTAAGATCTATGGTCACTTTCTCGCTGACAAGCTGGTAGAGTGGACTCATCGGGAGAGGGTTAGGGTTAGGCTGCTATGGCTTATTATTTAGATGCCCAAGTGGCAATTAGGGACAAACAACTTATTTTTATGACTCGCGTGAATGCTCTTCCCACGCGGGTATATGAGGGCAGGTTGGAGGGAATTCCCTTTCTGGATAGACTTTGCCCTTATGATATGCAAGCCGTGGAGACAGTAGCCCACGTTATGTTATCATGTCACTTGTATGATAACTTGAGGGGGAAATGTTTGGCCCCGATCCTTAACGAGTGGTCAGGGTGGGCTGAGGGGGATCTTCTTAGGTTTTTACTTAATTACCCCAGGGCCCAGGTAATCAAGGCACCAGGTGGGTGGCTTCCTGAGGCAGGCCATGTGGAGGAGAAATAATTTTTTGGACTTTAAGCCCATTAGTGATCCTATGGGTAGTGGTTCCCCCTGCATTTAATTGGTACCTGTTTAGGTCTGTGATGGGGTAGAGGAATCCTATATGTTTGCTAACTGTTTTGTACAGAGTTTACTTGATGTGTATATGTGTGTATGTTTATTTTTGTGGCTTTGCCGTCAATAACATTTGTTACACGTAATAAAATGTATTTATAATTTATTTATTTATATATCTAATCTATACTACCTCTCTATATATAATGTACAGGGTGGAGAAGGGCAGGAAAAGGGAGAAAGTAAAATGTAGGGTATATGAGGAAAGAAAGGTATTGGTAATACAATGAGTGCTAGGGACAATTTTTTATGTGCAAGCACCACAGTTCTGTAAATGCAACCTGACAAGCAGAGCTCACACAATGGAGAGAAATAGCCTGGCCCTCCCATTATAAAAGGTTGCAGTGCCCACCCCCAGAGCCCTCCTTATTGGTTGTGGGAGGAGCAGGCATTGAGCAGTCACAGAGTGCCATGAGACTACTGGGACCTGCTTGTGCTGCTCATTGGTCAGCGATACTTCCATCAGGTACTGCTGAGCTACTCGCCCCTCCCAACACAGGCACAGTTCAAGAGTTCAACCCTGTTTAGGGCTCAGAGATGTGTGCTTTGTTCTCCCTCCCCTCCCAACTGCAACAGCACGAATAATGACAACGATAACATTGTAATTTTAGTTATCGTTTTTTTTTTTTTTTTTATTTTTTCAACAACAAAAATGACAATTTTCGTTATTGTTATTGCAATAATGAAAATGACATTCCCTAGGAATTATTTCAAAGCAAGTGGTTTATGGATTGTGGCTAGTGGTCAATGAGTAAATATTTTTTCTCTCATGAGTTCAGGAACCGGAATTGGTTTCCCATTGACGTCCCAATCCCAGGCAAAATTCTCAGGCAAAAAATATATTGAAAATAAATACATTTTAAAAAATTCACCATGCATGTTGAATGACCGCCAGGCTATTTTAAGCATGCGCAAATTTGCTGCTACCCTTAGCCAAAATGGTGGTGATGCTATTTCCACCATTTTCGTTAAGGAAGCAGATGTGTATGTACAAAATGGCCACCACCTTAACCAAAATGGCGGTGATACTAATACTGCCATTATGGTTAACGGAAGTGGCCATTTTTGCATGCACAGTGATTTTTAAATTTTATTTCTGCCTGAGAATTTGTTGGGCATTAAGAGGTTCTGAGCTCATCTTTACACACACACGTTAAAGTTCCGGATGTTTCAATCTTCTGGGTTTACAAGTCCACAAGTTAGTTTCAGATGCATTCTTCTCACACACACACGCACACGCACACGCACACGCACACGCACACGCACACGCACACACGCACACACGCACACACGCACACACACCCGAGGCAGTTCCTGGATGCAGTCTTTACACAAACACTGCCCTGAGGCAGCCTAAAGTAGCCGCAGCTGTAGACGTGACAGGCTACCATGGAAACCAAGTGACCACAGCTGCCTGGAGCAAAGAAGAGTACCAGGAGAACCTTTTACACACAAAACTTCTGGGAGAAGTTTCACGCAGAAGTTCAAAGATCCAGATGTTTAAGATCTGGATGAGTGATCTAGTCACACAGAAAGTTCAGGATGTCACAGCAAACATCCAGGAGAAATGTGTGTCTAAAAACACCCAGCTGAGATCCTGGATTTTGACGAGATCTCTCATTTATGAACAATCTCATTTCAGCCCTAATTATGGCCTTATTTTGCTGCTTAAATGGCAGATGATTGCCAGTACCTAACTCATTTAAAAGGACACTGAATGACTTATCCACTTTGTGCTAGACAAAGGCAAACGGAATGCTTTTCATTCTACCAGATTCACTGACTGGCTTCCATCACATTTATTTATTTTTATTATTACTATGGTTCGGACTCTAATATCTTGATAAAGCAATGCACCAGAAGAAATGGAAAACTAATTAGCTGCATTTGATTTCTGTATCATCAATCATTCTTCCGCCCATTCATCCATCCATTTAATTAAGGCAACCAACGTTTCCCTCAGAAGTAATAAACAAAATACATCCTTCAATTAGTTCGAGCATTTCAAGATGTCCATTTCATTTTGCCGGGAATGGTAAATCAAAACTCCGCTGGATTACATTTCCAGAAGCTGGCTAGAGAGAGCCAATCCTCTATCTCTTTATTAATACTTGAGAAGGAAACATCAAGTGAAGGAAATATCTTTATGTACAAAATTGTCATCTTGTGATGTTGAGCTAGGCTGTACATTTTAAACCCCAAGATCAACCCAGATGATTTTTGAGAATAACAAAGCTTGTAATTGTTTTTTATCCCTATATACATATTATATTATTAATATTATAAACATTTGTATAGCACCAGTTGTGTACCTGGTGCTTTACAGAACAAAGATAAAGATGTGGTCCCTGCCTACGGCTTACAATCTAAAAAGACAAGGAGGGGGCAACAAGGAGAGTGGACAAGGAAGACAAGGGAGAAGCGAACAAACATGCAAGCAGCTGTGAAGTCTCAGGTGCACATGCTTGGCTTGGTTACAGTTAGGCAGGAGTCTGCAGAGGAGGGCAGACCGTAAGTATTTGGGGAAAAAAAACTAGCAGGCATTGGGAAAGGTGGCATGGAAGAAGTGGGTCTTGAGGAGGAATTTGAAGGTGCGGATGGAGGTGGCGAGGCAGATGTGGGTAGGGAGGGAATTCCAGGCATGGGGGGCAGTGAGGGAGAAGGGAAGAAGGCAATTCGGGGAGCATGGGAGATGAGGGAGGGGACTGAGCAGGAGTGCGTAAGGAGATAAGGGCTGAGAGGTAGGGGGGAGCTTGGCTGTGAAGTGTTTTATAGATGAATACCAGGAGTTCAGGAAGGGGGAGGCAGTGGAGGAGGGAGAGAAGAGGCTGCACGTGGTCAAAATGACGGGCTGAGTGGATGACCTTGGCAGCAGAGTTTTGGATGGCGATAAGGGGGGACAGGTGAGAGCGAGGGAGGCCAGCAAGGAGAAGGTTGCAGTTGTCGAGACGAGAAATGACCATGGCATGAACAAGGGATTTGGCAGAGGAGATAGAGAGAAAGGGGCAGATCCGAGCGATGTTATAGAGGGCGAAGCAGCAGGACTTGGTAACAGAGTGAATGTAAGACTTAAAGGAAAGATGAGTGTCAAAGATGAAGCCCAAGCTACAGGCTTGGGGAACAGGATGAATGGTGACTCCATCGATGCGGATGGACAGGGAAGCGGGAGAGGAATGAACTGATGAGAGCTTGTTATTGCAACATAACTGTTATTAGACAAAATTTCTCATTGATCAGGGGTTGCCAGACTGATCATGCATATGACCCACTTGATTCAGGCATCAACATCTCCCAGGATTCCTCCTGTTGGATCCCAGCTCTAGGTCACCTCAAGAAGTGGTGTGAGGAGTGGAGCTAAACCCTCCATTTAAACTAGAGTCTTCTCTGCCACAGTAAAGGTAGAGCTGAATCAATGATTCATCACAAATGCTAATTCCATCAGAAACAGACCACTGGTTGCCTTCTGTGCAATACAAAAAATTACTGCTATCTCACTCCTATCATCAGATCCCACTCAGGAATGACTTTAGTACTTTTGGTACTTTGTTCAATATTTTTAGTATTTATGCTTCCTTGGTGGATATGTTTTTGCTACTTTGATCTTTATCATTTATTTATTTATGAACTAAAAATTACAAAGGAGATGCAGGAACATGATTAAAAGTGGGGGAAAAAGTCCAACTCCATGCTAATGAAAAGTGTGAAAACAATATGGAACACAAACGTGAAAATACCAGCGGACATTTGTGAACACTCTTGAAAAGGTGGATTTACTGACATTCAGGAATAGTCATTCCCAGTTCAGCTCTAAATGAAGGAGTTCTACTAACCTGTCTACTGCTTGGATACACTGCCTGGGTTACCAGTCCTGTGAGTGACCCTGAGGTGAGCTCTGAGAGGTTCGTCACCCTCCCCACACCAACTTTGTTTTGACTTCAACTTCACCTAGAACAATTACTTCAAATCCTTCTAGCTCAACTGAGTCTAGTTCAATTACCTTGATTTTTGGCGGGGGGAGGGGGGGGAATCAATATAATCTTGTTCAATTACTTATATTTTGGGTTCACTTCAGCATATGACACAAAGGTAACACTCACCCACCAATCACCACTCATACAAGCATGATACACAGACTAAGGTAGGAGCATGTTACTGGTTTTCAAATATCTAAAAGGATGAAAGTTTTTCATCCACCATCACAGAAGACAGAACCACAGAGAATGGACTTGAATTTCAGCAGTGTAGATCTTAGTTAGACATTAGGAAAAACTTCCTCTGGGTAAGTAGGTCTGAAATGACAAATTGTGGTGAATGTTGTTTCTTTTGGAAGCTGGTCATTCACCTTCATTCATGTGACATGGAAGTGTAGCGGCTTTTCTGCTGTTTTTGCCTTTTGTCGTTGCTTTGCCTGTTGAACAGAGCTACTACAGGGCCAATCCCAATCCCCATGTGTGCCACATGTCCTCCCCTAGAGGGTGTGGAGATGCAAAAGTGCTAAGTGCTGGGGAAGTGCCATACATTTCCACAAAAGTGTCATAAATGTCCAGGAAAATCCCAGAAAGTGACAAAAAAGGATGAAAACAAAAGTGACAAAAAATGCCTGAAAGTGTTGAAATGGACAGGAAATGATGGAAAATTACAGGCACCAAAATCAACAATGGAGGAAGTGCAGAATCACTGGAGACTGATGAAGTACAAATGAGCACTCTCGAGTGCCGAAAGGTCGGTATTTCCCCCAAGAACAGGAATACTTGCTTTCGTCTCAGCCCTAGTGGTAAGAACAGATGGGGTATGGTTATAAGGGAGGTTGTGGAATCTCCAAGTTTTTGAAACAAGACCATACAAGCTAGGGGTGTGCATTTCATGTTTGTTTGCTGAATTACTAAAACGAATGAATCTCTATTTGTTTTAGTAATTAAAATAAGAAAACGGATGAATAAGTGTCCATTTCCATTTAAAAAAAAAAACAACAACAAAAAAACCCACCTGTGTATGCACAAAATGGCCACCAGGGCCATTCTGGGCATGCAACACATGACACTGTTTGCTATTTCAGATACTCGATAAAAAAACCTTTCAGGTTCTGAAAATTACCTAAAATATTTGGTTGGATATGGGTACTGGAAATCTGGCAGGTATATCCGTTTTTCCAGATTCTCTACTACGTCTACTGCTACTACTAGTAGGACTAGTACTACTACTACTTATAATTTCTAAAATGCTACTAGATGTACTCAGCGCTGTACTTGTTTCAGCTCTACTTGGCCGGTATTGCCAACAGTCATTTCCTGGTCTCTCTTAGCCAAGGACACACCTTCTTGGGTTCTTCCTCTTCTGCTGCTTCTACTACTGGAAGCCCTTTCCCTGAGCTCCTATTTCTCTTCAAGCTTCCTGAGGACCAGCTCTTACTCCAACTGCCCCCTTACATTTAAAAATTCCAGCCTGCTCAAGCCACAGCACAACCTGATCTTTCATTGACTCATCACAATATTCTGCCTAGGGAAAGGGAGGGGCATGGACCAGCAGAGACTCTCTGTGCTGTTAGCGTGTTCTGTTGCAATATCCCATTGAGCTCAGATGTTGGGTGACCTGTGTATAATTGTTTCCGGCTCACAAAAATTCTGCGTGACCTGGGTCAAATTGTTCAAATTCAGCTTTCAAAACCACATAGCTAAATCCATATTTAGACACTTAAAACAGCTTGGGAGATATTGCAGCAGCTCAGAAAAGCAGTTTAGTTTCAGGGAGAAGCTTTAGTCTCAATTTAAAAGGGGAAGTTTTGAAGGCACAAACAGAAGTGAGGTACCTGCATTGTGAGCGAAGCACAATAAATATATCATTAGTTGTGTGCATGGTATGTAAACTAAGCCAAGGTTTTTGCCAGATGAGTGGGAAATGGCCAACAAGGGCAGACTTTTTCCTAGGTATGGATGGATAACAAGGGAGGGTTCCTGAGTCTGAATCAGGACCAGAAGAAGTTCCAGAGCTGGGATCAGGTTCAGGAGTGGGCAGGAAGAAACCAGGTCAGGCTCCAGGCAAGAGAGCTATTGTTCCATCCAGCTTGCTGTTGTTGCCCTCTACATAGCCAATCAAGAAGCTGACAGTGTGACAAAAGGGCAACAATGGGCATTTTTACACACATCTTAAAGTTCTGGATTTTTCAGTTTTCTGGGTTTACAAGTCCACAAGTAAGTTCCGGATTGATTTTTCACACGCACACTGCCCTGAAACAGTTCCTGAATGCATTCTAAACACAAACGCTGCCCTGAGGCAGCCTAAAGTAGCTGCAGCTGTATACGTGAGGGGCTGCCATGGGAACCAAGTGACCACAGGTGACTAGAGCCAAGCAGTTTACAAGGAGAGCATTTTACACATAAATGTTCTGGGAGAAGTTCTATGCAGAGGTTCAAAGAGCTGGATGTTTAAGATCTGGGTGAGTGATTTAGACACACAGAAAGATCAGGATGTAACAGCAAATATGCAGGAGAAATGTGTGTGTAAAAACTAGGAGTGTGCACCAGGCCCCCATGTTGTTTCGTTTTTCATTTTTGTTATTCAAAAATGTCATTTTCGTTATTGTTATCAATGACAATGTCATTTTCATTTTCGTTGTTGGTATCGTTTTTTTTTTCAGCATCAATATTCATTATCGTTATTGATATCGATACCATTTCAAACAAAGATTTTGTTTTTGGTATCAGTATCATTATTGATTCTTGTNCTATATGTCTATAATATATATGTATATCTAATCTATACTACCTAGTTATATATAATGTACAGGGGGGAGAAGGGCAGGGAAAGGGAGAAGGTTAAATGTAGGGCAGGGGTGGGGAACCTCTGGCCCGCAGTCCACTCGGTCCGGCCTGTGGGGCTTGCTGCCATGGCCCGCCGACCTCTAAGGCCTTCACCATTGTGTGCGGCCCATTGCGGTCACGAGCGGGGCATTGTGGGCTGCACACAATGGGGAAGGCCTAATGTAACTGACCTTCCCGGCGCTGTTGCTGGAGCTGCAGAAAAAACCTGGCCCTCCCATTATAGAGGGTTGCAGTGCCCTTCCCCAGAGTTCCCCTGACTGGTTGTGGGAGGCAGCAGGCACTGAGCAATCACAGAGTGCCATGAGACTGCTGGGGCCTGCTTGTGCTGCTTATTCGCCAGTGATACATCCATCAGATACTGCTGAGCTGCTCGCCCCTCCCAACACAGGCACAGTTGAAGAGTTCAACTCTGTTAAGACTCCGAGATGTCTGCTTCCTCCTCCCCTCTCTACATTTTCCCTCCAAAACCCAACTGCCACAGCACTAATAAATATTATTGAAAGATCAAGGTGAGGGCAGGGAAGGCCAGTGAGAATGAGGTTGCAGTAGTCAAAACAAGAAATGACATTTGTGTCTAAAACATTCCTATGACTCTGCCATTGTATTTATTTATTTTTCTGTTTTTACCCCACCCTTCTTGCAAAAGCAACTCGGGGCAGCTTACAATTATAAAAATAAAAAACAATCTCAATAATGTATAAATACAAAAACCAACAATATAAAACTCAACTATAAAAATTGGGCCTTTGCATAAGAATCACCCCACTTTCAACCCATCTAAGATTGGATCTGGGCTTGGTCTTAGGAAATGATCAAAGCACAAGGGCCGTAGTATTGACAGACACTGAGGTCACAAGGTACCATGGATCATTTCCAGCTACTAACTCCATTGACTTTTTGGAATTAATGTAGTTTGCACTAAATAACAATCTTGCCATGCGGATATTTTATTAGTAGTTGTTACCTTAGTTTAAATATTGACTTCTTATGGAATCAGGTTTTACTCAAACTAAGTTAGGGTGGCCAAATCTAGCCCTTTGGAAAGAACACCAGATCTTTCTCTTTCTAATCAATGTATTTAACCTCTTGGATTTTCAAACACCAGTCCAGATTGGGTGCAATTTTGTGGTGGATGCAATACAGCCAAAATAATAATTTGCCTCACTGCATGTCTGGTGGCTGCCATTTTGTGCATGTGCAAAGTGCATTTTGTTTTTCTAATTTTGTCAGAGTTCCGATAGAATGGAATGAATCATCTGGTTCCAACGTAATTGGAACTGGGTGGATATTCCAGTTTCACCCCTAATATAGGCCCTGCTATAGAATAGAAAAATAAAAGGTTCAGTGCCTTCTTTTCCACCTGTAAGCCTCCGTCCTGACTCTCCTTCTTCTGGGTTTACTTCTGTTTGCTCTCTTAAAACCCTCTCTCTCAGATATCTCCAGCACATGTCCTACAGAGGGACTGCCTCAGCAACTCCTTAACTTTCACTTCTCTGCTTTGTCATGTCCCTGCCTCTGTAAGACCTTTGTTGCTGGTTTGGGATCCTGCTGTTTTAGCAGTTTGTGGATAGCCAGGTATAAGTGAAATCAGCCTCTCTGGGTGAAAACAGACTTTATTATTATTATTAACAAACATTTATATAGCACCAGCAGTGTACCTGGCACTTTACAAAGTACCACCCTTGGTGGTTATTTATGCATGTTGCAGGGCTGGATTGGTGCCCTATGCAGCCCTGCAACATGCATAAATGACCAAGGGTGGTTAAAAGGTGGTTAGCGTCATGTCTGTTTTCACCCTCTAATAGCAACCAGGACATGTCCCAGCCAGGCCTAGTCTCTCAGGGAGTAAAGACATGTTTCTCACAGCACAGGATTGAGCATTATTCAGCCCAACTTTGAGGCAGGACAAATCCAGGGCCTGTTTGTTTGATTGCTTGTTTTTAAATATCCACTACTTAAGCCTTGTTTCCCCATTGGCTGCATTTTAGTTATGTGTAGCAAGGTCCCACTTTACCAAAGGTGAGTGTTTGCAGCAACAAGCCCCAGAGTTATGCAATAGTCCAGGCCAGGCACCAAAACCTCTAGCCAGTCAATACAAATCCCAGTCCACTGGCTTTGCCTCCAACTCACATTCAGGCTGTAGGGTCTCCTTTCTTCAGGGCCCCCAATTCAGCATCCATCCAAGCAGCATCTAGCAGAGATGTTCACTCCATGACAGTCAGGAGCAGACTGCCCTCGGCTGCCTGTGCTGGTCCTTTTTATTCCTCAAGCCACACCCATCAGCTTCCTCTTCCTGTTGGTGGCCATTTTGACTCCAATTACATGGCAGGTGCCATCTTGTGGCACAGCCCTGCCACATTATGATTTTTGAAGCTCTTCCAGTTCAGTGGAAATCAAGCAATCTGAGAAGCATTTAGCAATCTCCAGTGAAGGCAAAGTGACCTTTCTGCTCTGGAAGCAGTAATGATGGGCTTATCTCTAGATAATATGCTTCCCTATCTGAGCCATCAACTACAGAGGAGAGTACGATATCTTTTTCCCAAGTTCACATCATGGGCATTGCATTAGTCTTTTAATGAGTAATGCCTTCGGTTAAAGGCTCTGCTCTTGCTAATTCCATGTCTTTTATGGTTTGATTTATTGCTGAGTGCAGAGGATCAGTTGCCAAAGAGAAGGCGCAGATGTTTTCAGTAGTCACAAGGCTGCGGTGTAATAGGTCACTCTGCTTAATGTGGTGGCACTGACTCACTGGGAGTATTCCAGACTTGTATTATATTCCCTAGGAGTAAGGCTGATGAGCAATGACTGATGAGGCTGGACTGACAGGAAATATAGGATTTTTTTTTTTTTTTTCCTGTGGAAAAACTGCTACATTGTGATTTTTAGAAGACACCGGTTCGATTTCCCAATATGCTGCAAACTGCTAGGATAGTGTAAAAGAATCGGCAGCCACCTATGACTTCACTTTTGTCAGCATTTATTGCACACCACGTAAATACTCATGTCCTCCCAGAAAAAATACTTGAATAGAATCAAATGGGTACCTAATTTAATACCCATGGATAATATCCACATTTTTTTAGTACTGTGTCGGGTAATTGCGTGCTATGAAATAACCAATTGAAAACTGGATACTAAAAAATTAGTAATTACCAGAACAAATTTACCAATTTTCTGGTTACCAGTAGGGCTGTAGCGGAATGTCGCAGCAGTAGCTATTTCCGTCGGAAACAGCGTTTGCGCAATTAGTGGTACGGCATGGCAGAGGCTTTCATTCTGCTAGTTTGATTCTGCTACTTCCGCAGTTCCGCTAATTTCATTCCGCTATTTCCACGGGCTTCACAAAATAGCGGAAACATGACATTTTTGCTACTTCCGCCATTCCGTCAGTGCCACAAAATAGCGGAACAGCGGTTTTCTGACAGTTTCTGCAATTTTTCTGCAATTCCGCAATTTGCAGAATGCCGGTGAAATTAGTGGAAT